>VXBU01000096.1:664722-683348 GCA_013400315.1 Bombycilla garrulus | reverse complement strand
AAAACCTCAAATAGCTTACAAAAATATAAAAAAAAAAAAAAAAAAGAACTGGGAGAAATGGAGAGCTCTCCTCACATCCAAAAAATCAAAAACAATCATTGGCACTGTGTGAGAATAACACAAAAATCCTTCTGAAAATTCAAGTACCTTGCAGACTGCTATAGCTTAGCATGCAGTTCTCAAGACATTCTAGCATGTACTAAAAAAAAATAGAAATAGAAATCCTGCTTTCAATATGTCAATATAAAAAAGCATTTCAGTTTAAAAAACATGTTGCAGAGAGGGATAAATGAAGTTTAGTGATAGAAGATTTTATGCCCTTTTTAGAAACATTTCTCCAGGAAAAGATAAGCAGTTACACACAAGAATTACTAAAACACAGTGGGTAAGTGTCATGGTTGCCTGCCACAGTAAGTTACACATGTCACAGTCTAGATGGACACAATACACTTTGGCAAACCAAACTTTGTTCAGACAGCTTCTCTCAGCCTTCTGTTTTCTTCTTCAGGCAGCACCACACAGCCTTCAGAGGACTAAACTTTACCCCAGCAACACCACACAGCCTTCTGATTTCTTTCTTTCTGCATGACCAGTTAAGTCCTTTCTGTCCCTCACATGGCCACCCAACCCTGTTTTCCCCTCATTCACCATCTTACCTTCTCTGTTGCTCACCCAGCCACCTGACCCATCCTCCTCTCAGCTCAGGCAGCAGACTCCAAGACTCTGCCACATGCTCACAGCTCAGCACACAGATCCCAACCAAGTCAGGGTCAGCCAGCCCCCTCTTTTGTAGGGCTCATTCTTACTGGTTACACCTGTGGCCCATCAAGGGCCAGACTTCCTCCAGTCCTCTGCAATCAGCACAGCCACCCACAGGTAAGTTTGTCTCTCTCAAGTTTGCTTGTGATTTACAAGATGCTACTCAAAACAAGAATCTGGCTTTTGTAGGCCATTTATTTACAAATTAAAATGTAAGAGATGGACTTATTTAAGATCTTTGCTGGCATCATAAGCAAAAATATGGACCTTCCTCCACTTCCCTGTTACAATGCTGACTGACTGAATGTGCTGGTTCCAAATGGTCCCAAAGTAGTCATACTTCACCAAAGATGATGACAGCCACAAGGAACTAGGTTTTTGGATGATTCATTGCTTTGGAGACTGTGCAGTAGTTGACAGAGACGGCTTGCTGATCATCTGATTGATGATCAGCAGAACACTGACATTACTTTTTAAAGGATTTCTACAACTTCTCCATTGACACAAGGAACTTGTGCTCCAAAGCACAGACCTGGGGGTGCTGGTTGACATCCAGTTCAATGTGAACCTTCATCTGCCCAGGCTTCCAAGAAGGCTGGTGGGACCTGGGCTGTATCAGCGGTAGTGTGGCCAGCAGGACCAGGGCAGTGATTGTGCCCCTGTATTTGGCACTGGTGAGGCCAGAGCTTGAGTACTCTATCCATTTCTGGGTCCATCACTACAAGAAGGACATTGAGGTGCTGGAGTGAGTCCAGAGAAGGGCAATGGAGCTGGGAAAGGGTCTGGAGCACAGGTTGTGTAAGGAGCATCTGAGAGAACTGGGGCTGTTCAGCTTGGAGAAAAGGAGGTTTGGGGGCGACCTTATCATTCTCTAACTGGAAGGAGGATGTTGGTCTCTTCTCCTAGAAGAAGGGACAGAAAGGTCTCAAGTAGTGGTAGGAAAGGTTTAGATTGGATAGTAGGAAAAATTTCTTCACTGAAATTTGGGTGAGACGTTAGAATAGGCTGTCCAGGGATATGATGGAATCTCCATCCCTGCAAGCTTTCAGAAGAATGTCTGGATGTGGCACACAGGGATATGCTTCAGTAGTGAACAGAACAGCACTGGGTTACTGGTTGGACTGCAGGAATGTAGAGGCCTTTTCCATCCTCAGTGATGCTATGGTTCTAAATCTGGTGACCTGAGCAAAACTGTCTGTGGGCTGATAGAACAAATCTCTTCAATGACCAGTTGGAGCAAGCATGGTAGAGACTTGTTATGTGAGACCAGGTTTCACATGCACTTGAAAGAACTATTTGTCTGTCTTTCAGGTTATCGAAGAAAGCCTTAAATTGGTCAGGAGCATATCTGGGAAAGCACGATGATGATGAAGCTTCACACCTTGGGTTCAGTCCTTTTTATGTTTTCACACCACTAAATGTGCACATGAAGAGCCATGAATGTGTATCCAGATACAGCACATGTCCAGGGAGGAATAAATCCATGTAGAAAGCTGTGCAGCACGTAGGATTAAAAGAATGGCACATAACTGTGTGATAAACTACTGACTGCATACAAATAGGGAGAAGACAGAATTTTGAAAAGCTCCAGTTGTGATTCTACAAAAGGACATTTTGATTCTTTCATCTCCACGTTATGCATCTGAGCACTGGAGATGACCCAGCGAGGATCATATCACATCCCCTTTCAACGGAGCCGTAGCATCCCTGAATGCAAAAAGAAGCCATATCCACAGTAAGAACTATTAACTGTTTCCATTGAATAATTCAGCAAGCTCCAGCCATAAAACCCATAGCAAGCACTGCAAGGAAAATGAAGCATTTTTGCTGCCCATCATTATGTATGTTCATGCCACAGGGATTTTTCAATTATTGAACAGTGTAGAGTTGCCTTTGTTTGTAGAAAATGTCAATTTGAATTGTGTGGCTTCTACGCATACATTTGTGTTTGCCAAAGGCTGCTTAACATTAGCTTGGCTTTTTACTCCTTTGCCACACGAAGGTGCAGATCAAAAGTACTGAATGATTACTAACATTTTACAAAGCATCTTAAATTGGATGCTTTAACTGTCAAGACATTTCCCATAATTTCTTCTGATTTTTTGCTATGAGAAAAAGTCCTATTAACTTTATTTTTATTCACCAACCTATTATAAACAGCTACTAATATTACAAAAGTTCAAGTGTCACATGTAACAAGACATGAAAGGTGAAGTAACTACTGTTAAGTTTATAAGCTTATAACTGGAATATGTTGCAGCTATTATTTAATTCATCTTGAAATTCAACCTACAGCTTAAAAAGGATCTGTCTTTTCAATTTACAAAGGGTATGACAACAGTGCTTTGTGCAACAATATTTTGCGTGCAGATATACTGAGCTTCAGTTTGGTGGTGCAAATGACTTATTTTAGCTAGTGATGATAGAAATGAGGGGGTTCCTGATGGGTGAGCTTGGAAGCAAAGCATCTACCATTTCATGGGGCGCCAGCAAGAAAGGAAATACACCTTGGAAATTACTGTTACGTGTATTGTGTGGCAAGAGCCATTGCATTTAATTTATTTGTGAATGATGAGAAAGAAACTCAAGTTTGTTCTATTAATTATATTTGTGGTGTAATTAAATCTGTGCCTGCTTGTACATCTTTTTCTTTATGTCCTTAATTCCTTGTGTCTCAGGTTTTTAACAGATTCAGGTTAACAGAACAGGTTAGTTTCTGCACAGAAAAATCAGTGGACTGGTAAGAGAAAAGTGGATCTGATGTATGGTGCTGACTGAACTCCTAGCCTATATCACAGCAACACAACTAACTGTCTCAGGAGCTATTCAGGAAGGAATTTTGGAAAATGTTATATTCCCACAGGTAGATCCCTGCTATGGGTAGAGCAATATCTGTGCTTTGGTGTGCTGACGAGCACCCAAGGTGGGGATCTGGCTGTCCCAGGGACTCCCCAGGCAGCTCCTGCTGCATAATTGAACCATTCCTTCATAGATGAGACTCTTGGAAATAGCAGAAATGTTTTCTGTTTATGAAGAAATGGTCACCATCGCTTGAACAGTTCGGTGCTCTGCGTGTAGTTTAGATACTCAATAGCAATGGATAAAAGGCTGATAAAAAGGCCCTCCAGTGAAGAGTCCTGTTGCCATCCAGACTACACACAACCATCCTGTGCAAGAGATTTGAGTCCCCCCCCAGCTATTACCTTTCCTCAAGGGACACTCACACCTATCAATGTGATAAGTTTTCAACGTTGGTTTTGTTTTGATCAGGTTTTTTTTAAGGACTCTGTCCATGTCTGCAGTACCTGAGTGCAACAGGATTGAACATACTGCTCTCCTCTGGGTGGTTCCTCCATCGGATCAGAAAGTCCGTGCATATGCTACAAGTCTTGTGTTAAGTGGAGTTTTCTATTAGTCAGACAAGTTCAACAGATCGTGAAAACCACAGTTTTTAAAGAAAACAAACAGAAATGTGAAGCGACAGGTTTGTTGAACTGGGACATCCCAGAAGGGTCCTTTACTTCACAACCTCTGTATCATCAACATCTACATATCATAAATCATACTCCAGACCAAGCTACGGTCAACAAGGCAACGACAAAATTCACAAGTAGAAATTTTCCTGGAAAGTCGATCTTTCCTATTAATTTAAACTTGAAAATTATCTCCATAGCCTAAAATTGATCACTCTTGACATTACATCAGCTGCTAAACATTAGGCACCAGATCTTCATTATCAGCTTCTTGAGTAGAAGCCCAGAGAATAGTTCCTTTCAAAGACAATCCACAATTTTCTAATTGTTTAAAAACTGACATGGAACAAAATGACCTCTGTAGAGCCAAACACTTTCTCTACACTAAAATAAACTTTGAGGTTCCTGAAGTGATTTAGTTTTCATTGAGACAAAGTTAATAATTAACATTATGCCTCTTAGTGAGATCTGAGACACAACTTTTGAATTATGATAAATTTTAACTGAGCAAAATAAACTCTACAACACAAATACAATAAAGTTATTCAGAAATTAAATAGCTCAACAATTCAATGGTTAAATAGTTCAACAATTTTCTTTGAAAAATGCATTCTCAAATACCGAACAATTTGTATGTGTGCCCATCCACAAACTGTTTTAATTTTTTTTATTTACTTGATGCTCTCTGAGTACTTTCTGCTGCAAAATAATTGGGAAAAGCCAATGAAGGAAAATTCAGAAGAAATGAACACAGAAGTTGCATATAAGGATTTCCAATTAAAGATTCTACTAATTAACACATTGCAGCAAAAACTGACAATCCAATTGGCAATTAAACACCATATACCATTTCTATGTCTAAATGTGTGTAATAATTGTATTTTTCCCCCCAGCTTTGATACAAACATTAAAATGCATACTCACCCCAAGACACTTGCCAGATATCACTGGATATCTGTGATAGGCATTATGAGCATCCAAATCTATTGCACTTCCACACCAGATGCATTCTGAAGACAGGAATGCCTGTAAGCGCACGTCCTGATGGGCTCTGCTGACCCAGCTTCCCTTTTGTGAAATGCAGCCAGAATCTCTGTCCTTTACCTTCCCCATCTGAACTCCTTCCCTACAGGGACACCTTAAGTGAGAGTTACTCCTTTCTTTAATAACTGGTTCCTTACAGCCATCATCGTAACCCAAACACAGTGAAAGGAGCCCAGCCATCACCACAGGCTTTCCTGAGAGAGGCAGAGCATGATCTCAGACCAGCATCTCAGGAAGACTAGCCCAAAAATCCATCAAGGCAAGCTACTACGCTAAGTTATTGCTGGGGCTGCTCACAGAGCCCCTCCTCCTTATAGCCCACCCTGGGGTAAGATCTCAGGCTTGCTGTGGTGGTTCTCATGCACACACTGCTGAGTACCCTGACGAGTGCCCGCTGGCAACCTGTCTGCAGCTTGCTGAAAAATAGTTATTTGACTGTATGATACAACAATTGCTCACTGGCCTCATTTCTCCTTGGAGAAATGCATTTGAATGTACACTGTATCTGACACCATAACAGCAACACACAGGGAAGAACTACCACTGGAGTTATCCACCTCTGGTAGAGTTAATTTAACTGGTGGTGTGATCCTCTCTAGACACCATTTCCTGCTATCTGCTTATCAGTGTATTTTTCAAAGGTACAAAAGGAACAGTGCAAAGGTGTTATTGAAGGGACTTAAGATGAATATGAGGTTGTGAGCAATCACTGTGTCCTGCTCCTGACCTTTCTGATAATACACCACTTCATAACTCAGAGATATTTATGACATCCCCATTACCTAAGCCCATTTTCCCACTTCTAATTTGCATAAATCAGAGTGACTGTTATGCATCTGTCCTTCCACAGACATTACAACACTACTTCTAAAAAATGTTCAATAAGGCAACTAACAAATAACAAGCTCAGTCTTTATCAAGTTCAGCTGCAAATCACTGTTGTATCTTCCATGCTTCAAAAAAGTTTGTCCTGCCACAAGCAAGCCAGGGAGCTTGTATTCCTGAAAGAAATCTGTTTTTCTGTGCATATAAGAAGAAACACAGACATACTTTTCAGACTCCAAATACCCCATCTCTGTTTTCAGAACTCTTCTTTCATCAGCATCTTTACAGCATGGTTGCCCCAGAGCATTGGCATGAAAGATGGTTCAGCAAATATACTTTTCAGACTCCAAATACCCCAATTCTGTTCTCAGCTCCTGCAGGCTTGGTAAGCCTGGTGTACCAGCTTCACCTCTCCATCCTTCAGCTTTCCACATAGAAATCTGAGTTGTTTTTTCCCTTCCATTTTCCTTCAGGACAGGAACCCTTCATTTTACCCACCGAGCTTGACAGAACTGATTATTCTAGCTATTGATATCCCACACAAGCTTCATGTTTAAGCTACACCAAGTAAAAGTGCCAATTTCAAAGCCAGCCTGACTTCAAGCCAGCATTTCTCCTGTGGGTTCTGACACAGAGCCACAGGATAATTCAGCCTGGAGGGGAACCCAGGTGTTTTCAGCCCAGCCTCCTGCCTGAAGTGGGGTCTGTCATGGAGGTTACAAATCCTGTGCAGAAGTGAATACAGGAGATGCTTCAGCACTGCTGTGTGCTGGGAGAAAAAATACATGCCCCTATTGCACAGGCAACAACTTTTAACCAAGATAGATGTTTTGGTCAACACCACCATTTTGTGGCTCTGAAACAGACTTTGCATGTAGGTGCAGCTCAAAGGTACATTGCTCACAGGAAATACTGCGAACTTCAAGCTGCTAAACTGGGGAGACTTTCAGAAAGTGGCCTGACACATCTTTGTGGTTTTCACCATAGTTATTAATTTGGAAATTTGTGCAACAACAGCATCCCTGTACTTTTGTTATAGATTGTCTTCTCTCACTTACCTTTCTCTGGCTGCTGTTGAACCTTCACTGATACAGAGCCTTAAGGACACAATGGCTTGCCTAAGACAGCTTCTTTCCTACAGAGGCCCATTAAAAAGCTCATGCATTTTACTGGGTACTTATCATGTCCTTGTGATATATTTCTCATTATGGTAACCTGAAATTTCATTTCCATGTCAATGGCTTTCTGATCTCTCTTAGTGATAGAAAAGCCATAAACTGCTCTGTGTTTCCAAGTTGCCTTTAGGAAACATAAAGACCGAATCAGTCCAGGTTTTTATTCTCAAATGTGTCCTGCTGAGGCTTCAAGTGGGTGCTGTGTGCTCTCAGACTTGGTTCCTGACCACTGCCTACATACATTAATGCTTCAAAAGCATCACTTGATGTCCGAGCAAAGATCATGTCTGCAGGGAGAAAACTCATATGAGCTGATATTCAATTAGCTTTTTAATTAGGCAGACCATGAGAAAGACGACTAAATCTTTTAGATCGCTATGTTTTTTCAACCAGGTCTGTTGGCAGCTTCCATAAAATCAAACCTTTGGGCATGGTAAGAGCAAGACTCATGTGGAACACCAGCTCCACATAAAATTAACTTTCTTCTTTCATCAGCATCCTTGCAGCATGGCTGCCACAAAGCATTGGCATGAAAGATGGTTCAGCAAATATAGCAACTTTACTTGCAATAGAGAACGCTAAAGGAAGAAAGATTAATTTCAAGGTTATGGTGCAGAACATTTTTAAGGGATAAACACTGACTGTATTTGCAGGTTCACGTCTGGGTGCAATTTACTTCTGTTATTAATGGTCTAGGTAGTCACTCCTCCTGAGCCTTGACATCCATGTGTCTTAGCAACTACGACTTGCTAGATTTGTGTTCTGTACATAAAAATCTCCCTTGGGACTCTAAGCCTCTGAATAAAATCTTTTATTTTTGACTCCTGAATTTTCTCTTTCTATTTGTCTTATTTCCTGTTTTGGAAAGTTTGCACTTGGGACTTGCAAGTGCAAACCAGGCTATTAACAAACAGGTGTCATGCACTCAAGTAAGCAGTTTGGCAAGGCTGAGCAGTGAGGTTAATCAAATAAACAAGGAGCACTGAAGCAAAGGAAAATCTAAAACAAAAAACCCTCCGCAAACCCACACAGCCATTATGTCTGTGTCTCCAATTTTGGACTTATTTCTTGCCCTTGCATTCTTATGCATAACTAATTGCACATCTTGGTCAGATATGGTTGTGGAGACAAAGAGCTGAAGTTTGCATTGCAATAAGGACAGGGCAAACACAGGATTCTGAACAGAGTCAGAGACACATGCCAAACTCTGGGACAGCGCCTCTTTCTACAAGAAATTTAGGTCCAGCATGAAGCACAATGTCTCCATTGGAAAAATATATTTATTCCTTACTAAAAAACCCCCCAAACCAACCAAATTAGATTAAATGTTATTGAGGTCATGTTTCCACTTACCTCTAAGGCCAGAACTGAAGTGCTGTGTAATTTACAGGATTTACATTACAGCAAACTTAGTGCCAATGCTGGCCAATAGGATCAAAAAAGTTGCAGTCATGTAAAGAAAGGCTTTTTATAAGCCTCTGTGTTTTCAGTTGAACTTATTATTAGGTGCTGCAAAGAAGGGGTTTTCCTTCTTTATCAAACACATTAAGTGAGAATAGGAGAATCCTTCCCTTGTTCTTGTTTTGCTTCACATATACACTTTAAGTCAGATCAGGAGTTTAAACAGCCCACATTGTTTCTAATGAAGCCATGTGTATTTTTATAATGAGACTGAAAAAGGCTTGATTTATTAATCAGGATAAAACCCTGACTTACTAAAATTAGCAATTCTGTTTTTAATCTACAGAGTAAAAACTGAAGTAATTTCAGTAAAAAACTAAGCAAGCAGGTCAGCAGCTTCTCACTTGAGCAAGTGAAAGCTGTTTTAGGCATAAGCAGGTTAGATTTTAGAGAACATTTCATTCCAATATTGTACTAAGACCAGTGATTCATTTCACTCAGGTCAACAATCCTTGCTGCCTTTGCTTGAAGAGCAGGGATCACATGGAGGGCTGCTTTCTTGCATGCAGACACTGCACAGATGGATTTCTTAAATGCGTCAGAGATTGATTCCTAAAATCTACATCCTTTCTTTCTCTGCAATCAAAACTCATCACACATCTCTGAGCTGATATTCTATTTAAAATCTTGAAAATGCAGAGTCTTCGTGTGATTCTGTCCAGTTTTCCATTCTATTACTTTTTAGAAAATTGCCACACTTAAGTAAGTTGTTTTGACGTGCTTTTAGGAGGGTCTGCATCTGCCACAAGGACAGGTTTATAATAAGTGCGATATTAATTTTCCTCGTTCTCAGCATGCCTGAAGGAGTAAAAGCCAAAAAGATGTGATGTGATTATCAGCATCACCACTCTTCACATGGGCTCTTGTAAAGAGAATTGTCAAACAGTTTCAGAGGCATATTTGCCCTGCCCAAAGCTGATGCACCTCAGCATTGGGGTGGGGGCAAACATAATCTCAGGAGACAGAGATGCTCAGCCCTTTCAGAAATGAGGATGTAGGTTTCAGCTCTCAAAAGGACTAGTGCATGAAAGCCCAGCTACAAGGAAAAGTGCAGACTTTTGGTGACAGTTGAGGGACCTATAGCACCTCCAACAAAAATATGGATAAAACACATCCTGATACAAGAAAATAATGCTGTTCTGTTAGTACATTTTAAGCACGTCTAGTCCCCATATCTCAGTGTCAAGCTGTGACAGAGACTTTGTGCCCTAGCCCCTGCAGAGAAGGAATAAAAAGGTCTAATATCTCTCTTCTTTTCAGGATCAGGAAAAATCATTGGCCCCTGAAAAGACCTTAACAGACTAGCTCATACATAGGTGCCTGTTTTACACTCAGAACTGTAGCAGAAGGAAGGAACACAGAGGGGGAACAAAAAGAGAAAGTAAAGAAACTAATAACATTGTCAAGATCTAATAGAAAGCTCACTGAGTCAGGCCAGAATTCATAACTTTTGTGCAGAATCCTCAAATACCAGCAGTGTAATGAACCTACTACAGGTGGAGTAGTTCTACACCTCCTAATTTTGCCACTATTTTTTCCGGCTAAGAGTATCTAATGTCACCTGCTATCATCCAGAGCTGTGATACATCCCAAGAACATCACTGTAGGCCCAGATGGGTAATTTTGTCTTCTTCCATGCCTTCACTTATAAAATACTCCAAAGCCTTAACCTTTTAGAAGAATTGAATTTTCCTCTTAATCATGCACGGTGTTTTCATTGCTAGGCAGAAGCTACTGCAGGCAGGCAAAACAAAGAGCTTAGCCTTACAGTGTCACATCTATCTGAGCTAAATTATTGCATTGCTATCATCTTCACAGGGCAAGGAGATACAGTAGCAGAAAGATGTAGTTGTTTATGGGACTCTAATGATGACCAGTTCAAGTTAAATCAAAAGCCAGAGAGTACAGTGTATTGCTAATTCTTTGACATTTCCCAAGCTGCTTGCTAGCTTTGAACGACCTACCTTCTGTGTCTGACTAGGAGCAGAAGGAAAAGTCTTATATATTTTTGTGCTAGAAGTAAGCAAGATTAGATCCAGAGGTTGTGTTTGTTTCCTAAAAGGTTATACCCCTTCTTTGACTCAGCTTTCCCTGTAGAAGCAATGACACTTACCTGTACCACAAACAGACCTCTGAAGTTTAACTCAAGCCCCAGCCTGAGTTACACTCTAAACAACTTTCTAGAAAAAAAAAACCAGACTTCAAACAAACAACTAAATAACCCCAAATTAATAATAGTAATAGTAACAACAATAAAACCCAAAAGAGCACCATCTAATCTATTTGGAAGCCTTTTTTTGCAGCATTTGTTGCAACTTGAGGTCAATTTAAATATGAGCAGAAAGAGCTAGAAAGGTAATGGGTCCCAAGGGTAGTGAATATGCGTGGCATATGTTAACTGTCCAACATTCTTAAGGACAAAAAAATACCTGGGAGCACAAATTTCACCCTTGGCTCTGCTGCAAATTTGGGGTGAATAGTGAGCCTTGCTGTGTGCAGCAAGATGGACTAGCATGGAGATGAACTAGCACCCCTGCCTTCATCCTTGCAGCAGGAGAGAAGCAGGAAAAGTTGAGACTGCCCCAGACACTGGGATGAGTGCCAAACAGCCTTGGTATCCCCAACAGGCCATTTAACCAAGTGTCTTGCCAGGAACAGCAGCAAAATGCAGAATGAGGATGCTAAATTTGAGTCCATGAGGCCTTCAATACACAAGTTAACAGCTCATCAGCAAACCACTGTTGGCAGATCATGAGTCGGGTTGCCTGTGCTGAGACTCGGTGCTGGAAGTTAAGAACAGTACCTTTAAAACGGTTGCTTTTATCTGGGGAGAGCTGCTGTCAGAAGCTGTTTCTGACAAAAGCTATTTCTGTCAAAACAGAGGCTACACAGTAACATAGGCATTTGGACAAGGTTTTATTATTATTTCTCTTTGATGAAGCTTTATTTCATGTTCCTGTTCTTGGAACTGAAATCTTTCCAGTTTTCTTAGAAAATAAATGAAAATTAATTGTACTTAAACAAATTAAGGATATAAATTTGAAAAAAAGCAAGGTGTAATATCAGGAAGACTCCAGTGATCTCCCTCACCTTCTGTTTTCCTGAGGCTCTCAGGACCCTGCCAGATAGATGTGTCATGAATATAAAAAGTGGGTTGTGTATGGAAAGTAATCCTGTTCTCGGCCAGCACAGCAAGCTGTGCTGCTCTGTCACTGTATTCATAGCATGAAAAGCAAGACACTGAATAAAGGTATCAGCTGTGCCACTTACACAGCACAGACCTCTCAGTATGTCACCATTTCTATCTCTAGAACAGAAAAACAACCAGACTACAAAACATGAATCTCAACCTGTTCATATTTCTGAAACTTTTTTTTTCAGTTACCAGAAGGAATCCCCTATCTGAGAACAATTTTCTCTTTCATTAGATGCATTACTGGCAGCAAGAGCAGCTCTCCTGAGCACCAATCTTTCACCAGCTTTGGTCCATCCAGGAGGATAAACATGCAGCCACCCACCTGTCCCCGCCCTGGTTCCTGATGGAACGACAAGGCTGGCACCCAGCTCCCACCCCCAGCTCCTCTCCCTCTCCCCTTGCCCCTCTCTCATGCCCACCACTTGCCACCAGGCCATTGTCAGGTGTCAGAGCAAGGATCTGCCCATGACAAGGATCCATCGCTGACAGAGAAGAGAAAACAGGGAACAGATCCAGATCTCAAAGAAATTAAGGCAGGAGGAGAAAAGGACTTAATTCAACAACAGCTCATATGACAAGTGTCTGCAGTGCTGAAGAAAATCACTCCTGAATGCTGCTGTCTGCCTAGGGGCTACACAGGACCATGGATTTCACCTAAACCAAGGCATTTCCAGTCACAGTAGGGCAGGTTGAGAGCGCCATAAGATACAGCAAATGTGAACAAAGACAATTCCTCACACATTCAGATTGTCCCAATTCCCTCACGTGTTTAACCTGAGACAGGAGTCAGCCTCTGCTGAGTACAGGCTGCTTGGTGGGGCACAACTGCTTTGGGTGAAGCAAACAAGGAAGGTAATGCAAGAGGGACCACGGCAGCATGGACTGAAGTTCTGTGCAAAGCACAACCCAGGAGCAGAGTGCATTTCCTAATCACAGGTCAGTGTTTTCCACCGTGTCCAAACATCCTTGGGCTGTCAGTCTGTTGACAGGAGCAGCCTGCATGGCTGCATAAACTGGAGGTTCCCCCATCCCACTGGAAGAAAGAACATCTATCTCCCTGATCCTGCTACTGAGGTTTACCTGCCTGGCTCCAAGTGCTTTCTTGGTTACACTGTACTTAATTCAGATTTTCTTCACTGCTTTGTGCTGTGGATAATGTTTAAAAGAGCAAGCCATCCTCTTCTTTTGTCAGCATGTAGTGTATTTCATCTCCCACTATCTCCTAAAGTGACAGTTTGATTATAATGTAATTACCTTTTTTTAGTGAACCTAGTGCATAATTTTATTTCCAGATGGGTTTATGCTCCTTAAATTTAAGCTCATTATGAACAAGAAGGCTGCACAGGAAAAATACAAAGTAAGCCGCCTCTTTTCTTTAAAAGGTGAACATTTTGAAAGGCCTACATTGTGAGGGTAAAGATACCCATGTCACATGGTATAAAAGATTAATTTCAAACATGAGAGCACAAATGAGCTTGAGAGCTCTTTAAGGCATTTACATAGAAATTGAAAGAATAAATGTTTAATTTTCATTGCTTGGAATTTGGTAAAACTAACAGGCTGAAATAGCTTCAATATCCAAGAATTAAGAGCAGGGATCAGCAAGTGGCTGCAGACAACTATGGCAGGGACAGTGCCAGTTCAGAAATTGGTGAAATGAAAGTCTTTTTTATACAGTCAAGTCTCCAAGCCTCCTGTGGCTGGGTACTTGCCAAGGAGCTCGTTTGCAAGTCAAGTATTATTTGTTGATGCTAAGAAGCACAAGCTGATACATTTTGCCAAAACATGTGACAAGAAAATCCATGTAAATCGGTGGTTCTTTGCTGCAGAAACTGTGGTTCCTTTCTGAAAACTGTCTTAGTAAAATGGCACCCTGGGGCTTCCTATTTATTGCAACCCAGTAACATCCAAATCAAACATGATTAGCTCAGACGCCTGCGATAATGATTTTTTTAACTGCTGCTTCTATGAAAATAGAAATAAAATTTTACAGTCAAGATATGCTTTCTGGCTTACATGTTGGCAGCATAGATCCTACAACTGCTAGTTAGTCAATAATCCTATTTATGACTCACAATGCAGCTTCTTTTCTATCATCCTATTTGCAGTTTATTGGCAGTTATGGGAAAAATACATCCAGAAGAAAAAAAAAAATAATGCCAAAGCAAACACATTTACTTATCCCAAAATTGAAATCAGATCCTCATAAGGGCCTATTTCTTTGGCAATGCTTTTACATCTGCTCAAGCATTTACTGATGCATCTCTTCAGTCCCAACTAAAGGTGCAAGGCAGTGCACTTTGTTGACAACGCATTTTCATTTTCTGAAGTGGGCAATTACTTAAATAAGAACCAATAGAATCAAACATTTTACAGTATGGATGTAAGACAGAAGCAAGAGATACCTTGAATATACCCACTTCTCATTGTCACTTTGCCACTTGTGACACTGCAGATGTGGCTGGATAATGGCAACATCCGAAATCTGTGACTTGTATAATTGTTGGCACTACCAAGCAGGCTGCAACCTGGGAACAAGGGACCTGCTGCTGAAAACTCACACATTTCACTCCTTGCAACACCTCACGCCTCTCCCTCTTTGACCAGAGGTTGCTTGAAACCACATTTGCTGAAAATAAGCAGATTATTGCTTTAGAAATATATATAACTAGGCTCATTTTTCCAAAGTGTTCTGGCCTCATTTTGCCATATTTCCAAGTTTTAGGCTGCTGATAAGCCACCTAATCTGCTGCAACAGGAATATCGTCTGTTTTTCATGCAGTATCTGTCCAGCAGTTCTCCTGGGACACTTTAAACTAGCGTGTAAGATTTTGATATTCCGGGCACGTATTCTGCCTTATTCCATTGCCTTGCCACAGACCTCAGTACACCAACTTAATTGTTCATTTGTCTGGGCCTGTCAATTCTTCCATTTCTGCACTCCCACTTTGGTATGAGCCTTCTGTCAGGTGGTGGGGAAACTCAGAGATTATCACATAGCACAACATTGTTTATTTAGTCTATCAAACAGGAACTATTGATGGAATGAGCTTGGCCACTAGCAAACCTGCAACATTATTTTAGCAAGAAATAGCTTAGCTCTACATAGGAACTGGACACTAGGAATTTAGATAAAAGATTTGAAACACCATTGCTTTGCTGTTACCTTTTCAAGTGAAAAAATTAACACTATAATAACAAAATCTAGACATGTTGAGAAAACAAAAGGGGAGATCATCTAAGAGAAAAATTAGAGATAAAACCAGCTTATATTAAAGCCTAACAGACCCTGAGGGTGTCATGAAAGCTTTTGAATAGATGAACCATTTCTGGTAATTACAGTGAATAGAAAAAAATACTGTCAGCTTCAGGTCTCCCACAAAATACCTTTTTTCTAAAGAAAGAAAACTAGATTTTTATTTTTTTAAACCAAATAATTATCTTTTTAAAAAGAGCAGGATCTGCATACCAGAAAAGATTTTTTTGTACAGTATCTTCAACACTTAAAATATAAACCCAAGTAATTTTTTATATTTTTAATAGTTCCCCCTCCCCCCTGAACACCTATTCCCTTCCACCTCAATCAACTCAGATGAGCAGTTTTTGTAGATGAGTCAAAGACCATCAGAAAACCAGTATCACTACTGAAATTGCCTTCCTTGAAAGCAAAGCAACTAGAGGAGGTTGAAGTTCTAATATTCACCAAGCTTGTGGACATTCAAATTTCATTTTAAGGCCCACAGGGACACTTAAAACACTGCCCCTGCAGAGACATCCAGACTCTACTTTCCTTTTGTTTCTCTTTTGCCACATATTTTGGCAATTAATCAATGCTGAGGCATCAGACCTTCTCCTGTTCTCCCATCAGAGGTCACTTGAACAGCCCAGGGAAATAAGGGCCAACAGGAGGCTAGAGTTCCCGAATCCATAAAACAAAGATTTTGCAGAGGAAAGCCATAGATAAGAATGGATAAGGTAACAATAAAATTGGGATCCTCCTTATTCAACACCACAGAGCAGCTCTTGAATTCAACTTGTCTGACTTTTGCCCACCTTCCAGAAATATGAGTCATAGCTGAAGTTGTCTCCTCATGTATTTGACTATTTCTTTCTTTGGTTTTGTTCCAGGCTAAAAAAGAACTGAACTAAGAATTATAATTATCAGGGTAAAAAGAACATTCGAAAGCAGAACTTACAAAAATTTCTGTTTTGAAACTGCAAAGGATGCATTTGAATTATGGCCACAACATCAGTCCTTCAAAAGATAATCCAAAGCAGCCTTCAGCTTCTTCATGTCAATGCAATATGAAAATAATATTCAAAAGTGGCAAAGGAGTAGATAATTTTGCAGTTGTCTTTTCTTCAAACACAGGCTTGGTCCAGAGGTCAAAGTCTTATACAGCTGGGAAGCCATCAAGATGGTGACAGTTTTACAAAACAAAATGCTGAAGTTTCTGTAAGAAAACACCTCTGTCAAAGCAGTAAAAAATCATGTAAAGAGTCTTATAATATGACTACATTAAGAAGATTTTTTAAAAATCAATATGTGGTATACAGTCCACTTAATTCAATTGGAGAAAATTTTAACTAGATTATACCTTGGCAAGATGACCTGTTAGGTCATTTTAAACTCAATTTTTGTCTGTCCAAATAATGAACTCTAGAAGGTTAAGAAATTAGCACTTCAGAATATGTTTTAGTGCAATCAAAGACTTCCTGAGAGGAAGCTATTGTACTGAAATTGTCAAAATCCTGTCTGGATAATCATAAAGATAAGAAAAACCCTAAGAATTGCTATCTATGTGCTAGTTTCCTCTGACAAGATAAAATAAGGCACAGACAAGGTGCTAAAAGAAATACAGACATTCATTGCCATTAATGAAAAAGCTTATCCCAAAATGGTTGAAGGAATGCTAAGAAAAAGTAAAGTAATGATTTCCCCAACAAACAACTATAAAGCAAAGAAAATAGAAATCTGTAAGGTGTCATTTAAAATACAAGTAAATATCTTATTTTCCACAAGCAATTATTGAATGTTCCTCCTTTTCAGTCATAAATGATTGATGCCTTTGGATTTTATTCTTTTCTCTGTGTGTCAAAACCTTTACTCCGTGTTTTTGTTTTGATCTTTAGGGGAGATGTATGTGCAAATCCCAGCATTTCTGTCCCCTCTGGCTTGCACTTCCACAGACAGAGAGCAGGAGAGAAAGAGAATTAAGAGCCAGCCTGACCCATTGCCTGCCAGAAGGGAGGAGCCATCATATGTGTGTCAGATTCGACACACTGTGTTTCAGGCACTCCTTTGAAACCACCAGCAGCTGAAACGCCACCAGGTCCCCACGCGCTCTGTTCCCAAGCTTCACCCTCTTTCCTCACCAAGAATTTTATTCCTACTTCCAGCCCAGAGGATCCCACTTCATCTTGTCCTGTCCCTGAGTGCGGGAATCCAGGACACAGGAATATCTCCTATGCTTGTCCTGGGAGGTTTTATTTCTCAGGAGAGCACAGTTTTTAGTCTTTGGCCATGGAGAGAGCTTCCAGAACTTTGTGAGAAGTTGAGTTTTTGTTAATGTATGTAGTAGACAATATTGTAGTTTATTACAGGGTGGAAAAGTAGATTTTGGGTTTTAGTATGGAAGGTAGATGGAAGACAAGATGGAGGATTTTGGGTGTTAACTTAGCCTTCTTCTTTCTTCTTCATCTGCTCCATTTTCTGCAGTTTCGGTGGCACAGTGATTGGTTAAACAAAGTCACAATGCAGATGTCATGTGACTGAAAAATAATTAGGAATCGGTAGAAAAATAAAAACATACTACGTGTTAGATACGTTGTAAAACTCAATTGGATAAGGTACCTGTATAAGAATCCTTGAAATCGTCCATTTTGCATCTTGTTGGCACGTGTCACTGAAGTGTGCAGGGCCTGTTGTCATCTAAGGCTCTGAACTGTGATAAAGAAATAATAAACAACTGAAGACAGAAGCCAGCGAGTCCCGCTTGTCTCATTCCTGGTTCCTGACCCTGGCACAGACTTTTCACAGGGGATTCCTGGTAAGGGAACCCCGTGCTGGCAAAGACTCCAACAAATGGTGCCCCTGTGTGAGGAGACGAGAAGAGTCCCACACCTGAGGACTGGGAGAACTGAACACTTTCCCCACCACCACGATCCTTTACTTAGCTACAGCCCACTGTGTCACCGCTTTCAGTGATCTACACTGAGCTGTTCACTTCTTCCAGCCCTTCCTGCTGCTGTCCCACCTCTGAGCACCTCATGGACACACGAGAAGCTGCCTTGCAGAGTGCTGCCCCACCTCTGAGGTCCTATGCCTGTGGTGGGGCCCAGGGGCACATATGGGGGCTACGCTGCCAGTTCCAGTGGATATTTTGGGTAAAGAGCACCTGCTGGGCACCCTGGTTGTGCACTGCATGTGAACTGGGCAGTGCTGCAGCTCATGGCTGTGACCCCAGAGGACACTGCTGTCGCTGTTGCAAAATGCCATCGCCCAGCAGCACTGTCCCTCAGTGATGAGTGAGGGCTGATGGACACGCAGCTGCCAAGGAATGAGGCTCCTCAGGGAGCCACCACCCAGAAACTTCTGCCCAGCTGGGACAGAACAGCAGTACAATACAATACAATACAATACAATACAATACAATACAACATTATACAATACAACATTATACAATACAACAT
>VXBU01000096.1:547986-664396 GCA_013400315.1 Bombycilla garrulus | reverse complement strand
TTTTCTCTTCCAGCCTGAGTACAGGTAACAAAGCCCCATGAGGGGCCGGGCCGGGTGGGCTCTGTGGCGGGGCTGGGCCCTTCCTGGGAAGCTGCCAGCCCTGTCCTGGCTGGGTCGGGCGCCAGAGACTGCCAGGCAGGGGAAGGGGAAGCCATGGGCCTGTGGCATGTTGCTGTTCTGGCCCAGGCCCTCCTGAGATCCTGGCACAGCCCCCCAGTGTGGCCACTGCTCAGCAGGGATCACCCTCTGCCGGCCCTGGGTGAGATATTAACTCTTCCAGTGCACAGATGAGACTTAAAGACCCCCAGTCCTCCCTTGAGTCAGAGAAACAGACAGAGTGGAGACATGTAGAGAGCAACATGAAGACACCAAGATCAGTGAAGAAGGAGTTAGGTCCCAGATGGGAGGAGAATCAGGAGATGCTTTACTTTGGCTGAAATTCTCTTGCAAGCTGTGGTGATGGGCTGCGATACACTAAATATCCCTATAAGTCATGAAAAGGGCATGGGGAGATGGAGTGTTCACATTGCAGACATGAGCAAAGGCATCCATGCTGAACAAATGAATGTTAAAGTAGTTGCAATTTCATGAGAAGTTTGAACAGAGAGAAACAAGAGTGATGAAGACCTTTTGCCCTCAAGGAAGAAGGAGACCTTTGTTCCCAGAAATGAAGATGATTTTAGAGACAGATTAAAAGAACCTTTGCTTCTGAACAACTAATCTGTAAAAGTATACCCCATTAGCCAAAGACTGAGCCCTCAAAAACAGTTGTGGGGAAAACTGTAAATCGAGGGGAGTGACTTTTACACAGTAATCAGATTTCCATTTCTCCCTGGCAGCTGATTCACTGTTACTTTAAAGCCACGAGAAAACTGTTTCTTGTGGAGAAGTCTCCATAGCACGGCAAAAGAGGCTCCTCTCTCTAAGTGAACTGTAGAAAGACTATTCTAGAGGTAATAAACTACCTGAANTGCGGGGAGGAGGAGAAGTGTTCTGAAGGTTTTATTCTGGTTCTTTTAGTCCTGTCAATAAAGTTTTCTTTATATCCTTTTAAAATTTTGAGCTTCCTTTGCCTTCCTCCTAATCCTATGTCACAGCAGGAAATGAGTAAATATATTCTAGTAGGTGCTCTGGCATCTAGCCAACACTGAACTCACCACACCACTACAACCTGCACTCACTGTGAATGCTGTATCAGGCTCCAATAATGTTCTTTTGCTAGACAGACAGCCTATGAGTTATCTCTGGCCATCAGCCTCATTACTGTTTCTGGACAGTCTGTTTTCCTACTGCCTGATGCACTTGCATGAGACTTATTTACATTCTCTATGATGAATGGGTAATTTTGGTTATCCAGAAGAAGGGCAATTAAAAATAACATGAGGCCAACCAGACAGAGATAAGTGAATATTAAAGCATCTGGGCAGGCCAGGTGTTTGAAGATATCACTGAAAAGGTCTTCAGTGAAAAAAAAAAAGACAACAAATTACTACCTTGACAGATTATTAAATGTTTAAAGCTTCTGGCAATGAGTTGCTAATAAAGAAGCAGTGTAAACCAGAAGACAGTGGCAGCAATAGTAATTATACAGCAGAATGATTAAAAAGCACACAGCTATAATGACTTTAATCTACTTTATGAGAGAAACTCAAAGATTCAGCATTCAACAAAACAATCAATTAGGGAGCAAGGGAGACGGAAAATAAAATCTATTTAAACTGAATTCCTACAATCAAGTGATAAATCAGTCATGAGTAATTGTAGGGATTACTGCAATTCACCATGTTTTGATAACACTGGCTGCTCCACCAGAGACTGAAGAACAACTGCTCAGTTTCTCAGCATCCAAAGGGACTCCACAGAGTAATTTCCGAGAAATTGTTGTGCTCCACAAGTTCTGCTGCTTAGCTGGAAGAATATCCAGCATGACCAAAGTTAAGATCTTGGTTTGGAGAACTTTTCTTATTTTCATAGCAACGGAGTAATTTCAGTTCAGTGGCACCTGACGGGCAGGCTTCTTGACTCTTAACCACTTGGAGATGTATTTCAGGCTCTCCCTGCCCTCAGCCACCCCACTGCCCTGCAGCCTCCCTTCAGAACTGCCCTGGGAAAGGAGTTCTGTTCACTGCACTCTCACTGGGACCTCGACCTTCTAGCAGGGAAGTGGCAGGAAAGAAAGACAGGAGACTGGTGTTGGCAGCAGCTTGGCCTTGTGTCATATTGAGTGTGAAAAAAAACCCTGGAAAAGCACCCCTCATACTAAATGCTTCTACACATTAGTAAAGATCTGTATTATTCTGAAGGTAAAAATATGTTACTCTGTTCCCCCATGTATCCCCTTCTGCTCATTCTAGTGAGATCATTTTTTTATATTAAAAATCAGGCCCTCTATAAAGCTTCTGATTTTATTTCTGTACCTCTTTCCCTCCCATTTGCAAAAAAAAGTTTTGCAATATAAAAAAGTTGACACTAACTGATATCTGCTTTAGAAATATCACACAAAAAAATCCAACAGCTTCCACCCCACAAATCAATATAGACATGAATATGAAAGATCTTTACACGGGCTCTTTTTAACATGGTGGTGTTGGTCTGACATGCCTTGTTTGCTGTTACCCCCTTCAAGGTCTGTGTGTGCCAGGATGATATCCCTGCTCCTCTACCTTTATGAAATGCTCCTGAATTGGATTGGGCTAAATGCACCAGATACAAGGACTAAGTATGAAATATAAATAGCAAAAATATGGATCAGATCACATGAAAAAGCAGTCTGTGTCTTGAGATAAAAATTTAATTTCTCATTTGCTGCTTTCCTGTGTAATTCTTCTTTTTTGTCTTTTAAATAAATACATTAAAGGAATTTTAATATTACGACTGTGCAACTCAACTTTCTGTAAAGTAAGCATTATACCCTTAACTGCCAAATATTTAAAAATTCAGTTTCAGAAGAAGGTAGAGATAAACCAACTCAGTGAGGACTTAGCTGTGTCAAAGCTGCTCTGCTTCTCAACATCTCCCAGGAAAAAATAAGCATTGATCATTATCACCATACCATTCATCCTAGTTTGCTTAATGTTCAAGTTTCAGAGTGGGATGCAATTAATTAATATGGGCTTACACGTACTATGTTTTCAGACCTAGTATATATTGACAGCCACTTGACATTAATTATTTGTATTATTGACCTCTTTGCATCCTAGAAAGCTCTCTGGAGAGGAGCTTGGGAACATGCCAGAGGTGGAGAGGCACAGTTGCTGAAGGCAGGCAGGGAGATGCTGTGGTTGCACTTCTGCAGCCTGGGAATGCAGCTGTTGCAACACTGAGTTCAGGGTGCTCGAGTTACTGCTGCTGTTTCCATCAGCGGGGCTGAAACAAGGAAAAAGCAGCCTGGGTTGTGTTCAAACAGCATGACCCTACCTGGCCTGGGGAGGTGCCTGTGGCACAAAAGACAGTGAGACACTTTCCTTGCCACGTACACATGAAAAAGCAGCCCAGCCCCCCCAGGTAGGAGCTCTTGGGCAGGTGAGCTCAAAGTTAGGCAAGTTCCTGAGGTTTCCAATAGAGATTCATACACACAAAATTAGCAAATAAATAAGTCAAGCAATGAGTAGAATGTTAAACTTCAGAAACAGCAGCAGAGAGATGAGGTTCTAATTGTCGGGACACAATAGCAACTCAGAAATCAGAAGAATCCAAACACCGGAGCCACAGGCAGAGCAGTGTGGTCCCAGTGACACAAATAGGGCAGGGGCCAGTCTGAGGACAGGTGTGAGGGATCCACACAGACCCACAGTAATTCCTGGACAGCAGCAGCCAGCAGGAGAGCAACATAACTTGGGACAACGGAAGACCTGCAGCTGTCTGAGAAGGCATCACCCGAAAGCTCACAGTGC
Source organism: Bombycilla garrulus (assembly GCA_013400315.1). Classification (NCBI taxonomy): domain Eukaryota; kingdom Metazoa; phylum Chordata; class Aves; order Passeriformes; family Bombycillidae; genus Bombycilla; species Bombycilla garrulus. Next base: position 660,503 of record VXBU01000096.1, on the reverse strand, counting down.
TGGGAGGAAATTAGCAATTATTAATCTGCCTTAGGTTGACTGTCAGCCTGGTTACACAGCAAGCAAGGGATGGCTAAGAGACCTTGAGGGAAGGAATCAATTTGAAAAAAACTAAGAAGGTACAAAAATTTGTGACTGTGGAGAGAAACATTGGAACAGGAGAGTGATGGTCAAAACCCAGTTAGAAGTCCAGCAAGTCATAGATGTTTGATAACGTTTGCCTGTCTGGTATTGTATTTCACAGCAGATATTGATCCAGACTGTGTTTCATTAATTGTTTTTCAATTACTTTTCATTAAGAAGAAAGCAGATCAAAATGCTTAGATCCTGATTTGATTTGATTTAACCACATAAATTGTACAGTGCTTTTCCTGAGAAAATAGGCAAGATAAAGGACACACATTGCACAGTGAAGAATGTAGGTATCAAAGAAACTGCCCAGAGGAACTATTTCCTGTCCACCTGTAGGTGTTGAAGTTGAGGTCAGCACTCACCCAATACTCACATGCTGCCAAGAGGCAGTGAGCTGAAGGGGGGCAGGATGCCCACAGGTTTTCCCCTTTGCCTTGTTCAGGCAACGGGCCAAAGATAGGAATCAAATAAGAGAAGATTAAGACTTGCCCATTCAGAGAAAAGTTCACCCCTTAATAAGCAGTAATAAGAAATTCAGCTTTTCCCTCTCCCCTTGTGTTATGTTTTTAGGAAGGTGCAACCAGAGGAAATTTAATACCAATACAGGATGCTGCTTCCCAGCCAACAACTCCTCCATAGAGGTCACAAGCCACCACTGCTGGTACCACTGCTCTCCAGGTCAGGGGAAGACACACCCATGATTCAAATAGTCATGACTTCTTCTGTGAGCCTACGGAAACAGGAAGCAAAAGCAGCTCACAGAGCTTTAATGGTGAAATTCCTTACTAATGACAACCAGAACAGCTTTGAAAGCTTTAAGCTAGCTTTAACAGCTGTCCTTATCATTTATCAGTTACACCTCAAGAAACCCAGAAGCAGAGCCTTTGTTTCCTTCACACCAGCTAAGTTTCTGTTTCCTTATCGCAGTCAGATTCCAGCACGCTCCCCCTCCTCTCACTTTGCTTTGAGCACCTGATGCAGCTCCCAGAGGTCGGCTGTTATCCTTCACTCCCCAAGCCCAACCCCAAATGCTGCCTTTAAAATTGAAATGCACGTTTGTCTCTGGTGGCCTCGCTCCATTTCGCTGCGTGCTTCGATTGCCAGAGCAACCAGCTGGGCCAGTAAGTTAGAGAAAGACATTGTTCCCATAGTAACTCATTTTCTCTACCCACTCATTAGATTAACACATTTCAGATCAAAGGTAGACATGAAAATGTCTTAGAAATGATAGTCCAAGGCATTGCTTAAATATGAACAAAATCCACCTCACTATCTCAAAAGCACTCACTGCTTGATATCAGAGCATACATTTATAGCTGCTATGCTCATTGTGCTGTCCTGCATGAAAGTTATCAAAAGCATCGTGGATAGTTCCTTTTGTTGCTAGTTTGCAGACAATCTCTTAAGTACAGAAACAAACAGGTACTCCCCACTATCAAAGCTATAATCAAGAAGTTCACTGTCTCTGTGTACTCAACATTCAGATGTTTGCAACTTTGCTGCAGAAAAGGTCTGATCCACACTCCCAGTAGCAGCAAATCTCTTATCAGTTTTGCCATCCCCAAATTCAATTTCGTTACATTTTTAGTGCTACAGCATGAGTTGACTTAATGGAAGTTCAGGCCCAAGGAACAGATTAATGTGCCAACACCATGTGTCTACACAATACAAAAGGCTTTTGGGCTGCTTTTGCTCTATCATCATACAACAACTCTGCCATGCACCAGAAAGAACAAAAAAATCTTGACACTGCACAGACTCTTTGCCACTGAAGATTTCCAATAACATCTTCTGGTAAAAGATGACATGGAAGTAAGGAATGAGAAATCTGGGGCTTTAAATAGTATTTATTTTTGTTTGTTTTTATTTCCTCCCCACGTGCAACTCTGCAGGTGGATTATGAAAAAGTTCCTTTGATTGCCATTCATGTCTACAAACGGATTTAATGGTTCTCAGGGGGCTTTACCACATATACGTGTATTTATGTATACTTTCATAATAGCTTCAATGCGTACTGCTTGTGGAAACTGCAGTTGGAATTATGGGTCCTGAACATGCCTTGTAATGCAAACAGTAACCATGAGCTTGCTAAAACCCTGTCTTAACCCTTTGCTAACACCCAGGTAAAGACTATTTACACCTAAAAACATGATTCAGAGACTGACTCACACTGGCATTTTCATGTCAATGTCCACTGTCCCTTTGTGTCTGAAAAACAGGATTTTCCCAATGACAGCCTGCAATTTCATCAGTCTGTTCAAATCACCAGGAATTGAAGTTGGCTTTTTTTTTTTTTTTTTTTTTTTTTTTTTTTTTTCTCTCCTTGTCAGAAATCTCGTTTTTCAGCTGTGCAGCCTCGGTGCACCAGTTCACCCCACCAACATCTCACCTACCTTTTCCACAGTACGACTCCTCACAAAAGTGCAATTTACAGGTGACAAAAAATAATTCTCATCTCAGAAAATTGCCCCATAGTTCTGGCAAAAATTCACATCAAAGGTGTGATGTATATTAAGAACTCAGATGAGCTGATGCTGTTCTGATGAACACTGCAAAGGCAGTGCAACCCTTTTCCTGGTGGGTTAGGGGGAAATGTGATGCATGTCCTGTTAAGGTCTCACACATCAGGTACTGTAACACTCTCACCTAATGTCTTCACAGTATTGACTGATTTTAATTTTTTTCTCCATTTTCTTTTGTATTGTTTGCTCTCTGACTGTCCTGCCCTTGTCTACTTTACAAAGAAAGGTGTCACTAGATTCTTGGAAAATAGACTCCACAGGGCTGGATGGTGCATAACACGGTCTCTGCTTTTGTGCTGGGGACTCTCCGCTGTTTTCTGTCACCTGGGGAGACTGAAATTTGGTCCCAGTTTTCAAGTATACTGCAGATAAAAGAGACTTGGCTTACTTTGTTGTGCTGTAACCCTAGGCTAGAGCTTTAAAAATTGTGATTTTGGTCATTAAAAAACTGCAGCCTGTTTCCTGTCATTTATGCTCTCTATGTTTTGTGCCTCATTAGAAACATGAGGGGGATACAAGCACTACAACGTGATGGAAGTGTCAGCCAGACCCGGTACATTTTGAGTGTTAAAATGCACACAGTAAAATGGTAACTGAATGTAAAGAACAAACCATTTTCCTCTTAACTTCTATTATTTTCTGCGTTCAAAGTATAGTAGTCAGAACAAAATCACAGACTTTTAAAATGACGAAAGGAAGCTGACTAGGAAAGCTGGTGACGAATTTAATGAATTCCTGCTACTTAATAGCTGTAGCTCACTGGATCTTCACAAGAAAATACATGTCAGCCATGTCGCCACCCAGGGAATAATCATTCTCTGACACTTATCTTCCTGCTTCTTTTCATTGGCAGAGGATAACTGGTTGAGCTGCCCTGTTTCTATTGGGAAAAGCTAAATACCATGCTCTCCCAAGGCAGGCAGGCAGCTCCTGATCTGTGTGGCAACACAGGGAGCGAAGGGACATTGCCTGCTCTAAACTAAGAGCATTTTCCCTCAGGAAGCAAGTGCTGCCATTCTTAGGGCACTGCAGGGGGGGGGAGGGGGGGGGTTGTCATACCTTTGATCATCAAATACCAAGGTAACATTGACTGTTTTTTCTTTCTCTCTAGTCTGATGTGTTGCTTTCCCCATTTCAAGCATCCAAAATCAAGAGAAGAAAGAGAACACTTTCGCTGCCTGGGTGAACTCTTTCTCTTACTTCTTTTTACAATACTTCTTTTTACAAAAGGAGATGGCCAACAATTAGCAGGCAGGCAGCGCTTTGGGAATAATTTTACTATTCTCTCTATTTCAGTATTTCAGAAGTTTCCTCTCAGTTAAATTCCCACAAACAGCAGATGAATGTCCTTTCAAGTCTACCTCTGGACTAGATTTGGTGTCAGTAATGCCTGTGAATAAGTGCTGCTTTCTACTTTGCAGGTAGAAAGTAACTTACTACACAGATTTCAAGGTTAACAAAGCTCTTCAGGGACACTGAGACTTTGCTACAGAAGGGTAAACTCTACTGCACAGTGTGTTACAGACTGAGGAGGAGGACAATCTTCCCTGGTGTTTCTGAGGTGGTCATTTTTCAACCCTTACCCAAAATGTCGGTGGGACTAGCTGGCACACCAACCCCAGAAGAGCTCCATTTTTCTCACAACTCTTTATGCTTGCAAATACAAAGAAAGTGCCATCTACCTTTTTAAAAACCTCTCTTGCTCCTTGCCAGCCTCATCTCCTGCAGAACACCTTTTTATCCTCTGAGCCAAGTGATTTTACAGCTGGCAAAGAGGAATGGCACTGCACTGAGCAGGCTTTGCTGCTTAGCCATGGTCTGTGCACATGCACGTGCAAAAACCCTATTTCAGTGTCTTCACTTGCATCTGATTTGCACTTACTTCAGCTTTACTTCAAAGTGCTCTTGGCCCTGACACAACCTATTAATTTGTATTCTACATTTAACTACTACTACTCTTAACCAGCACATGCACTTTCATTTTCCTTTGGTGCAACTTTCTATTTTTTAATTTTTTTTTAAAGTAGACATTACCCTAGCTGCTCCCAGTAGTTAAACGTGTCTCTGATTAAAATGTCATGCTCTGATACGTGATGTTCATGTTCAGCCCCTGGGATGCATCCACAAAGCCAATCAATACACGGTGCAGAACACAGATTACAGGAGGTGCCACCCAGACACCTCTGTGCATGCAGTTGCTGTCTCTCCCTGGCAGCATTCCAACAGCCCTGCAGACGGCAGACACAGCATAAGGGAGAGCAAAAGTAGTTTATTGGCAGAGATGTGCACTGTCACACAAATTGCAGGCAGCTGCCCTAAGACATCCTGACAAGGAGGCTTTGATTGGGCTTGACACCTACATGATATACAACTCTCCTACAATACAGGTCCTAAGGGAGTGCACGAGAGACCTTTTCCCTAGGAGAGAGCGTGCTTCCCAGGTTAACACGCCACGAGTTAGTCAGCACTGCTGGTCTCTCGGGAATATAAACAGCAACTTGCCTTTAAGAGGAAAGCACAAAATGACCTTCACCGCCTGACAGTCAGCACTCTTAAATCCAGCAGCCAGCACAACACAATGCCTTACAAGTCTCAGAATGGTTTTTAAAGAGAGCTGGAACATAATAGCCACCTCCCCCACCGATATCTCAATTCAGCCTTCGACTTTGTGATGTGTTCTCCTGCTAAAACCTTCTGCGGCGATTGCTGCAGCTGCCTGATGCCGGAGGGCTGTGTCAACTGCACAGCGAGTGCCCCGGGGGCACACACGGGCCGTGGGGAGCGTCATGGGGATGGGGCGCACACCCTTGGCTGTGCGTGTGCCCGCTGCCAGCGGAATGCATTCCGGAGGTTGCTAAGCGCTCCTGTGCCAAAGGGCTCAGCAAACTGTTCCTGTCGTGGGCGAGCAGCCAAGCCCGATGCGAGGAGCCGCCCTGCAGATCAGGCACAAAGATGCTGGCGGCTTCAGCGCGGCCAGGCTTTCAGCAGAGCAGGTGGCACTTGTAGGAGTAAACGCCTGGCTGGTGCAGCCTGCCAGCGTGCGAGCTGCTCTCCAAGCAGCTTCGCCAAGGAGGGAAGCAATCTTGAAAGAAGAACCTCCCAGCGAACTGTCAGACAGTGATGCACTTCTCTGAAACCAAGAGGCTTTATAAAGGCAGTGCTTGAATTTTAAGTTACCTGTTTGCTAAAAGCAGTTTGAGTGGGGCTGAGCGATTTCAGGAGGTTTCTGGTAGTTGCAGTGCCCAAAGGTGTTCTGAACCCTGGTATTGCTTCCCTCTCCTTTTCTGACACCCAGCATTTCCTCTGTAATTGTTGCCTGTATCCTTATAAACTGGTTTTTATCTTTGTCTCCTAGCACTCATGATGTAAGAAAACATATTTGCAGGTTGTGACACTTTTTCTCTGAACTGCCAACTGCTGACCCATCCCTGCTCCTCCACAAGTTTTTAGGATGAGGCTGGGCTTCTCAGAATGACACAGATCTGCTTTATTAGCTGATATCAGCCTTCTCAAGCAATAAAGATTTTTTTAAAGCTGTAAATCAGCAGTGCACAATGTCTGACAGTGACATATATTGTAACATTGTGCTAATATTGTAATAACTCTCCAAACTGCTCTTCCATCTTAGAGGATGTTTCCGAGTTGGCCAGTGACAAGTGTCACATTAGGAACCTTGACCACTGTAGTGAATTGCAAAACTCAGTTCTGATCACCTCTCCTCAGAGGAGCCTGGTCTGTGTCCACCACAGAAAATCACAGCAACCCTATACTGTGACCCAGCTTCCTGCAGTGAAATGCCTTAATCATGCTTCTCAAGCTCAGCCTGACAGCTGGTAACACACTCAGGCATCCTTGGCATTACCTTCCACTTAGCACCATGAAGAGCCTGAAATTTGATAAGACTACAGGTGCTGCCAGCAAGAGTCATCAGCTGGACAGCATCTTTATTCCAATTTACCCCACACACAGCACCCTAGGAAAAGTCTCTGGCTGAGGTCTACAGAAAAGCATTTCAGGCAAGCATCTCACTTCAATTTAGTTTAATTTTGGTTTTTGGATGACTGGAGAGTAAGAGGATAGACAGGCACATGCAAAAAGACGTTAGGAAGTTGTCAGCTTCACTATGATTCATGTGGTCCTGAAACACAGGGTAAAATCTTATGCTGAAGAATAATACAGCACACCAAGGTGTGCTGCACAAAGTCATCTATTTTTGATCTTCTGCTGCTTCTCAAGTGACAGTCACTTAATAAGGAAAATCTACAGGAGCTCTGTGAAAAAGTACACTAAATGCACAATTACATACATTTTTATTTCCAGTCCCATCACATCTATGCCAATGCCCTTAAGACTTCTCATCACAATGGGACCAAACACATTCTGGTATGTTCTAATACATTATCATTGGCTCCCTGGTAAATAAACCATGCATAGAAAGGCAGATTTTTGGTCAGATTGTGTGCTAATGATCATTCAACTTCAAAAAACTAAAACATATTTCAAGGTAAAGGTCAGGTTGAAAAATATGAATTATTTTGATGATCACTTGGCCAGGTTGAAATATATATTTAAATAAAATGCAGAATACTTCTCAATCTTCTTGTCTATCAATCACCAGAAAGAACAAATATTTGAACCAAAAAGCACTTGTTTGGCCTTAACTCTGTAGTTTGATGTAATGAATCTTTTGTAATGCATCCTGAATAAACTACCCAGGATATCTGGGATCCACTGACAGGAACTCCCTGCAACCTCACTAAATGTTTTAAGTCCTGATTTTCAATTGAGTACATCTAAATGGTGTTTAACTTGCTGAAAGAACCAATTTAATTTTGCTACTGAAGACTTACATCCTTAGTTCTCCTCTATACTATGAACCATCCAGATAAATCATAGTGGAGAACCATAGTGTTATTCTTCTTTTTTTTTTTTCCCTTACAAAATGTGCAAACACAAACACCAAGCATGCCCTTGCTCCCTAAAAAAAGACAAACGGGAACAAAAATCCTCCTTTTTCCCTGTGGAGGAGTGCTGCCTGTTGTCTGGGGCTGGGAAGCTGTGTATCTACATGTCATACCTCACTCTGCCCCAGACCTTCTGGTTGGCCTGGGACACACACTTTTCATTCAAGCTGACAAATCAGTGTAGGAGTTGATGTCCCTTACTAGAGAAGCAACTTTTGATCAGTTCACAGAGTCTCTGTTTCAGCATGTGTGAAACGGGAGCTCACAGCACTGCTGGGCTGACAAGCCCTGAGAGACCGAGCTCCTGAAAAAGCCTGAGGTACTGCCTGCAATACAGGCTGTAACCTAAAGCAAAAAAAGCCCCACTCGAGCATGAATTGCCTTTTCAGGGCCACCACGCTGTTCTTGAGAAGCCCAGCTGCCACCTACCACTGCTTGAGCACGGTGCTAAGCCTGGACTTTGTCCTGTGCCCGGACTTGCCTTCTGCTATGGAATATGGGGGAAGCTGCAATCTCAGGCGGACACCGAAAGGTTACGGAGTTGTCATTGCTCCAAATCAACTCTTGCCCCATCTGCTTCCCTAGCATCTGTTCCCATAGCAGTTCCTGACTCCCCCCAGTGAAGGAAATTGATCTGCTGCACACTGTTGGTACGGAAAGGATAGGAAAGGAGGAAGCAAAGTTGGCGCTGTACCAAGCTTGTAAGTATTTTGCAGGGCCTGTTGACAAATCTGTTCTGCACAGGGCACAAATCACTGGAAATGACGAAATTTTTACCTACCCCTGAGATCCCTGTGGAAGTGCCAAGCATGATTTTCACTTTTCTGGTTCCTGGACAGGGGAGCAGAGATAAGTGACTGCATTGGGAAAATAGTCATCTAAAGTCACTTGTGAATACAGTCATATGTGACTTACTGAAGAGCTTGAGACATTTTGATTAGGTCTAATATTCTCACACCTTAACAGATGCCACAAGTGTGTCAGTAGAGAAAAAAACCAAAAAAATATAAGGATGTACGTGAACAATGATAAAGGGCAGGGTGGAAAATGCACGAAGAAGCAACTAATCTATTTGGAATGGATATTAGGATAATTGGGAATAATTTGAAATGTGGAATTAGACAACTTGATTGCAGTCACGAGCCAGATCATGTTTTACGAAGGTGAACTTACAAATGCAGACATGGATTAATAGTATCAAGACTGCATGATGAAAATGACCAGAAAGGGCAAAACTAAGGCCCCACACTTCAGTTTTGCTCATCAGAGTAAATATAATGTCCTGGCACTTGCAAGAAAACTGGTGAGTGTGATTCTAGTGATGCCTTTGTAAAGCCACGGGATCAACTGGGATATTTGCAGCAGCAGCAGAGTTCAAACATCTGAATAAACCCTTATTTCTTACAAGTCTGCTAAAGATCTGTACCTGTAACTCCCTAAATTGTCATTAAATAATTTAGTCCTTCCTTTCAATACTGAACCAGGAGTACAGGCATAGCATTTTAATTAGTGTCTCAATTATAATTTAAATGTTTGCCCATCAAGTTCAATAAAGATCAAGCATCAATTCTGAGACAAGTGGCTGTGTCATCAGTGATCTCCCAAGTGGTGACTTTGAAGGTTAGAAATTCATGCAGGTGGTTCTCAAAAAGCAGTTAATCAGTATAAATTCTTTGGCTGCAGATCCTGCCCCTGTGACAATTCACTTGACCTTAATGGGATAGAATGTATTTCATCACAAGAACAGACATCCTAAGCTGCAGTCACGAGCTTCAGAGAGGTCATATCTCTAAAAATATGTTCTATCAAGCAATTTTGCTGCAGAAAATTAGCAGTGAATTAAAGTGATTCACCAAAATAACTCAACTACATCAGCTACTGAAATAAAGATGTAGAAAGGTGCACAGCTGCAACCAGCTGCAACTTCAAATAAGTGTTCTAGTGGCTAGAAATCTGCTTCTCAAAAGAAACAGTATTAAATTTGTTTGGTCTCCTTCCAATCATCAGTCATCAGCCTATTTCATGAAATGTTTATTTCTAATCCCTGGAAGGGAAGGAAGACAGCAGTCAAAAGTCCCCAAACTTATCACACCTTTTTGAACAAAGTTGCATCATCTTTTCTTCTATCTCTGGGCTGCTACAAAGTCTGCTACTTGCAGAAATGTGTGAGTTTTCCTTCAGCTTAGGAAGTTGCAGGGACTTTGGAGATGAAGAGAGTGGAGTTCAGGTCTTGAGTGTCACAAGCAAGACACATAAGAAATTCTTCCCACAAAGCAGCACACTATTTGTAAACCAAGTTAGTACTAGTACCAATGCCAAGATATTCCCAAAGGTTGCCTGGAACTGAAAACTGGAACTATAACTATCATCTGTTAGTTATACTATATGTAAAACTATATATACTATATATAAAACTGTAACTGTCATCTGTTAGTCTTCATCCCCCAACAAATACCCCTACAATAGTGACAGTTCAGTGTGCATAGTTAAACTTCCCAGAATAGTTTTCAATGTGAGCAGGGAAAGAGAGAACCAAAATCTTCAGTTGGCTCCTAAGACTGAATTGCTGGAGGTCCAACAAGGACAAAAAGCCAGGCAGACCAAGAACACCCAGCTGATCCCAGCACAGTACACACACCAGAGCTCGCTGCCAGGGCAGGACACCTCTCACAGCCCTGGCCTCTTGGTCTGCTGCAATCCCTGCGCAGGCATAAAGCTGCAGAACCGAAGGGAGGGGATGCCATTCTGCCATCTGAAGCCACACAAGTAGACAATCTTGGTTAGTGCCACCTTAACATCTTATTTAATGTTTTCTACTCTGTCTCTTGGAAGTAATACATTGCTTCAGATTTCAAATCACTGGCAAAAGGGTAGAAACATCCAGCAATGCTAAGTCAGGAAAAAAATCATCACTATGATCATCACTAACGACCTCCCACTGACAGGCTGAGGGATACCAGTAAGCAAACCAGTTCTGAATTTATCCATTTCTTGGTAACACCTTATATGATCTAACTAGGGTATTTTTGTTTTGGAGTTTTTGTCCAAAGCCAAAAATTAGATGTCATATGGCATTTGTCGCCAAATGTCTCAGAAAAATGCAAGTGAAATATATCAACTCAATTTTTCTTGTTCATCAGATATGTAATCTCACAAAACAGTGAAACTAATTTTACCAAAGCCATCAATGCATGATGCAGATTTACCATGATAGTTTTAGTCCAAGCTTTGTGGACAGAATTCTAAATTAACTATTTCTTTAAACTGCTCAGTTGATGAACTAGCAAATCTACAGTTCCTATTCACCATTTTACATTTACTTACTGCCACAAGATTTACCTGTTTCAGGCAGAGGTTTGTTTAGCTGTCTACAAGCAATTATATTTATTGGAAGCTTCTGTCATAGGCTTTTTCCTCAGAATTTTGCCAATTATAAAAAAGGCTTAAAGACTGCAATCAAACTCCAGACTAACATGGCTAAGATTATACTTTGTGCTAGCGAAATTGAACTAAAACAGCTTGGCACTGCCTGCAACAAGGATATGAAATCAGGCTACACAAATAGTTGATTTCTCAGATTGGTTGCTAACTGGACTTTTTTCTTTCTTCCCCCTAATTAGAAGGATTATACCTTTGTCTTTAAAAAAGTCCAATAAATTGAGATAAGTACATTAGTTTTGTTGGTGCTGAAACAGGCTGCTGTGTTTCCGTGCTGACGGTTTTAACCAGCACAATGCAATTGAGATTCCATGAGCACTATTCACCAAAGAAAGGACAGGGAAGAGACTGATGCCTGATGCCCTTTCTCCCCTCTCCAGCCAGGTCTCAGAGGACTCAGGGAAACATGGGAGCCCTTTTGCTGCATGCTGAGGATATGCATTGAGGTCTCCCCATCACTGGAGCTGCAGCTGTCAGTCAATCCCCACAGACGTTCACAGCACCCTGATTCATTGGCTCTGCCTCCTCCTTCCCCAAGGCTCTGAGCTGGGAAGGGACTGTTTTGTTACTGCAGTGCTCTGTTGCACTGTCTGCTGTAATTTCTAGGACACTCAGTTAGGGATGAATAACCTCTGAACTAGATGAAGGACCATGAGGTGGCAGCTTGTGGCACATCTCCAGCTCAGGCAATTACCAGCTGGTATAAGTGTGTACAGGGAGGAGAGGAAGCTTTCCCAAGGTGAAAAGCAGCACATCAATGCTTTCAAGAACTCCTCACAGAGAAGCCTGTACCTTTTTTTTTTTGTTCAGTGGTATGAGTTGTAAATCCATGAGTCAGTTCCCAAACATTTCATGTCAAGGTTATCATTGAATCACAGCTATTGTGAAATGCCCTGTCTCACTTTTCCTGCAGCATTTTTCTTTCATACTGTTGTTTCTGTTGTTGCCTGAGCACTGCAAGCCAGCCTTACAATACAGGAACTGTGTAACTTCCCCACCTCCCACTGCACAGAAATAATTTTGCCTCTCCTCATCCCCATGCTTAGTGCTCATTCAAGATGTCCCAATTTTAGGCAGGGAGTACTGCAGAGGTGGTGGAAATGTACAGTTCAGCAGTTAGGAGGGAAGGAATATAAAGCAGGATGAACTAACCTCTACCAGACAAATATCTGGGCATCGCAGCCTCTAATGCCATCTTACGTGGCACTTGGAAATTAAATAACATAACTGTGGGAAGAAAACAGGGTCACACAATCTTTCCATCTTCCCTGTGCTACTTTTTACCCCTCAGCAATGCTCTTATTTGGGCAGAAATGCCACAAAGAAACTTCCTGAAATCCAAATCAATCTGCACTCGGAGGCAGGGCAGCTGTTTGGGTGCAGCCTGGCCGCTGTGGCTTATGAAAAGGTCTGTGCATAGCGTCCTCTCACCACTTCTGTTTTGCCTCTGGGTAAATAAGTTTGTTACCTCCTTGTAATAATGCAGGAGTAGGTGTGCAAACTATCCAACACCTCTTTAGCAAGGGAACAGGCTTATCTCCGCTGCATTTGCATTAAGGACAGGTAACACAGTTTCAGTGCTAGCCAGGAGCAGGTATTTCCATCTCATCCTGCTGTCATCTGTGAGGTATTTTTATCATCACAGTTCAGGGTTCAGGCCTTAAACATACTTTAAGGAAGGAAGATAAGAAATAGTGCAACATCCACATCTGCAATGTGTGTAACTCAGCTGCTGTATGAATATGTGTGTTTGGGAATTGGACTCAGCATCAGGAAGACTGAGCTCCTATGGGACTTTTAACACAGGGAGCTGGTATTTTGGGATAACAGGTACTAAGCTCCCAAAGGAAAAGGCAAAATGCAGACATGCCTACCCACCTGTTCATTCAAAACTGCTTTTTTACAGAAAGCTGACTACCATGAAGATCTCACCCTAAATCACAAGGAAAAGAACTAACTTGATTAGGCACTTACACATACTAAGGGTGAATACTAATCTCTGGCTTAACGCATCCTCCCTGTACTACCGAAATTTCTCCTGTCCTTTGTCTTGTCTAGGTGAATGTGGTACTAATGAAAAGCTCTGCCACCAGCACTTTTCCTTCAGTAGAGCTCAAAATATTTGATCAAAATAGGTTGTTTCCAGTATTCTTGTTTTAAGTGTAAGGAAACAGGCAGAAGGAAGGGATTACATCCCAGTCTCTGCAAATCAGCAGCAAGCTGGAAAGAGAGCTCTGGGTCACTCAGCTCTGCCCCAACACTACAGTGAGGCCAACCCAGCACTGTCTCAGCTGGAAAGAAACCCCTCTGTCTGTCCATCTATCTCCCTGTCTGTCTTGGGGCACCTGCTGGGCAGGAGCCGCCCCATGGGCAAGAAGTGAAGTCCTTTCCAAGGCTCCCACCAACCTCACCTATCAGCAGCAGCCCACAGCTGAAAAAGCCAAATATCAGTCCTCAGAAGCAATATCTTCTAAAGGGTAGAGAGAACAGATGTCCATGTGTTACAGTTCTAATATAAATATCAAATCCATTGCTTTTGTTGCCAGGCATTCTGGTTGTGACTTCAGTTTCCCCACAAAGGGAGCTCAGAAGCAAAGCACAGATGGGAAAATACTAGTTAAACCATAAAAAATGATAAAAGTTGTTGTTAGTTTTTTTTTTCTGCAAAAGAAAACAGCATTTCCAGGAAATGAAAATATAGTTCCAAGCTAAGTAGTTAATATTTTTTCAAATTCAAATGGACTGTTGGATCAGATTGGTAATTAGGATTATAAAGGATGCAAAGTCAAGGCAGCAATCCTTCTGGCTTTTTGCAAGGATAATTACCTTTTTAAAAAATCAATATATACCTTCGCATTTATTAAATATGAGGTAAATTCTACAATAAGGGTTAAAATACTTTCATACTTTTCTAGGAATACATATAATATTGCAGAATCACTCTGATGAAATCTAAAAAAAGATTGACTTTTTTTATTCCTTTCCTAGTGATATGAGCTATTTTCCAAGAGTGCTTAAGAGTAAAAATAGGATTTTACCTGGTGTTTCTTTAAAACTGATTTTGTTTTTAACCTGAGAGTAAGTTCCCCAAAACACGCAGTCTTCAAGGTAATCTATGCATTGTTAATCTTCTGAAAATATACATAGTCACATATAAAATATTTAAAGGTACACCCCATAGTGTTAGTAATAATAACAAAAATCTTCTCTAATCTGGGGGAAAGAATTGGATGGTCATACACAAAGATCAAACCACAGGAGAGACTAAGAGACAAATTCTAAAGGAAAAAAAGAAAAAGAACCCAACAAAATAGGGAAAGCAGCAATATGCTGGCAAAAAAGCAGCTTTGGTAAGTATGATGAAGGCTGCTATTTTTCACATGCTACCAACTCACTGCAGGACCCAGACCTTTAGTTCTGCTGCTTGTACATGGAAAAAAGTATGTTTTACAGTGTCTGTTACCCTTCATCTGATAGGAGAAGAAATTCCCAGAAAAACAAAGGAATTTTAAAGTTACACGACTGCAGCCCCAAAGAGTAAGTTGAATCAATAAACCCAACAGTAAATAAAAGGCTAAGAGTGTAAATAGAAAGGAGAAAAATTAGGACCTAAGAAGAAAATAAAATTAATGTCAGCAGAGGCATCAGAATGTGGAAGAAGTTTGTCATTATTTGTCAACAAGAGGTAGTGAGTACAAACTGAAATGCAGGAGATTATACTTGAACAGAAAAAATAAAATCTCTTGACAGTGAGGATGGCCAAGCACTGGAACACAATGCCCAGAGAAGCTGTGGAGTCATTGTCCTTGGAGTCCCCATCCTGGACAACCTGCTCTGAGGGCTGACCCTCCTTGAGCAGGAGAGCAAAGCTGAGCGGTCTCTAGAGAGAGGAACCTTCTGATCTCAGCCTTTTGCTGTGTGGATTTGTCTAACGGGCAAAACCCTGTCCATGAGACAGCACTTGTTGCAGGCTGCCTGCCTTAGTCCAGTCTGGTCCAAACAAGAGACATCTCCTGCTCCCAGGGCTCATTTGAACTGCACTGAACTTCACCCCACCTCTTGAGAAGGCAGCAAAGGAAAGTAATCGTTTTCCTCTCAGGTTGTTTAGTAAGGCTGCCTGCCAAAACTCTTAATTTATTTTCTGAGAGTGAACCAAACAGATTTGTCACGCTAACCCTGCCCTGGTTATTGTCTGGGGCAGTAAGCTTTCAAGTCGTCAATGTGATGTTAAGTTCATGCATTAAGTGTTTGTGTCTACTCTGTGAGGTTGCTCAGGAGATAATTTACTACCACAAAACACGACTATGTTAAAGACTTTTCACATCACTTCTTAAAAACTTAGCTGGGAATAAAACAGATCACAGGAGTCAAGAAGAAATTAGTCTTTTTCTGCTGAGTTGAGCCAGTTCTGGAACATTGTCTAACTTGTCATGTTTTCCTTTTACAAGAAATAAAAAAAAAAAAAAGAAGTGAAAGGAATCAATCTAAAGGTGAAGAGAGATCCTGTTCACCAAGTTTATTTGACTGTTAAAGATCAGACAGTAGCAGAACATTTTGTATGTAGAGTTGCTTCAAAAACTGCCCTCCATGTAAACATGTCCCTGATAACCTAGAGAAGTCAACTGATAAGACTGACTGTCTCAGTGGGAAAAAATAATGAAAAGAAAACAAAATGTACCTCTTCTAATAATTAAATATCAAAGCCTATAAAATCACACAAGTTGTCTCTTGTCAGATGTCTGGGAAAGAAAATTTTGCTCCTTTAAATCTTGCTTCTTTTCCTGTAAAATAATTTAATAGGTGTGATTTCAAAACATACATTAATGCTCTTCCTGCAAATTTATTTCTATGAGTATGAATCAGCAGCAGAAAGGCAGCTCAAGAGATTTTAAGGGTAGGAGCTGAAGGCAATGACAGCCCAGCATGTACTT
The DNA here is from genome assembly GCA_013400315.1 of Bombycilla garrulus. NCBI lineage: Eukaryota > Metazoa > Chordata > Aves > Passeriformes > Bombycillidae > Bombycilla > Bombycilla garrulus. The sequence continues at coordinate 644,516 of VXBU01000096.1, read as the reverse complement.
GTGAATGGGAGCAATAGAAATCAAAGCCTTTGCCTTCTGCTTCATGGCTTGATTGACTTGGCAATTACACAGGCCATTGCTCTGATCTGCTGCAAACTTTCTCTCACAGCATCAAGTCTCATTTTTTAGGGACTTACGTTCCTGATCAGATTTCTTTTTCATTAAGTACCCCTTTTCATCAAGGAATGCTTGACACATAGTAGAGTGAGGCAGAAGCAAAGAAAGAGAAATTATGTAGGAGCAAATTATAAGTGTCCAAGACAAATTGGCAGTATTTGTTCAGGTGGAAGAAAATCATATTAAACACTTGCTGTGTTCCGGAACATCACAGAAGGACACATTGCTATGTTTTACTGAGGTATTGCATCGTTTTTAAAATCAAAGCCATTGACTTTCCATTGCTCACAAACTCAATAGCCACACAAAGGCCACTGTTTTGGATTTAAAAACCAATGGATCATTTCCTCTTGCTCTATACATAGTCTGGCCTTGCCATTCCTTGGATCACTATGGTTCCTTTCAAGCTACAACTTCTGTACAGAGCTTGGAGATCACATACTCAAATGACTATGCTGCAAGTGAAAAAAGACACACAAAGGCTTTAGCAGCCCAGGTTCTAAAAACCGAGGAGGGTAGAAATAGATTTTTATTCCACTTGTATCAGTCAGGAAAAAAGGGCTTCTGAGATTCTCCAGTAAGATTTTGCTACTGAAATACTCCAACATTCTGTGATTGTCTACAAAGAACACACATTTATTCATCAATCATACTCCTTCACAGACAAATGAGTGCCAAAGGCTGACATGCCTATCGACAAATGAAACAACAGCAGCCCTAGGAATAGATAACTTTCATCTTCCCTTGTGGTCCACGTTAAAGCAATTAGACACTAATGCTTTCTAATGGTACCCACAATCTATATGCTGCTCTTGCATGATTTGACAGCTTGGGAGAGGCAGAGTTGAATTTTTTTCCGTATTGAGTGAATAAAGAAGGTTTTAACTTCTATGAATGAGATGCATATTCTTTTTCTAAAGAATAGAATAGGATTTAAATTCTGCTCTCAGGCAGAAGAAAAATTAGATACTACACTTTTCCAATTCCACCAAGAAGTGAGGGGAGATGCTTCTTTCTAATGAAGTGAAAGAAATTACTTTGAGCAGTTCGCTAGCTAGACCAGGTATCTCAGTATCCTGATTAGCCATTGGCTGCATCAGTCTGGACATGATTTTTGAGGCCAGAGCCAGGGAGCTTGGCTGCCAGGTGCTGCCCGATACAGGGTGACCTCTCCAGCCTCTGGTGGCCACAGCACTCACACAACAGCAGTGAGGGCAGGGAAGGGCTGACCTACAAGCAAGGCTGTGTGCAGTCCCTTATGCCCCTCTTCTCTGTATTCCGTCTGCTTTGCTAACCATCCCACAAGACAAGGACGATGGGCAAGAAGGGGGAACAACCTTGATCCTTGGTTAGAGTAAAACCACAACACGCACATGTCCCAAGCCAGAAACAGCACCTGCTGACTCAGAGGCTGTGAGAGTCAGTTCTTGCCTCAGAAGGCTGGAGACTGGCAGGGACACAGGGATGAGGGCGCAGCTCCCAAGAGCCCCAGTGAAGCCAGGCTCGTATTTCCAGTCTCTGTGGCTCAGGTGCCCGCACACCCAATTGTGCCCAGCCACGGCTGCAGCAGCAGCTGAGGGGCACAGCAGCATCAGCCCTTGAAACACACCTCTCCTTGTGCTTTTTTTATCCATAACTATGGCCTGGAGTTGGCTTCTCAAAGCCACTGGTGTTTTAGGCAGCAGCAGGGGAGAAGCAGAGGAAGAGCTAGCCTCAGAAAAAAAAGAAGACAAGATATGAGGCCACTCTGGGGTAACAGTCTCACTAAAAGTCTCACTAAAAGTCTCAGTGTCTTCTGTAATTCTTCCTATTTGACAGCTTTGGGAAGCCCAGCCATTCCATTCCACTGTAGGATCATCACACCTTAGTGGAGATGATTTTTTCCAGCTGAGTTGGGCAGCCTACCCATGGAAAAACACTTTCTGCTCTGCTGCCACATGAGCCACCACTGATACCACTCTCAGCACGTGGCTTTGTTCTGCTTCCAAAATATTCCCAGGTGCCTGTCATTTCACACTCTCCTGCCTGGATCTTCCTCATCCTCCGTATCATTTCTTTTGCATCTGACACCTTGTCTTCTTCCTTTTCTTCTATAAAGAGGTACAACCAAATTGCATAAGTCTGTTGCATAAATCCCAACTGCAAACACCCCAAGGTGCCTGTCATGATGCCTCGTTTCTGCTATTCTACTCCTCACCACACCCCCATCCGCCCCCAACCCCTAATGTTCTCCAGCTTTCTAAGTCTTCAGGCAAGAGCTATCTCACTATCATTTTCCCCCCTGGTGTAATGTCATAGGCCAACTACCTTGCCAGGTTATTAACGGCAATTATTGCAATTACTAATTCATGAAGAATTATTTTGCGACTAAATTAAATATCGAAAGTAAGGGCAAGTACATGTGATGAATACCCAAGAGCTGCCAAATCTCTGCAATTAGTACGCTGTTCAGAGCTGAAGGAAAAGCCTCTGAATTACACTGAAGCACTGAAAGCCTCTGAAAAGCACTGAATTACAGATTTTTAAATTTTTTTTACTATATTTCATTGTGGAGTTGGAGAGAGGATAAATCACACAAAAATGACAACATCCAAGGCTTCTAGGTGCATTCATTACCCAAAATCTTAAACTTCAAAAACCTTGTTGCATATTTACTGACAACATTAGAAAGCAGCAGTCACTTTTCATTTCCCTTTTGGTCAGTTTGTGTAAAAAAAAAAATCAAAGCAATAAAACCAGACAACTCTGCGGCAATCAAAGCTACTTCGTTTTTTCCATCTTCTGTTCCCTTCACCATGTTTAAAGCAAAAAGAAAAGGCTTTCAGCAAAGGCTTCAGTATCATGCCTGACCATGAGAGACAAACTTCTTTTATCAGCAATGTATTGACAAGTATTATTATTCTATTTCCCCTGCTAAGATGGAGTGAAACAATGTACTCTGAGGAGCTGCATACAGCCTCTAAACTGTCCAGGCATTGGGATTAAAACAAGAAGCAGACATGACTCTCCATCTTATGGTATTTGTTCTAAGCCCCACTTTTTCTTTCCTCTGCAGAGGATTGTAAAAACCTGTTTCAGAGGCTGGTCTTTGCTGAAGGTGCAGCATGACAAGTAAAGTGTGCAACAAGAAAGCTCCACGGGCAAAGTAATTCATGCTAAGCAACCTCTACTCCTCTGTTTGACAGCTATGGAGCTGCACCAGATGGGATGGAAATTTCCCCCTGGGATCAGAGACATTTGTTCATCAGACGCCTGTGCCAGCGCAGAGGAAGCTGTGCCAAGAAAACACCGTGGGCATTTGATTCTAGCTGCCGTGTTTGACTCCACTGCAGGCTGCATTTCTTTACTCTCCTTTAAGGACTGCAAATTAGGCAAATACCTCCTGTTAAAGGTTGTCTCAGTTTCCCCCTCACCAATTTTTCTGAGCTTGAATCTCAAGCAGTGAAAGATCATGGAAGAACAGGAGCTGTGAGCCCAGCTTTTAAGTGTCCATTCTTGTTAACAATCTTTCTGCACAGAACATGAAATCATAGACTATTTCAACTTAGAAGGGACCCATAATGATCACCAAGTGCATTTGATGTCTCCATTTGATGGATTAAAATGCATTGGTGTACAAAATGTTAAGCATGCAATTAAGAAAACCTAAATGATTTTCAGCCTGCAGGGAACACCTCTGGCTAGCCAGTGTTGGCTGGAGTTGGGAAACCCACACCAGGAACACGTTAAACAAGTGTATTCAATTAAGAGCAATCCTAAAAGCAAAGCTTTTACATTTAAGATACTATAAAAGAGACACAAATCCTTCAGAGATATCAGAAATGCTTAGAACTCCAGTGGTGTTTGTCTGCAGTCAGTTCTCAGTAGAGAATTTTCCTTTGGTCATTGTCTGCTCATAAAAGGAATATCCGCTCCATCAGAACTTTGTGCCGTTTGCTGAGCTTTGACAGGCTGGAGAATGATGTCCCCCACAGAGTCCAACCATGTGTAAGAACAAAGCCCATATGGCTGTGTTGCATTGTTCTCCTTTCTCTCATCTCTCTCAACAGATAATTTCCGAGCACAGATTTGCTAAGATTTTTAAACTATAATCCATCACTAAGCAGAAAGAAACACGGTAAAATTTGCCACCTCCAGCCTTGCTGAAAGTTTCTCAAAGAGCATATTTATACCTGGACTCAAAAGACATCTTTCAGGTCACAGCTTTTTAGGGAAAACTTGTCCTTCTGCAAAAATTCCTATATTCCATCTCATGCTTTGCACCTGGTTATTATTCAAGCTGTAGCTTGTTAGCACGAGAACTTCCTACAGGCTTTTATGACCTGATAAAACTACCAGTATGCATTATGGCCCTCACATTAGAGCTGCATATTGCCATTAATAACAAAACATGGAAGGGCAATTTACTGACAAATGACTGTAATTTAATACACACTATCCACTAAAAATGTTTTAAGAGAAAAATACATTATATATAAGAGAGAAAGATTGTGTCATGCTTTAAGAAGGGACTGAAGGCAGCAAGGCATAGATAACAACACCTATTAGTTATAGATATTCCAGGCAGTCTCTTTGCTGTCTTGTTTTTAACATTCATTAATGTAGACTCCACAGCCACACCAGTTTCGCTGAGGCTTTGCTGTCTTTATCATTAGCAAGCTTTACCAAAGTCCTTCCTGAACCTCCTGTGCTGCAGAATATCCTATCCTTCAAGGAAAAAAAAAATCCTGTATATCTCAAGGTATTTTTAAGCATTTGAAGACTACTACTGTGTGCCCTATCAGTCTATTCTTTGGGGTGTTTTTGAGCGACAAGTTTTCTAAACCTTGCCCTGTCAGTTTCCTCCTCAAGGCTCCCTCTGACTGAAATTTCTCTTCCTAAGAGTGTGATGTCCAAATCTGGATATAGCATCTTTGTTGCAGAATAAGAGGAGAGATGATCTGCCAGCCAACATCCTTATGGATAATACTTCAAGTTCCCCTATGGACTATTGCGTCTTCATTGCAGTCAGTGCAAGTGAAAACACAACAGGTCTGCAAAACCTGAAATCAGATCTTGCACTATAAATTAAATTTAAAATTTCTTAGCCTCACACTTGAAAAGGACTCTCAGTATTTTTGGCAAACTGATTCATTAATGCTATCTCTGTGTTGGAAAGAGATGACGTCCAAAAGGGAAGACTTCCCAAATGTTTTTCCCATGGGTTGTCATGCTGTTGGGATGGAGTTCTAAGATGTATGCCTGATCTCTGTTCAGCAACTATTTTCAAAGGAAATCCTTGTCTTCAAGGGTATTTCTGGTCGAACACATCCCCAGAGATGTGCAAGAATCATGACTATTGCTTATTTGGCATCTTTACCTCAAAAAATGAGGTGGGAAAGAGGAGCAGTCACAGAGCTGCTAAGCTAAGTGGATTCTCTTACAACACAACGGTATTAGTGGAGGCACAGGAATTGGACTGCAGATAACCAAACTACCAGAAGAAATCAATCACAAAAATTGGACACTGAACAAAACAGATAACTCACATGGTCCAGGCACCTCAGCAAAAGACCAGGAGGTATAAATACATCAGAGCTACTTCCACAAAGAACAATGAAAGCACTTCTGTTTATCTATTCCCACCCACCCCTAGCTACAGTTTCCTCGGGTTTCTTGGAGAGTCTGCTTCTAAAATCAAACAGATGACACAGTTTCACAGTGATTACAGTGGCACAGTGTGCCAGCTTCCCCTCTGTCCCCTCACTGACGTGCCCAGGAACTGTCATCTCTTGAAATTTAGAGCCAAGGGTCATCCACAAAGTGGAACACACTTCATTCCATGGCTTTCATAGAATCATTAGGACATGATCACTCATCATTTCCAAATAAATCAATCATACCTCCAAGGATAAAGACTTAATGCCATACTTTGTTCTTAACCACTTCCCTCTAAAATAGGCTCTCTCCAACAAACTGTCTGCAAGAGGAATATCTATCTATGTCAGAACATCTTCCAAGTAGTACTAAATTCATTAATTCCTATCACAATTTTCTTTATTTTTGCTAAGTGTTTCTCCATTATGTTGAACACCTTCCCTTTCCTCAAATTCATTAGACAGACCACCACAACCCAAAGCTCTAAGACACAACCCCCCTAATCATTATGAGAATATGTATTGGCTTTTCACTTTGGAGCAGAGGCTTGTTTTTTTGTTTTGTGTTTTTTTATGTCTGTTCCCATCATTCATCTACCTGGGCACAGAAGAATCATTTAATGTCTACCTACAAATTCTAACAAATCTGTGAATAATTCATGCAGTGGAGGAGACCAAATTACCACCCACCTGCACCCATGGATGCCGAGGGATTAATGGTAATTTATAAACTCACTTTTCTCTTAAACTGTGTTCCTGTGGCACCAAACAGCACACTCTATCAGCAGCCTTGTCAGTTTGGGAAAGCGAAACAGATGCATCACTGGAAGGCAAAAGTTCTTCTAGCTTAAAGATAATTCATGAGGAGGAGATGCTGTAGATCACCTCACCCCAGACTTTTGAGGTCAATACCTCATTTCACAGGGGAAGAGCAGCATGCACTTATGCCACAGCTTCAACCAGGGAGTCTGTCTCTGCATGAGGGAGAAAAACAAACAGATAAAACCCACAACCTCTGTGTTGTGGAGCTTGGTATATGGTAAAAGGAAATCAATATTTTCCTTGTTTTGTTACCAGTCAGCGAAGCAGGTCTGTCTGACCCTCTTCCACACACACTGAACAAAGATTTTTGCTGTTCTGCACAAGAAAGTACCAGCTCCTGCTGCTGGATCAGATCAATTCCCTTGTGCCTGCTTTGTAAGCAAAGAGGAAAATCTTGTATTCTGGAAGCCCTCCTGCTTCAATAACAGAGCCTGAAATGCTGTCTCTGTCGTGATGGTGGAGCTCAGGTCTCTCCAGCAGGCAGGGTGCTGCACAATGCAGAGCTCTGTCACAGAACAAGGGTCTCTGCCAGGTTTTGTACCAACCACTGTTGATTGCCCCGGCAATGCCGGTGGAGTATTTGATCCAGAGTTGCTTTCTTTTGCACATTCAGCACACCAGGTTGCCCTCATCCTTCCTGGGGATGATGGCACCTCCCACGCTGGGAGAATCGATGCTCACGGGGTCTCCCTGCCGGGCCCAAGCTTAGGGAGTGTCACTGCAGCCAGGAGGGGCTCTCAGCGCAGCACCCACCAGCCACCCAGAGAGAGACACTCCGCTGAGAACTTGGAGCTGCTGCACCGGGCCCACCTCCTCCATCTCCACTCGCCATGTGCTAAGGATGCAGAGGATGCGTGGGACAGGCCCAGGGACACTGCCTGAACCCCTCCTGCCCTCAGCCTGCTCCATGTCCTGAAGCCACCAAGGGTTTGCACGAATGCTCACGGTGCGTGGGCAAGGGCAGAGCTCGGGCGCTGGGTGCCCTGCCCACTGTCCCACTCAAGAGCGAGCACTGACACCCCCGGCTGAGCGTGCCAGGCCAGCGCAACTCATGAACCATCCCAGCCCCTCCTCCTTGCACGCTGCGGAAGAGCCACGCCGGTTTCTGAGCTATTTATCCCGCTAGTTTGTCTCCCCACCTGGCAGCGTGCTCCCGGCTCGCTGCTGAGCCTCCAGTGCTGCCGCCCTCCAGGGAAAGCCTGGAGCAGGGAACACTCCCGCCCTGCTGCGTGGCTCCTCTTGTTGGAAACATGGACCATTTTTTTCCTGAAGGCTGACACAGAAAATGCAAGTTAGGACAAATCAAATCATTTAGCAATTTTTTTCCCCATAAATTTGTTTCAAAAGACACTTAAATTATTAAACACGTGGAAAAAAAAACTTTCTTCCTCCTTGTCACCATGAGGGGAAAAAGAAATCTTAATTTCAACTTAATATCTTTTTTTAAATGCTAAGATTTTTAGAGACATAATATGAAATGTATTTTTTTAACTACAAGCAGCAAGAAAGTATCCAAGCATGCAAATTACACTCGCAGATCTACCTTTTCCACTTACCTCAAGCACATTGTCTTTAGTCTGCAGTTGTTTACTTTTCCCTTTGTTTGGAGACTGGAGGTTGGTTTTTTGGTTGGGTTTTTGTTTCAGAGGGATGTGTTTTGGGTTTTTTTGGCTTCTTATTTTCCAGGTTTCTACCCTATGTTTCCCCAAATTCATGAGATATTGAGAATAAAAGGAACAATTAGTTTCCAAATATTTGCAGGGTAAACAAGCAGCATTTCACCATTTACAGCCTTAAGTAACAACCCTCAGTTTCTGCGAGGTGTCTCAGTAAAAGACAGTAAAGCTCTAAGGCATAAAAGTATAATTTTCAAGAAGTCTAAGGCCCTCTATTATATCCAAACAATCCACCAGGCTTTAACTGCTGATTAGGAATAGTCACAATATGTAGCTATAAATTATTTGACATAATCTTTTACTCAGTAATTTCAGGTACCAGCACTAGGTAAAGACACGTGTCTGTCCTAAATCACCCTAAAATATCATGGCTGCTGGAAGCTATTTACAAACTGTGCTTTCATGTGAAAGATGCCTGCTCTGGAACTGGAATATTTCTCAAGGAGGTCAGAATCCATATGGACAGTGCAGGATTGAGTCTCCTCACATCTTCTTACTGCCTTATTATAGTTTTGCACCTAGTCAGTCAGCTGGCTTTGCCAAAATTTGTGTCTGGTTCTAGCTGACGTCAGCTTCACGTCAATTCCCAATTCTATCACATGGCTGAAATTGCCCATCTGGAAAAAAAACCAAAAAACTTAGCAAGATTATCCTAGGAATACCCAGTGCTTCCCCTCCCTGCAAATGAAGCCAATCAACTGTGAGCTAAACTAAGAGCAGAAATTGGCATGAACTACCAAGCTATCTCAGCTGAATATTTTTTCCTATCATCATACCCCTGCTTTACCTAAGGCAGGAAAATTCTTTCAGACAGTTGTTATTTTTTTTTTGGCTTCTTTTATATATTACCAGGAACATCTCCCACTGGGTTTCTCAGGAGATTGCTAAAATAACATAAGAAATAGAGCACAAGTACTCTATCATTAGTCATTAGGAAGAGGATCATTCTGGCTTCTTCTCTCTGTGATTTCTTTCACTGCATCAGTACAGTCCTTTGTTCTCTGTGAACAAACTCATCATTCTTCAATCCTTGTAGTACCCGTGTGACAAGTTATTACACTCAAAGTCTTATTATGGGCAAAAGGGGAAACGCCTCATTTGGGAAGCCAGGAATTCTATGTTAGACTAATTAAAATCTTAACAGCCTAACTAAAATACAATAAACTGTTATTACAGTGCAGTTGCAGTGACACTAACCTTCGGAGTCCCAGTTACCTAAACAACACAACGCACAGCTCAGTAGTGCACTCAAAGATTGCTGTTCCGGGGGGGTTTCCTGGTGCTCTGCCCTGCTCTCCCTTACCCTGCCCCTCTGGCTCTCAAATGTGACGTAAGTCAGCCTCAGAGATTAGCTCATGGGGAAGGACAGGGGACCAGGGTTGAAACTCTTTGTTAGCATTTCCAGTCCTTTGCTGGAGGGATGTTCACAATGGGGTTTCTTCCTCTCCTGTGCTGAGGGAGGATTATGCCATCAATGGCATCTTTCTTCTCCCTGCAGGGCCCCCACTTGAGTAATTTGATACATTTTCTAATACAGTTCTAAACTTCAATCTTTCTTCACTGACGTGCAACTTGCTATTATATCCACATTTGCTATAGGTGAAAAACTCACTCCATAAATTGAACATCTCTTCCTTTTCTCTTTGTTATGACTAAAACTGGCTTTGTCAAGCTCTACAATTTTTTAACTGAGCATGACTGGGCAGTTTTTTAACTGAGCATGGTTGGTCTATGAATAGCCTTAGGGCTTCCAGTATCATCCTTTACCCCCTCCACTGTCGCCCCACGTCTCTACTTCTTTGCATCACATCCTCTGATTCTCTGGTGGCCTGTACTGTCATATCACACCTACATTATCCCATGTTAATTTATGCTATGGTAATAAGTGTTAAATTCTAATAACTGCTTCATATAATTGCCTATACAAAATTAATTCCACACCCTTATACAAAATTAAGCAATAGCAAAACAAATTAGCTAACAGCTTCCTTGTCATTAAAAAATAATAAATAAATGTTGCTGCTAAACAAAAAAGACCTAAAACACTACGATGACTGAGACGAAATCAGGAAGAGCCTAACAAGAATCAATCCTGAGACCTTACAAAATGAGCAGGTTACAGGGCTATAACAACCAAGGTACCCCACTCTTTCCAGAGCATCATGACTCAGGTCTCAGTGTCCTGGAGCTTTGTGCACAGCTGCAGCCACTGAAAGGTGGCGTGAACTTGTCTGTGTTGCTTCCAGTCCCATACAGCCAATTACATCCCTTCACAGGCAAAGAAAATGCTTGGGAGGTAACTAAAACAGGATTTAGAAAGAAATTTAGAAAGAAATCCAGCCTCGCAGATCCAGCTGTAAATTGATGCAAATGCACCAGCTTCTTTAATTTGCAGCCTTTGCTCCAGATGCTCATTGGGTTTGCCTTGGCTGCTATGAGCATGGATCAGGCTGACAGGGATAGAGAGCATGGCGTGAGCAGCTGGAAAGGTGGAAATCATGCATCTCCTCCATAGTAGGTGGACTACTAACACCCAGGACAGGTCAGTCACATGTATGCTTCTCCTGCCTGTGCACCTAATACACCTGTTAGTCAGCCAGTTATGCTTTTTCTTTTCTGCTGGACCTTTGAAATTTGTTGATGCATTTGTAATTTGTCTTCATTGTGATGAGGTTTCATCCACATAAGTTGCCATCTTGTTTTGGCCACACATTATACAAGTTTGACACCAAATTTTAGTCAAAATTGTCATCAGTTCTGCTGAAATACACCATGAGAAAACAAACTGCACCTTTAGTAGGGCACAAACCAGCCCATGTCACCTGTCACGCATCCTTTCAATGACCATCTCCAAGTAGGTGGGAGGGGAAGCTGCTGGTCTACTTTCCCCTCCTGAATACCTGGGCAATATCTAAAGTCTGGAAAGTACTTGCAGATTTTTTCTCACTTGCCTAGACTAAGCAGCTTTCACAGAAACTAAATATAGTGAATCTTAATCTACAAGACTGTGAAAAAGTCAGTCAAGTCCTGACAGCATAAACCAAATGAAATAGATTTTTTTTTTTCAAGTATAATGTAGTTTGGAGAAGCAGATGTTACCACCTTCTGGCAGAGAAAAAAAAGGCCACATTTTCAGGCAAAACAGGATCTTAATACATACTGAAGAGCTTGCACAGTGGAATACAGTTGAAATCCAGAAAAGTCCAATTTGTGAAAGCAAGTTATTGCCTACAGCTTTCTTTTGAGACGTAGAAGAAAAGAAGAAAGCCACTGAAGAACACGCCCTTCTATGCTCAGCAGTGTCTGCAGTGCTACATCCTCATTATGCCAGGCACCACACAGAGAGCAGCTTGTGGAAAACTGAAGACTCTGAGAAGACCTTCTACTGTTAATTACATATATTCACAAAAACAGAATGGTTGCTCTGCTTTGAGCTAAACCTATTCACCGTAATCTAATTTATACTTAAATAAAGCTGTCCTCCTTCAAGCTTCCATGTCACACAATCCAACTGTATTTTCATAGAATTGCTGAGGTGGGAATAAGACTCATGAGAGTCTCTAGTTCAACCCCTGCTCAGGCAGGGTCAGCTGGAATGGGTTGCAAAGGACCACGTCTAGTCAGGCTTTGAATATCTCCAAGAATTATGACTCCAAAATGTCTCTAGACCACCCACACAGTAAAACAGTGGTTTCTGATGGAATTTTCTGTTTCATTTGTGCCCAATTCTTCTTGTCCTGCCACTAAGTACTATTGAGAATAGACTGCCTCTGTCTTCTTCACTCCTTATCTGATACTTATAAACACTGATGAGATCGTCCCAAGCTTTCTGTTCTGGCTGATAAGTCAAAGCTCTTTCACAGCCTTTTCTCATATGAAAAAGCTCTGATCCCTTAGTCATCTCTGTGGCCTTTATTTGGACTGTCTCCAGCATGTCCCTATCTCTCTTCTATTGGCCCAGCACTGGACACCTCTATCCAGATGCAGCTTTGTCCATGCTGGGCAGAGGAGGAGCACCTTGCTGTCCACCTGGGCTCCGAAGTCCTTGTCTGCAGAATTGCCTTGCAGCATGATCTGTGATTTGGGCCCATGAACTCACAGGAGCGCAGGAGAGAGAGTCCTTGACTCTCACAGAGACCACCCATGTTCAGAAGATGTGCCAGAGTCACAGTGGGATAATGGCACAGGAAGGCTGGACTAGCAAGTACTCGCATTCATTCATTGTCCTTGAGATATTGGGTACAATTTACTTCCCTCCAGAGAATGGCAGGGAGCTGTTGGAAGTCTTTTCAACTCAGCTAAAACTGGCTGATCCTCTCTTAAAACACTGTTCCCATGGTCTTCTGTATAAACTACTCTTTCCAGGGAGTCAGAGAACACCTGGCTGTTCACATGCCTGGTTTACATGCACTAATGTGAGTTCTCGATCCAGAAGCCAAGAAAATACCTTGAAATTGCCAACAGCATTTGAAGCCGCCTACAGCCTCAACCTGGGAACCCTCAAAGGGCTGCATTTAAACTAAAGAACTTCCTTGGTTAGTATGGCATTCTGCCCACACTGTGTTTATTTCCTGTGCTTCAGACTCAGAAGCAGCACCAGGCTGAAAACATCCATTGCTGACAAAGGACAAAAAGCAGGATTAGTCACATTTGAGCATCTGTTTCCATCCCTTCTTAAACCTTGAGAGCCTTTGAGTACTTGCTGAGTTGTTTCTCCTTGCATTTTTATACAAGTCATAGCTGAGTCACAGAGGTGGCAGAGGAAAATAATGAGGGAAGCAGGAATGTTGCAAGACTAAAAGACTACACTACATATTAGTGTAAACAGCTCAGCTGGAAAATGCAAACAACAGAAACATTATGAAACAGTTTGATCTTAAGTTTCCAGTTGAGCCATGTGGATCCTCCCACACACTCACAGCACTCACCCTCCAGGACTGTTTGGAACTAATTTGCAACCCACCACAAGCCATGAGGGCCCAAGTCCATGCTGCATGACCCATGTGCACAAAACTCAACAGCAATCCCTTTTTTTAATTTTATCCAGGAGAAAAAAATCTGTGCTTTCTCTGCTCACTGGTTGTGCTGAGCCGGAGACGAACAAGGTGGAGCATTTTAGAGCAGCTTCCTCCTAATGAACTAACATTTCCAAAGTGGGCTCAGGCAGATGCAGCTATAAAAGTACTGTAATTCCAATTCATTGGCCTCTAGTACAAATGAAGCAATGAATAAGACAGCTGCTTAAGAGTGATCCAAGAAAGAAAATCATGATTAACATTTGTCTTATTGCCTTAACATCTTCCTTTTTTTTGTTATATGAGGCAACCCGTGTGTTCAACCTAGCATTCAAAGAAAATATTTCATTACTCATATTTCTTCAATCTACAAATCTAAATATCATCTACATCAAACAAACATGTTCCTGACCTACTGAGGCACGTGGATATGCAATGAGCATGTTTCCTCTCCCTTCAATGTAGCTCCAGTGTTGAAATGATCACACTTTCCACACCCAAGCCCTTCAAACCTTGAAGTTCATATGACACCCAGAGCAATTCCTGCATGACCTAAGCTGAATTTGTAGAATTTGCCATCCTTCCTCATCCCCTTCATACAATGCAGTTGTTTGATCACCATACCATGAAATAGCTACAATAAACCATTGACCCACTTGGCATTTAACCAGTGGGCTGAGCAAGGAAACCTCCCAGTGCCTTAGTGCCAAGGGACGGGCTTCGTCCGCTGCTTACTGCAACATGTAGCAGTGTTTCAATCATTCAGCCATGACCTGTCCCTGGGACTCTCCAGGGAATTAGCTCTGCCTTTCAGGAGCAGCAACCTCCAAGCTCGTGGCACTCCATAACCTCCAGAGCTCTGCAGCCACACGAGTCAGGCTCCTGCGCAGCAGCTGGCGCACAGGCACACTGTTTCTGGAGACAGGCTCACTCCTGCCTTCTCATCCATCTGGGATCCTACCCAAATTCTTCGGCTGCTACAGCTGAGGGGAGCAAAGCACAGAAACACTACTCTTCAGCAGGAGAAATGGAGGCTGGAATTCAGGCAAGTCCCAGTCTCTAAATGAAGCAGAGAGGGATGCAATTCTTTCTTCTAAAAGAATAGCTGCTCCATCAAACACTTATGCTGGTTTATTTTTTTTAAGGAAGAGAGGCTTCTTCGGACTCTCTGAGAATACACCCTGGGCACCTGCTAGATTAGCTGAGTTAGCACATGCCCACAGCAAAGCCTTTTCTGCAGCCACATTTTTATTTCCCTTACACCCATATAAGCAAACATGTGAGGCCACTGTTTGGAAACATTTTTACTTCCAAAGTCGGTTTCAGTTATAAACTCTAAAAAAGAACATTGTCATATTCTACCAAGCGTTTTAATATTTTCTCTCTTGCACTGGCATCAAAGGCATCACCTGGATCCACACAAGCCCTTCACTTAAATTATCAGTAGATGAAGCAAAGTGAATAGCAGCACTTTTACATGTAAAGATTCCCCTCATTTTTGGACAGGTTGGTAAATACTCATTCTGTTAGACAAGCTGTGCATTTCCATGTTCCAGCCTCTTACACCCACAAATATGCTGTTATCACCAGTTAGAGTCTTTCCAGGCTCTCCCACTCCTCTATATTAAGCAGATGGACCAGCAGCTCACCTGCTTCTCTTCTTTTAACCAAGTTACATTTGGGTTTTGTTTCTTCCAGGCTTCTTGCTTGAATTTTTGCAGCTGTCACTCCTTTATTCTTCTGTCCGTAGAGGCTTTTGGGTGGTGTGTGACAGATCCATCCGCAGACTCCATCACCTCCCTGTGCCCCACAAAGGCTGTCTGAGACATCTGCATCCCTGGGCCATGTCCTCTGCTCTTCTGGAGGGTGCTGCCCACATGCAGCCCCCCATCTGGACACCTAAACAAAGCCAAAGCCAACGAGTCCTCTGACAAACCTGCTCAGGGCTCTACACCACGTTTTGTGATACCTGCTCTGAGGTTGAAAAGTCTCAGGAAGGGGCCTTCAATGCCCACTTCTACAAATGGAAAAAATGAAATAGAAAAGGGAAAGGGGAATATGACGACAGATTTTGAAGAATCCAATCTGATAATCTGCAGCAAAATGTAGACTTCATGTGCAATAAGCACCTTGGGACCAGTGTTTGAATTTAGAAGTTTCTGAGTTATTTGTCAGATCAATCTCTGAAAGAAACAACAGGTTTTTACTGACATTTTTGTATTGCAAACAATTTTTATTATATTCCCCCATGTATTCCAACAGCTGTACTAGCAATGCTCTTGGTAATAGGCTTCAGACTTTCCAGTTTGTTTGTATCTGCTATATTTAGGTTTGTTGTTCAAACCTCTTGATCTGACTATTGGAATGACTCATCAATTGTTGGCAGCATATTATTATAACTAATCAGCATCTTACAATTAGAGACAATGGCTTTTGAATAAAATTGTTGACTGGAATCCTTTCTGAGCCCGTCAGCAGTGGCCATTAGAGAAAAAGCTTTACCATTTCTAATTTTGTGTTATTGATCCAAAAATGCTAGAGATAAAACACTGCTGGAAAACTTCCTGGAGATTATGTCAATACACAGTGAGTATTAATACAATAACTTTAAAGAAGCCAGAAAATGATTCATCCCTTTTAAGACATGCTTCGTCTTTGCAGTTACCTTTTATAATTTCCTTATCATTATTTACACTAACTGAAAACCTTACCTTTCTCCCAAAATATTAAGTTTTTACAGGAAATTCTATTCCTAAGCAACACTTTTCCAAGCAGATTTTTTGAGTGTCCAGTTCTAACAGACTTTGCAACCACACAGGCAACCACATGAGTATGAGTTCCATGACTGGCATTTTTGGCAAGTTCCCCTGTGCTGCAATTTTCTCTTGATCCAGCTTCACAAAGGAGATCAGCCAAAGCAATCTCTGGATTTTATTGCCTGTGGAGTATCTGCCCAACACAGCCTGTGAGGAGACTGGAGTGACATTCTACACTGGTGGAAGCTGTGGTGTTTGGGGAGAGGCAGCAGCCTCCAGCTTTAGGCACGCTCTGGAGCCAGGTTAGCCGGGAGCCCTGCCTGCTTTTAGGGACAGCACACTGCTTGTTGGCTGCTGAGTGGCATCCAAGATGCAATATTCCAGCTTCCAGCCCTGTTTACGGGCGTGTTTCACCTATAATTTGGCAAGGCAAATCATTATAACACCAAAAAAAGTTGCTGACTCCAGGTAGAAGATATTTTAAAATGCTTTTATGCCAGAATACTTTTTCCTCATTTACACTTCTACCAGGGAATAATTTAAGGCAAAGAAAAATATATCGCCCTATTATCTTTCCAGAAGAATTCAAATGGGGATTAAGCCAGCATCTTCACAAACAACTCTTTGTTTGCAAGTCCAGCATACCAGCAGTACCTTCACAGTGCCAGTGAAGTTTAATTGATCACATCACCCTCCCCAGCAGGCAGGAAACCTTCAAAAAACTCTGTAGAAATGCTGTGAAATCTAATTTTTCAACAGCATTGATTATTAATTATTTTATCTCAAACTTATACAGAATTTGCTGCTTGCCTTCTCACATGGTAGTAACTTCATCTACAAGCATTCCTGGCACCATGACGAGCCAGGGCTACCTGCACACTTCACAACAGCATCTGTCAGCAGATCAGCCTCCCCAGGCCAGTGTCCTGAGCACGTGAGTTTTAAAGGCTGTCAATCATCACCCATGCTCAAATGATAGCACAAAACCAGTCAGAACACAGAGCTCGGTGCTTTTTTATTTCATTTTTCTCCCACCCCTTCAAACTACGTCATTTAAGCTCTGTTTTTACTCCAGTCCTTGGTGGTGGTACAAAACTCAGCAGGAGGGTGATGAAAAAAGGTGAGGATCAATCCTGGACCTACCCTGCTGCAAAACACAGGAGTGCAGATCATGACACATTACTCAGGAGATCATCTTCCTGAGGGCCTCACATTCCAGCACCACTCCTGTGGGAGTCTGAACATCTTATTTGAGACACTCAACAGCCTCTGGGACACATCTGTACAGTATAGAAAATTTGTCCCTCCTTCCCACATGTTGAGTTAGGGAAAGGAAACAGAATGGACATGCTTGATGAGTAGGGAAAATACATCATGTTAGTCTGCACAAGTGGCAGATTCTAGAACACACACTTGGGCTGTTAAGATAGGGTTTAAAAGAGCAAATATAAAACCACCCAGGATGATGCTAAATGAACCTATTTCAAGTCCTAAAAAAGCAGAAAACTAGTAGGCAGCTTCAGACCTCAGTCCGAAAATTGTTGGAACAAGCACACAGTGACAGAACGCTGGACAGCAAGATTCACAACAACAGCATCAATTTTATCCTGAAAGGCTTTCCAGTTATTCATTTACCAGAACTATCAGCCAGATCCCAAGCCAATTTCAAGTGTGACACCAAATTGAGTTTTCATATGTCGGATTTTATCTTTCACAGAAGCTTCTTCCTTGGCTCTCATATGCAGCCATCACAACCACATCATGAGAACAGTGACACACACAGATTTATCAGTTCCTCAGCCTTTTGCAGGATCCAAAACTTGTACAGTTGTTATTCCCATTTTGAGCCCAAAACCATCACTTCTCCACACCATATTTTCCTCTTGTTTTTCTCCTGAGTTCCAAAGGAGATGGGAGGAAGGAAGACCTCCTCTTCCAAAACATCCTCTCTCCAAGGAAGGCTAAACTGGATGTGGGCAGCCCGAGCAGTTCCTCAAACTGAACAGTTTCCTTGATACAGGACACATGACAGCACAGGATTTCAAATGAGCAACTAGGTGCTGGAAGTGAATAAATAATTCAGTAGGAGAGATGGCAAGTGTGCCATTCACCAAGATTAATTTTATTATGGAGGAAACAGTTCACAAGAGAAAACTTCTCAGAGGACAGATTTGTTATTAGCCTGTGATTTGTGCAAGGGCTGCATTGGTTAACTTGTATTTTAGAGCTGTTGACAAAAGTGGCTCTTTAATGTGCCTGGTTGCATGTCCACGTTTCCAAAATGCTGCACTGCTGCCATGAGCACCCCTTGGTGTTCATCATCTTCTGTACAACATGACCCACATACCAGGTTCCCTTGAGCTCAGAGATCATTCTGCTAAGCTTAAGGAGAGATAATAGCTGTTACAGATTCAAGTAAGGAAGGAGATTTTAAATCAAACTTTTGCAGGTAGCAACCTTTTGTTCAAACCTAGCATCTACGCATCAGAGAACATCACCTAATGACACTGTTGGCCTCTGAAGAACTTTCCCGTAATTTCCAGTGAGCTTTAATATTTTCATGGGGAATAAATCTCAGCCACTGACACATGCTTAACTTTTCTGCTACTGACCCCAGTGAGAAAATTCAACAGAACATCTGAAAGGGGTCAGAACTGCACATGGAGAATCCATTTCTCTTCCCATTTCCATATGTATGTGCAGTGTGTAGTTTCTTCTGACTGCACTTGATACAAGGGATTGCACATCCTGACCAGGTTCTCACCTTGGGAACAGCAACATAAACCTGAACTATTGTATCAATGAAGTTTGTTTACTTTAAAAGAAGCTCCACTTTTAGCCCTTTAAAGAACTACAAAAGTACGGAGTATTTTCAGTTTCTAGCAGAGATATATTAAAGCCCTGAAAGTTTACATAGATTAATGTGCTCAAGTTCCTCTTCTATCTCTTTCTTTCAGCAATTACTGGTCACCCTCAAAGAAAGATTTTTGAGGGCCAGTAATTCCAACTTGGTTAATTAATTTGTGGTCTTTATCAAGAATCAGCAATAAAGTCCCTGGATGTGCACTACTGAAATTTTACTCCTTGTATCTTTTCAATTTTAGGTGAATATAAGGTGTCAAATTTTAGTGGTTAGAGCTTTCACACTGAACATGCCTAGTCCATCCAAACTGGAGGCTACTGCCAAAGGGGTGGTCTGGCTACCACCAGTACCATCTCTGGTAAATGTGCCTCTTGCTGCCTGAATATTCACACTGTTTCCCATTGACTGGATTGAACAGTCAGGTGGCTGCAGTACAAACCTTTGGTCCAGCCAGGAAAACAACAACTCCTTAACTACCCATGATTAGATTGAACTCAGCTGTCAGTTTCCAGACAAGCAGACAAGATGAATGTTGGATTTGACGCCCAGTGCAAGGAAGCAGCTGGGAGACTGGAACAGCCTCTCTCAAAAATCAGTCACTGCACAGTTGAGTTTAGACTGTTTTGTGCTGTGGCAGGTCACAACATGGAGAGGCACTGGGATGGAGTAGGCAAAACAGGAGGATGAACAAATCTTGGTGAGTTGCTTAGTACAGGGAGAGATGAGCCGGCTTGGTAAAAAAGTGTCTCAGAAGTTGGTCTTTGCTGAAGGTGCAGCAAGGGAAGTCAAACTGAGCAACCAGAAAGCTCCATGGGCAAAGTTGTCCTTGCTCAGCAAATTTTACTCCATGGTTCCTTTGGCCCAAGCACTCATTTAAAGTGGAGAATACACCGACATCTTGAGTACTATCACAGAGTAGAACGCAATTGCACTTCCGTGTCAGAAATTCTAAATTAGAAGACACACCAGCATTATTTTTTAAATGAAAAATAGCAACTTCTGTATCATGCAGTCAAGTAAAATGCGGTATTTTCTCATAAATATGCAGAATTTTGAAACAGGACAAGTATTCTCCTAGGTGAACATCAGAACTAGGAAGCCATCACTTGATCACAGAGACAAAAACCCCAGTGCTTCAGATTCGCACTCCACCTAAGTACCTTTATCTTCTCCACTGAAAAAGCTTTTTTTGCTTTTCATGGAAAGGGGTGATGAGAGGTCGATTATTATTGAATTAAAAATGATACTTGACAATGAAAATTATGTCAAGAACCAAAAGAAGTCACCTGTTAACAGGGAAAAGAAACCTCACTACATCTGTACATTAACATCTTAATAACTTACCTGTTCCTCTAAAGAATTTCTTTCTGCTAATATAAAATAACCCAGGACTCACTTTAGTTTTTTTTTTTTTTTTTTTTTTTTGCTGGCTGGTACAAATGTACTCCATGCAGAGAACAATCTTTGGAAAACATGTATGATGGAAGGCCAGATCTAAACATTCTGGAGGACATCTAGTTCCTGAGGAAGATTTTTATGAGCCTGCTAGCTGCTTGAAGAGCGTTGAGGCGTGGTGTGACACTGCATAGGAGAGGGTAGGTCTTGAGGAGATCACTCTAGCGTGCAGCAACATCAAGTGATGAACTTGTTTTAGCCTCTGGAACTCAGTGTGGTGCAAAACCCCCAGTCTTACCAGGCAAGACAACTGCTGTGACTGTTACCTGCCTTTGTTACTGTTTTATCAGGGGACACTGTAGGACTTTAGAATTCAGCATTTCTATTGCTGTTTCCTATAAGGAGCTCACCCAGGGCATCTAATTCCCAGGTTTGAATCCAACAGAGCTGTTCTGGTAGCACAAAGGCCGTATTAGACTCTAGGTAAGTGCATTCCAACATGACCTTGGCAGGAACTCCTATTTATTTATTTCACAGTCAATAGAAACACTATCCTACCAATTCAGTTTAGTACAGGTGCAACTTCAGTTTCCTCATTCCTCTAATCTATGCATATCCATTTCTATGCTAATTTGACTTTTCACTGTTCCTTAACCACAAGCAGCAGCCTCTCATAAATTTCTTGTTCTGTTATTTACTCATCTGCATTCAAATGTTGTCTTGTGACCAGAATACTCTCAAAGTGTTTCAATGACTACTAGGTTTTTCCATTCATTTACAGGCATCACCCTTCTCAGAGTTATTCCAGGGAGGGATACATTAATGTATGAGCTCATTGGTACAGAGGATAAGGAAGAGGAATCCTGTGCAAATGCATTTCCATTCAGCCCTACTGCAATAACTGGGCAAAATCAGCAGACAGCTATGCAGAAGGTATATACTGTTCTTTTTTGTAATGTAAAAACATTATTTTAGAAGTAAGACAATCTCCAAGTAGGGAGGTCTACTGCAAATGCTTGCTCTCTTAGCCTTTTTTCACTATGAATGGACTAGTTTTCTAAACACTGGTATGACACTTGGTCCTGAGAAAGCACCGTTTGCCTCACCAGTTCAAACCATTGGTTAATCCAGCCCAGTAAATTCACTGCAACAAAAGCCAGCTCCTCCTGCTGCAGACACAAGCAGAACAGAACAGGTTTGCCACCTGATGTCAGCCTGTCCTCGTGCATTCCCTCCCGGGATCCCAGCTGCAGCCTCGCAGTGTCCACACAGCAGCCCTGTCCTCCCTGCTGAATGTACTCTCCCAAAATCAATATTCTAATCAAGGCACAGAGGTGTTAGTCAGGAGGACACCCTCCTCCCTGCTTTCCAAGGTCACCCTTCTCCATGAGCCTTTAGCCAACACCAACCCACAGCATCCAGCTCCCCTCCCTGCCCGGCCGGGCAGCCCCAAATTGCTGAAGGGGGGGGCAGGAAACAGAGCCAAGCCCCCTCATTAGTGCACTGCTTTCCTGCTTCGAGCACCAGAGAACTGGGACAGGCCAGTACTGTTCGCAATGGTGCACGCAGCTGGAGCTCAGACAGACCTCATTAGGCATTGACAAATCCGCCTTTAGAGCCCAAAGTGGAGCTCAAACACTAAAGCAGCTGCAGAAATGCATCTTCAGACACTCTGGGCAAATTCTTAATTTACCCAGCATTTTAAAGAGCTTTACAAGCCTACTCAACATGCCATGACACTATGAAGGATTTCTTGTGGACCTTTTGATTAGTTGAAACTTTCTTTATTATTCAGTAAAAGGTCCAGATGTTGGTTTTTCAGATTCTGCCACTGTAATTACAGACTGACATTGCTTACTGAGGTGCAGGAGGACACATGCAGTGGATATAACCAGACCAGGACAAGCATGACACGTGCCACTTTAGGTTTATATCCAGAAAGGACTCGTCCTTGCACTCTTCTAAAAAACCCTCAGTCTTCGCTTCAGAGGCATTTCTGAACATTAGGTAAAGAAACACTCTCTTCCCTTTTGTGCAGTGACTGAGGAGTTTGCATGTTCTGAGCTGCAGAGTACACTGAAAGGACATCCCAGCTCCCCTCTGACACACCAGCCAAATGCTGCTTGTGGCATCTTTCATTTTCCTCTCCCCACAGCCACTGCAAAGGCATGTTCCCTCCTGTGCTTAACCTGCTTTCCTTAAGAACTAAAAATTCCTTTTTGAATTGCAGGCAACTTTATATTTTACCTTTCTCCAGTTGTTTGACATTCTTAATGTGCCCTTGATATGAGACTGATCAATGTCTTCATGCTAGCAAGATTAAAAACAACACCTCTATTTAAACTGGTTACATTCTGCTCCTTAGTAATACTCTTCAGCAAGCAGCTTAGGACGGCAGAGACAAAACTAAGGATTTTCTTAGACCAAAACAAAATGGGTAAGCAAGAAACAAAGAGAGGAACAGCAGTCATGTAGAAATCCCACAGCAATCAGAAAGTTCTTTGCCTTGGAGTATAATATTTTTACCAATAATAAAAT
Organism: Bombycilla garrulus; assembly: GCA_013400315.1. NCBI lineage: Eukaryota > Metazoa > Chordata > Aves > Passeriformes > Bombycillidae > Bombycilla > Bombycilla garrulus. The sequence goes on along the minus strand of VXBU01000096.1, from coordinate 621,698 downwards.
GTCAAAGAAAGGAAAAAAATTATGTGTCTTCAGTTTGATGTCCAAATGTGCATAAAATAAAATAACCTTTTAGTCATTTTCCTATACACACATCAGTAGAAATGAAGGCAGAAATCAGATGTATTTATTCACTTATAACTAGATGAGCCTCCACATTCTTGGTTACACATCCATCAGTGCCTAAATTTTCATATCATAGTTGATTAGCCAGCACTACATTATGTTGAAGGAAATACTGCTTCCCTGAAAATGGCTATTTGAATTTAATGGTAACTGTTATATATCCCAGGGGTATTATCACTATTGCAGTCAGATTTCTGCAATTAATTAGTTCATCGTCTGCCCTTGATGATGAGGAGGTGCTTCTCCATAGCAACGTTGATTTGTGAAGTTTAATTTCAGAGAGAGAAGAAGCCCACAAACCCTCAGATTTCAGCTACACCAGCAGTGAGAGCGCTCAGGCTGCAAATCCTACGAGGCAGGAGGTGCTTATCCAGCTTGTGCGGTGCCTCAGTTCTTGGCAGCCTGAGCCCTGCCCGGCACCTCATGGCCCTTCACTCGGGGCTTGCAGCTCCTTAGTGCTGACTCCTTACTTCAGACAGGTGAGAACAGCCAACAGGAAGGTTGTTGTACCCGGTTCCATCCTCATCTAAGCAGCTGAGCTGCTAGGGAAGAGCCATTTATTTCTTGGCCCTTTACAGGAGGACTTGTTTTAAAATGCTCCCATCGTTTGGCTTGACCACGCCCCTGACATCTAATACCTTGCAGTAATAATAAGAAATAACACTTAGGCTTCAGGCTGCTTTCTGTGTTGGAAGATCCTAAGACAGTCTGTACATTTGGTGAAACACACTCAGGACATCTAATAACTTTTCCAGCACTTAGCTCCTCTGAGATGCAGAACAATAGAGGCTTAGCAGTTATCAAACTGCCACGAAGCATTAAACTCACATAGCAATACCACAACTCTACCTGGGTAGTAAAGAGTTATTGGTGTTGAAAAAGTCAAAAGTTTCAAATATTTCCTCGTTACTTCAATAAATTGGGGACCTACTGCTATTTTGTAAAAAGACACAAAACCTGTGAATAATTAATAAGTAATTTGAAAATATGTACTACGGAGTAAAAAAAAAAAAACAATCTCAAATTTTCATTTTCCATACAACTCCATTGCATGGTTGCTAAACTTCAGGATTAATAATGGCTATACTGTTCTAGTCTGGCTCTGAACATCCCCTACTGAAAATTTTCTGTTTTGAAAAATTAACTGGAGCAGGGACAAAAGCTTTGCTTTCTGCCCACCAAGTAGCTTAATGAGGGTGGTTAAGTTCTCTTGCCTGTACAGCAAACACCCCATTATCTGTACAAAATAACAGATCCTCATCAGAGGAAACACTCCCATTTCAAGAGGGCTCCTTGTGGCTCATCTCCTGCCCCTGCCAGGGGGATCCACAGGAGCCTCACAGTTGCTGGAAGCACTGCTAGCCCCTGGATCTTCACTGGATCTACCTCTCTGAAAAACGCTGCAGCTGGGGGGGGTCATTTACACCCCCTGAGCACTGTTAACAGCAGGGCCTTCTAAGTGAGTTAAACAACACCATTTCAGATCCTGCTGCATTCTCTTGAAGCAGAGTCTCCTCCAATGACCCCATTGCTGTTAGACCCACCAGCTTCCCATCCCCATTGCTGGCGAACAAAGTATCTATACAGAACTAAGATCTATTCCAAATACAAAACCACCCGGGCTTGAGAAGCAGCACAAATCACTGACTGAGCCCCTGGCAGCAGGTGCCCTGCAGGCCACAGAAGAATGTTGGGTGGGGGCAAACAGACAATTACAGTTCCAGCTCTGCCTGACTTCAGGTGCTCTACTGAGCCAGCAGATCACCAGGCAGCAACACGAGCAAGGCCCAGACAGCTCACGGCACTAATTGGTAACATTTCAAGTGCACTACAACTCCGCTCTGCAGGACTTCCCGGCACTCTGTCGGAATTAATTTCATCCTAATGCCTCATTGTTCATATTATGTATCCTCCTCCTCCAAATATAGGCTTTCAAATAATTAAAGCCAGGTTAATTACTCTGTCAGCCACAGGGAACACTTACAATGCCACCACATGTGGCAAAGGAACCCCAGGCAGCTAAAGAACCTCATACTGTTTCCCATGTGTCTGGATGGGGAAGAAAAAATCCACCCTCTTGTGCATTTTAATAAACAACACTAACTAAAGCATGGATGCTACGTGTGAGATTTGATGGGGTATCTGGTGTGAGATTTAAAAACAAAAGTTACAATCACTCACAACAAAGCAGGCCAGCCAAAGGCTCAGGAACTATTTGTCTTTTAGAGGGTTACATGCAATAATCTTGCATTGCCAACAGAGACCTGAACCTCCTTAACCCAGCCCCATGAACGGCAAGAGAGAAATAGAGCTGCTGGCTACAGAGGCCAGGAAGGAAGAATTCAAACTGAAGACAATTCATTGTAAGAGCAAATAGCATGGATTTACCAAATACACCTGTGAGCTGGAAATCAGGATGTCCCAGCCAGCAGAGCCATCACATGTTTAAACAGCCTTCCACAAAACAACAGCTTTACACATGAAGCAATGCCAGCCAGTCAAAGGGAATATAACAGCACCTGGAAGTGACAGTAGGGAAGTTTACTTTCACAGCCTCAGATATCCTTCTAGTCTTAGTTTTAAGTTCTTAAATACTCCATATGTCCCAACAGATTTACTGGGATATTTTTTGCATACTCACCTTCTCCAGACACCAATGTCTCGGAGCTCAAGCATTTAACAATAGGGAAGCAGTTCACTCTCTAGGCTTTTGATCTACCCATAATCTAAACTGGAGAGATGAAAGCTTTTCTGCTCTCTGGGAAGCACAGCTACTACTTACTTGGGATTTCTAGAGATAAAATATCTGGAACTACACAAAAAATTTCAAAGTCACAGTAAGCACTTTGTAAGGCTGGAGAGGTACATAGTGCAACATCTGTTACACCCAGAGCAACAAGTAGCCCGTGTTCTCTCTGATTTCTTTTATAGTTTGGGCAATTCAGCAGCCATGCTTTCATTTGCTGCTGTCAATTCAGACAGCATTTGTCCCCAGGTTTATAAATGTCATCACCTAAGTGAGTTTCCAACAGAAATCTGCTTGGATGTTTAAGGAGCAATCTAAAACTAATCCTTGTCCCTCTTTTCCTGTTCATCACGTCATTCAGAAGCTTGTTTGCACTGTCACTTTGAGGCAGCCTGAGTAAAGTCTGGGAACAGCCATCTTCCACTGCTAGCATTACAATTGGGATGAACACAGACTGAGCCACTTACTTACCCTGAGTAGCAAACTGCACCTTTTACTCCTTCCTTGCTGGTCAAAACTTGTGTTTTCTGAAACTGCAGAACGGATCAACAGTTAAGAAAAGAATAAAAATCACAGTTTAAAATTCTACACTTTTGTAGTGGACCACTCCCCACCCTTGACATAATTATTTATGAAGCCAAATACTATACTGTGTGTTCCCCAACTCCATCATGCTGCTTTCAGGGGTTGTTTCCTGGGATTTGGAGTGTGTATACACCACATTGCCTTTTTTTTTAAACAAGACTTTGCACACACAAAGAGGTACATCAGTCTTTATTCTGAGAAATAGTGAACCATGTCCTTCTCCACTCATAACACTTGGCTTCCTTTTCCATAAACCCTGAATCTGGGTGTTGCAGTGACTCTGACAGCAAAATCCACCGGTGACTTAAACTAAACCAGATTATATCCAACGTCTGCCAATAGGGAAGGATATGTACAGGACAGCAGAATTCTGACTGTATCAGGCTGCTTTGCCTTTCAAGTACCTCCACCTTCCAGATCTGAGCACAATAATCTGGCAGATTCACAGATAGTACTTTGAAATAAGATTTTATTGCGCAAGGAGTTTAATAAGCCTGCAAGTTAGAGACAGCTTCCTGAACACTGGGAAAAGTTGGGTAAAAAGTCTAAGATACAAATTAATTACCCAACATGTGTGAGAAAAGTAAAATACCAGTTATACTCTTCAATATATATATTTACTAGAAGCTATCCCTGTTAACGAAGCTACACGTTGCAATAAGCCAAGCTATGTGATCACTTGTTAAATTGATTCTGTCCTCTACAACAGAATTATGAAGAAATAGGGGCAATAAATGACATCATTACTCCTTTTTCTATCTACAAATAATTTATTTTTATTGCTTTGAAGTACAATATTTTTATTGTATTGAAATACAATCTCCAGAGCAGGTTTCTGGAAATATTTAAGTAATATTAAGGGCACTATAAGGGACCAAGCCTGTAGTGCAGCTACACCTACCACAGCTGGTGGCTTGCTGATAACCTTTTGCCATTACCATGGCAGCAAAGAGTGAACCATGCCCCTGCAGTGTGACAAGTAAACCACAAACCCACAGTGTGACCACGCACACAAAGAAAATTTTCCCTTTATAAGAGAGCCAACATCTTTATCAATATTGAAGTTCAGGCACCACTCCCCATCAAAACTATTATGCATAGCACATGTGTACCAAACTAGGGGTATGGCAGGATTCAGTTCCTCAGTTATAGAAGCTCAAGTTGATCCATACAATAAAAAATGCAGGAACTGGGAAAGCACAGAGCAGCTGTTGGCCTCTGCAGGAAAACACCTGGGTGTGCTGGTGAGCTCCACTTGGCAGCAGTGTGCTCTGGTCAGCACAAGGGAAAAGGCCAGTTCCACTCTCTGTTTGTGAATCCCCTGGTGGACCACTCTGTCCACCTCAGCCCTCCCAACACAAGACAGAAATTGGCAAGTCTCTTGTAGTGACTCTGGGTGACAAAAAATCCTGTATTTCAAAAATGAAGCAAGCGTACAGCTGAAGCTAAAGTAGAACACTTTTTTTCAGAAAACCTTTCTCATTTGTAAATTCACACCATCAGTTCAGTATGGGGAGGCTATTCTGCACCATTTAGGATTCCATCTGACAAAAGCATCCCACCACTTTCTCCTGTGTTCACTAAGATGATCATCATTATATTTCAAGCAATTCCTTAAGCACTCAGGGCATCTTTAGTCTTTTGGAACTGCAAGCAACTGCAAAAGCAGTAGCGCCTTAATTACACTCACTCCATATGGTGTAGCTTCAAAGGCACAGGAGCAGCCTGCCAGGGCTGACAGCTCATCCTGGCGTGTGGCAGGGACGTGTGGGGTGCACAGGGCACATTCAGTGTGGCTCCCACTGGTGACACACTGACTGAAATCACCTGCTAAGCCATCAGCTTCAGACAGAGCCACTGTGCTGTCTCACAGCTTCTAGACCTGTGACAGGCCACACCACACTGAGATTTGTGCACGTTTCTGGGCACAAGAGTCCCTTGCAGTCCCATTACAGCTGCTGAAGGTGTCTCATCTTGATGTAAAAGGATTTTCTTTCCCCAAATCACTCTTGCATCCCAAGGTGCACTCACACAAATGGGGAGAAGTGGCATTATCAACAATATGCAATTAGAGAGAGATCTATTTGCTGGCTAGACTGTAACTTTCATTTACAAACAAAAAAAAACCCATGGAAAACTTCAGAAAAAAACCCTTAATTATTAGGAAATATTATAGCTGAATAAATTTCTGAGACACAGCTATTAAGGGCAAAGACATGAGTGATAGAGAACAAGAACTTACTTGATACAGCACAGAAATAAACCTAAAACTTACTTGTGTTGCAGGACAGTTTTTTCCTGGTAATCTGATATGCAGAGTTTGCAGAAGACTGTAAAATGCAACTAGGTTTCACTTCATGATAAAATCACGCATCTTCAGATCTCACAAAGGCTGACTAGAAGTGTAGGATCTCTCGAAAAAAATACAGTATCAACTCAAATTAGAAATTCATCTACGTTTTTTTCCAAGGTTTGCAATTTGGGAAACAAAGAAGTGTTTGAGTTTCATCTAAGCAACTTCACTGTACATAGAGTGCTCTCTGAAATAGGAAAAAGCAGGAAAAAGCTATGTTTCAAAAGAGAAAATTCACTTGAAAGGGCACAGCAGCACTGCATCATGAAGGTCACATCATTTTATATTCCTCTGTATCTTCCAGCTGACTGCACAAATGTTAAGCTGCACAATAATTACTCCAGGCAATCACAGACCTAATGAGGGCAGCAGCACTGACCACCTACCTGGCAGGAACCAGCAGCTCTCTTTGGTAACCCACTGTACAGGCCTAAGGGAAAGCACAATCACTTTGTCCTGACATTTATTGTTTTAATTGAAGAGACATAAAACCTATTCTAGGCAGCTCCATGTGATCACTGAACATATTTTGTGAACAAGAAGAATTTCAATAACAGCAGAGCAATTCATAGAGGGAAACACACAAAAAGGTACCTTTGGTAGTTTTTATCTAAATGAAAGACTTCAGTTTGGGCACTCACCCAAGGCAGGGGAGATCCAAACAGCAGGACAAGCAGCTCACCTGTAGTAATACACCAACGGCTCAGAGTTAAATACATTGCACACCTAGGTTGAACTCCATCTTTATCCCTTCACTAGCTGACTTCAAATGGTGACTTTCTGGAATTTCAGGCTCACAGAATAGCTGGTCCTGCTAGCCTGAGTCTGTATAAATATCCAAAATACTTCACTCTTCCTCATTTACAAAACCAGTTTGTGCTTATCCTGGTATTAGAGCCAAACACGCACACAAAAAAAAAAAAAATTTGAGACACAACATTATTCTTTTACATCATTTATAGGAGCATTCAGTTTTGAAGACAGTTATTTGACAGTTTTCAAAGTATTCAAGAACATTTCTAATGAAGAGAGCCTGATTATATTTTAATTATTTCCTGTTGCTAATCAGGGTGAGATACAAGCTCTTAATACAACAGAAGCTATCTTGAGATAGGGTGAGTGCTATCCAGATGCACAGTAGTCCTCAACAATCACTGTTCCCTTCAGTCTTATTTGTTTAGTGCTCCAGTAAACAAGTGGGATTTCAGTGGCAGCCCTTAAAATGGTCTTTTGGTGCTTGGGTGGTACCATATACCAGCATCCAGGTCAGGAATTTTTTTTTTTTATGTGGGTTTTTTTGCCCCCCTTCTTATCAGTTTCATCTTCAAAAATGTCAGGTGTCTGAGTCTAAATTAACTGTAATTCAAAACAAATACACGTGTTAAACGCACAGACTTACAGAAAATACAAAGCTCAGTAAAAGGACTTCAGATTCCATGTCACAAAGGGAAGGGGACAGGCTAATCAAAAGCCCCAAGTAGAGGGGTCTTGTTCAGAACTTGTTAGTTATGTCAGTCAAGCATGGGCAACAATGACCTTATATTTCAAAATTAACTTTTCTGTCTCCAAGTAAACAAAGCAATGCTTAGTTAAATGCAGAGGAGCAGCAAGCCTATCTTTGTAAGAGAAAATAGTAAACAGGCTTCAGAAGAAATATGAAAAATACTTATATTTCCTAGAGAATTCCAAAATTCCAGTGATAAAAGCCAGCAAACATTTGCTGTTGGAGCGTGCTATTATTGATACAATTAAACTTGTAAGAAATGCCAAGATGGAGTTTGTGATAGGGAACAGACGGTTTCCTGAACTACATCAGGCAGCATGCATCTCATCAGATACATATTGTGTGTAGGAAGCTTACAAGAATTTTCTTCTTCTGCTTATTCCCCTGAATTAAAAAAAAAAAAAAAGTATTACTGTGTGACATCAATGAAATATTTTTATTTCCATAAGGAGCAACTTGGCCAGCTGGAGCTTTTAGCAATTAAATGTAATTTAAGAAATTTTCCTCCCAGTTTTTTGCAAGGTTTGGTATCTCTATAGCTCGGCACATGATGGTAAGTGCCCAGCTTTAGACTTTTGTCTAAACTATCAGTGAGCTCCCATATAAACTGCTTAAGTATAGCCCTTAATGTGCTCATTTCAGATTCCAGTTTGCTTGCATATCACCTCAGTGGGTTTTCCCCCCCTTTTTACCGAACGTCTACTCAGGAACTGGAAGATGTGAATTGTATGTGATCAAATTAAGATGCCATCTGCCTATGAACATTATGCTGTGAGCTGTAATCAAACATTAACAGCAACAAAAAAGCACTTCCACCTCTTTAACTCCATGGGGTTTCCTAAGGAATCTCTTCTTTTTAATGCACATCAGGACCATTTCAGACAGTACTTGTGAAATGGTGCTGGAGTAGGTCCAAAGGTCCAAACATTTCAGGGCATCATTTCGCCTGCTGTTACATAGTCAGAGCATGGTCTGCCATAGTTTGTCTAAGTCACCATCTCAGAAGCTCACCAACATCAGCTCCTTTAACTCTAGAACATTAGCAATTATAAAGAAATCCCGAAATATTGCTGAAAGTGTCAGCAGAGGGGATGGGACAACAGGAAGCAGAAAGCAGTCCATAGACAAATCCAACTGCTGATGTCAAGAGAAGCTGAATTGCAGCAGGAGCTCTTCTGCTGAGGTTCCCAGGCAGCCTCAGAGACAGGTTCAGTGGGAAGGAAAGCCCAAGGTGGAGTGAGCAGGTGCAGAATTCAGGCACCTGCATGGTGCATGCCCAGCTTTGCCTTTAGACAAAAAAGGCTGGTGGTTTTTCCAAGCAAAGGCTTGCAAAGCTCTGACTCGTCTTCTGTCTTCCAGTATTCTTGCAAGAGGAAGATTTATCTGAAAGCTGAAGCTTCCATTACAGGAGAAGCCAATGCCGCTACTCAGCGAGGCTATTCAGTTGTAGTTGAAATTGTTTTCTACTTTCAGCTGACACTTGTATTCTGGGGTGTTGACAGCAGCTTCTTCCACCCCCCTCCCTCAGCCTTCTTTAAAATAATAGATTTTCTTAGTTAATTAGATTTTCTTCAGTTAAAAAGACTGAATTATTTCCCAAGACAGTAACTCAAACTACTTACTGTATAATCAATGCTTTTAGATAGAACTATCCACTGGGCATTTTTTTTTCACGTGGATACCCATGGGGTCAATTACACTTGCTGTGCAAATCACGCACTTGAGTGTGATCACTGACACCAGAAAATCTTTGACTCTCCAGATAAATCTTGGGATGGACTAAGGCACAGCTATGTGGCTAATTAATCTTTATACAGATCCCATGCTAAGCAGATGGTGAAACTTGGATGCGACTTCATAGTAACACATTTGAAAGTGACAATTCTAAATCTCTCACTTTGTCTCTGAACTGGCTTTGGGATAAGCTACTATAACCTGCAACAATCAGCTAAGTGGCATCACCATCCAAATTAACCAGATTCTTCCTGCAATTAGGACACATCTGAAACTGAGGAGCTTTCTAGACAGTGGTTACCATTCATGCATTTCAAATAGTTTCAGAAAACAGAGAGTCACTGCTTTGACAGAAAACAATATTTTTTTCTGTTTGTTTGCTGATTCCTAGCTCTACTATTATGTTATTATTATGCAATGCTTTGTTATTACCAGCTATCCTATCTCAAGAAGCCAATAGGCAAGTAGTCTAAATGTCTCCCCTCCTGTATAACCAGGAACTGTCTTTTGCCAAGCTCCATTCCATGTTTGCCTTGCTTACTCTACATCGCATTTCACCTCAAAGTCAGGTGATTCAACCATCTGCAGTGTCACATCATCTTCATTTGTCCAGCTACAACGAGAATACCTGATGTTAACAAGTTCCCCATTTTACACTTTGAAAATTTCTTGGAGTTAAACACAGACACACCACATCCCTCAAGCTGCTACAGAACATGAAAGGAGAGAAAAAGAATTCAGCAACACTGAATCTCAACCATTTCCATATAGAGTTGAAAATCAACTAACATTGTCCCAAGAAGCCAGAGCAGAAAAGTAAGAGACAAATATGGAACAAAATAGAACCCATCTCCATCTCAGAACTGCATTAGGTATTTTCTTGTTAATAAAGCCCAAACATTAGTATTAGTGAGAAATAATTCAGCCAAGAATATAAAAACAATGGAAGTTCTAGGGAAGAGACTGCTACACCTCCCAGATGGAAACAAGAGAGATATGAGACAACTGAACAAAGAAAAACCCTAAGGACATAGAAGGAGCAAAGTTATAGGGAAGGGATAGGAGACGGACAACCTGCCAAATTAACAGAAAAAGAGGGCGTTTTTAGGATGCCTGACAACTTCTAAATGTGAAATACTTTCATTACTAATCCTCAAAGGAACTGAATGAAACACACTGTGAAAGAACAGAAGCAAGAAGAACTTGCAAGTTCTGGTTTATACCACTGAGTGTACACAGTCAGAGGACACCAGGGGCTTTGCCAGCTGATCAAGTAACATTCCCAGTGAGAGATTCTGAAAACCTGTATCTATGTCCACACAAACCTTGGTAATGACCACACCAACTCTAGAAAATTAGCATTTTGTTAAATGCAGTAGATACATCTGTGCCATATGACCTAAGGTGTGAAGACCAACCAGGAAGAATTCAGGATAGGGGGAAGTGTAAAGCATATAGCTTGACTTTTTAGTTAAAGCTAGAGGGAATTTTAAAAACCAGTCTTTTAGTAGTCACCGAAGAAGTTTTAAAACTTCTTGAAGAACCAACATGAAACACATCCAAACAAGTGAGATGTTTTATGTTGTCCAATATATGTTTTTGTTTGCCATGAATGCAGGGTCATTAGCAGTATTTATGGCTGCAGGAAACTGAAACAGATGAAAGTAAGCAGCACGCTGAGATGTCACAAGCATTACTGACAAAGCACTGCATTCTGAAACAGTGTGTTCCTATCTCTGGCCACCTCTTAAGCCTTTTGTCCATTTGCTCAGCCTAGCTGGATCAACCAATCTTCATTTAATGCTATCCATCAATCTGAATTTTAAAGCTAATACAAAGACATTTTGTTTGCCCATAGCCATTTCTCTCTTACCTCTCAATTCACGTCAAAGAAGCAAAGAACTCTGTTAGTTGTGGGATTAAAGTCAGGCTCCTTCAGTTTTTATGTTTAATAGAAACAATCGCGTCACTATAGCCATACATCAGCAGGGATAGTGTCATTTTCTGGAATTTGTTATAAGTTGAACTGAGTGAACAATACTGGCCCAAAATATTTTGCTGTCAAGGAATGGAGCTGTTCAAGCACAGAACATCTGAAGTCATAGAGAGGACTATAAGACTTCTTAATAGGACAGGCAAGATGAAGTGTCAGGGAAACTGAACCTGCAGGCACATCTTCCTAGGAACAGGAACATGTGGCAACACTATTAGAAGTAATAATTCAGAGATCCAAGACAGTAATAAACAAATCAAATTTAACATTGGGAAAAGGACAAAAAAAAAAAAGACAGTGAGACAGTGGAATCTTTTGTACCATATCTTAAACTCCTTCCTCTGACAGTTGGTATTAGAAGAGTTATTATCTGTAAATTTCTGCTAGATAATAAGTGTAATTTAACCTAGTAAAATTTCAGATTGGAATATAATAAATCTGTGGCTAAACTCAGTCAAATTGAAATGTTTTAATATATTTAGCATACATGATGCATTCTGTGCGTAGCCCTGCACAGAAATGCAAATTTATCTCAGTTGATGAGGAAACTGGAGTCTGCTTGATTTCCAACTAGATCTTAAAATAGTGAATTCTGATTTACAATCTTGATTACTAGTCCCACAAAGGGGTAGAAGAGTCACAAGTTTGACTTGTAGGCTTTTAAATACAATTTACTTTCTAGTGAAAATTGAAGGATGTAGATTTAGATACAGCATAAAATGAAAACTAGGATCACAAAACAAGTATAGAAATAATTCCAGTGTGGGGTTATCAGCACAGATTAAAATGCCTAACACACCCTACTTGGGTTTCTCACATGGTTTGAATAATTACTACTAAGATTCACTATGTATTTTTGTGCACTTTCAGTATAATTCAGCTAAAGGTATTAGGCTATTCACCAAGAACCATGTCATACTTTTCAATAAATGCAGAAATATCACATCTTTACCTTCTGTCAGAAAGTCAAACCCAGTCTCCCACTACTCTGGACATGTGCCACAGTTGGACAAAAAATCCCAGGCCACCCCTCACAGCAAACTACACAAACATTTCCTTTTTTCATCTGGAGCTCTACCCATCCTCGTCAGCAACCTCTGAAGTGGCCCAAGTTGTCAAAACAATTTTGTCTGCTCTGCAACTACTTGTTGGTACAGCACTCACTCAGCCTTCACACAACACAGAGGTTCAGATAGTGTAGTTTCAGGTCTGTGGCATTAAAAATTACTGTAATAAATTTTAATCACCTATATAATGACATAGAACCTGAACTTGCATCACTCAGAGGACAAAAGAGCAGTAACACTGCCAGAAAGAAGGCAAAGTTAACAACTCAGAAGGTGAAAAGTTTCCCTTAGGTCTTCACAAATTATCACACAGTTTTATTTTGCTTTCCTTGCTTTCAATACACGTAGATTAGATAGTTTGTGACTGAACAGTGGGAGCCCTTTAATAATATCTTGTTAAATGTTTCCTTACTTTCAGGAGTAAAATTTCTTAGTTTTCATTTGTATTGTATCCACAATAATTTTGAAAATTCTCTGAACATTAAAGGTTATGCTTTTTATAATTAGACTACCTTGTAGAATTTGGAGATACTTGGGCAGAAAACAATTTGTGTTTCTCAATGCTAGAGATGCGAATTACTAGTCTTCCCCTCCTTCCCCACCAGTGATTCTGGGTGTTCAGTTCACCTAAGTGCTGGATTTTCACACAGTACTATATGCTTCCTGTTATGTAAAACAAAAGTTGAAAGGATTTCAGCATGCACCACCACAATATCCCAAATGGTACTGTTAGGAAAAAATCATGCTCTGCATATACAACCACAGAAGAAACATACCACCAAAGTGGATGCATTTTACCAGACTTTGCATTTCAAGCAATCTTAAATCTAAACAACAGAAGAAAATTTTATATTTTAAATGTTTTTATTCCGATCAAATTACAAATACAAGCATTTGAAAATGTACAAAAATAAAAAAGGACCTTTACTACATCTTAAAAAAGCAGATCAAACTTATTTCTATATGTACAATCCTTCCAGTGAGAAAGCCTAATCAGCAGACATTTCTTCTGTTCTCTGAGCAATCTATACCAGATCCCCTCCCCACAATCCAGCCACACTTAAAACTAAAAGCAACATTTCAAAAACCTAACACACTAAATGTTCCTGAACAGATTACAAAGAAACCATTTCTCACAGGTAATAAACCTGTATGTGAAAAAGTATTTCCCTAATGACTTTATTGCAAACTACATCCTGATAGGTAGTTTGCATATCAAGCCTCCTGTAGTTTGGTGATATGTAACTTGGACAACACAGTCAGATTACATTTTTATTTTTTAAGCTGTTTTTACAAATTAAAAAACCAATTATAGCTTTGTTGATAGCATTCTTCCTTCCCCGCACAGTTTAAAAAAAAAAAGGAGCATATCTGCAAATAATTCTAAAAAGCAGTAAAAGAGGTCTGAATCCAAAAAACCTGTTTTTTGCAAAAGGGATTGAAATGATCACCTGCTCAACACCACATTGTACTAATGAACGCAGAGGAACCACTGCGACAGCAACAGTTTTGAACCATTCTATAATGTCTACTCAAATATTTTTGGTATCAAGTTTTGCTCAGTAATATTGATCAAATTATCTTAAGCAGTATAGCTCTTCTCAATGTTCTCTCTTTCATTTGGCCAAGACCCTGTTTTTGTTCAATGTTCTGACAGCTGATGCTTTCTGTAAGTTTGTAAGATGCAGTAAGGTAAGGTTAGGTGAGGCAATGCTCATGTAAAGAGGTAGCTACTTAAACTAACATTATGGAAAAAGATTTTTGGGGGACACAAGCCCTTCTTCAGATCCTGAATACAGCAGGAAACTTGAAAATGGAAAACAGTTGCTCAACTTACATGAATGTGCCTGGCTCCTAACAGAAAAGCAAGGTGACACTGCTTCAAAGACAGCTCCCAAGAAGCAGGTTCTGTCCAACCTTCCTTTTTGCCATTCCTTGCGTTGTCAACTTCAACCACATCATTTATCAGAAAGCTGCTTAGCAAGAGAGCAGCTAATACCTACTTCTACAAAAGACAGAATACAGGTACCTAAGCCATAATCTTCTAGCTGCTACCTGTAACAAACTAGAAGCATTTAATTTACCTGGCCCTGTTGTGGACAGGGATCTCATTAACCTGCACTGTGATGGAGGTAAATGGAGGTTGAATAGAGATTTAACAACAGCCCCTGCCTGCAGCACACTCACCTTATGCTAGCTTTCAATTCTGCTGCTTCTACAGCTTGGCTCTTGCCTCTAAAAAAATCCAAGCATCTGCAGAGAAACACACTAATATCCCAGAAGTAATGTTCAGTTCCGTACAACTGAACAGAACAGTTGAGCAGGTAGTTCAGCATGACACAGTTATTCATTCTGAACATTTTTTCCTCCATGTCATCTGACCAAAAATCATCATTCTGTACTTATGTCCAAATGTACTTTGAGAATTCTCAGGTCTGTTAAGTTTCTCTGGCAAATTTTAGACAACATCCATTTTTCTACTGCCTTAAAATATTTTAAGATTGTCCTATGAGCTCATTTCAGCACTAACACATTATATAAATATTGTTTACTTGCTAAATATTTACTTTTTAGTTCACAGGAAAAGTTATTTTTCTAGAAAGTTCCTGAGCACATTTTTTTAAGCAGTTACCACAGACACACAAAGATTCAGCACTGGTAACATCAGGATATTCTCCAGTTAGTTCACACTACTGGTTAAGATTAAAGGATAGCACTGACAAGCATCTAAAGTTGAGTGAAACTTTTCTTTTCTTGCTAAGACATAAGAACGCATCACAGGCAGTTTTGTTGCAAACTGAGAAAAAACAAGGAAAGTATTTATTACCAAAGAAAATAAACTGCAGCATAAAATATAGGAGTCATACTTGGGAGAACAGCTAAACAGCAGTTTAAGGGTAAGATGCAGCTTCACAAAAAACACTTACAGAAAGTTCTGTCTGCCTAGTCATCTACCTCCTTCAGCTAAGTTTCATGTAGACCTAACTGTAAAACCAAAGGCAGCAACAAGCAGAACCAAGAGACAATAAAAAGCTTTTGATATAAGGCAATTGCTTCACTTTTAACAGGTGGGAAGACAAACAGTGTAGTTTATGGACCAGCCAGTCAGTATTTGAGAGGTAGTCTAGTTGTTCATTTGACTGAGAGAGGTAGAGCTGGTTGAGAAATCAATAGGTAAGGCCAGTCAAAATCATATCCCAAGTTTTCTAAGATGGGAAAAAATGTCTCAGCCTGAGACTGCTAATGTCACAAGGGATTCATTTGTCTTGCTCATATTTACTCACTTGTACATGGGTAAGGTTGTAGTAAAATATCCAGAGAATGCTCCCAGAGATAGCCAGTGAAAAAGCTTAACTACATTTTGGCATGTGCCAACCAGTTAATGCAGATTATACATCTTATGACTGCGAAGGGTAATAAAGCTAAGTGGCTCTCCTCATCTGGCAGATCAATATTACTATAAAAACACAGACAGACCAAAGGCTAGGGGCAAGTCTCAAATTCTGTATGGTTTACCTGTGTAAAATTCTCCATACAATTTCTTCACACATGAAAACCCCCAATTATTTTAGAGATGAAAGCCAACAAGACACAAGGGTCATACAGTCAACAGGTAATAAAACCCTTATTTAAAGACATCTGGGTACAGAATCATACATAATGCTCCCTTGGATTGATGTAGACTCTTCCAGGTTCTGAGTTTTGTGGGTATCTGTTGCTCCAATTTTTGTAGTAAGTTTGCTGATAAACAGGATACATAAGCTGAAGACCCTCTTGTTCCTGCGGCTCTTCAGCCCCACAAGTAAGTTGCCTTCCATTCACAGCTTTCTAAACACACACAAGAAATAATAAGTTTCACAGTTTATGTATAGAATCTGCAATTCCTATTCTTGGTAAAGCTTTAAGCAAAATCAAAGACATACGATCTCCAAGACAATCCTATGAATAAAGAAACAGGAACTTAAAAATTCCACTAACAGACAGAGTTAACCTCAAATGTTTGATTCAAATGAAGTTGGACTCAAAAGCTCAATAAATCTAAAGAGCAAATCACCAATGTCAGTGAAAATGTCTGTTCAACACTCCTCTGCTTTATGTTACTCACCAAGAAATGAAAGCTGGAGTGTTTAAGTATTTAAATTAGGATATTAAAATGGTATTGGCACTTTTCACTTAACCCACACAATCCAACAGTTATTGACTAGGATGGACAAGTATATTTTTTTTGTTCATGAAAACCAACATTGTAAGTTTACTTTATGAAATAACACGAAATCAAAGCTTCAATCAGGAATTCAAGACATCTTATTATTTACCATGTGCTGCAAGTTTTCAGCATCTCTCTCTCTGTACTGGCTCTGCAAAGCAAAATGTTCTTTCTGAAAGAAGAAAAGTTACAGGGGAAACAAGTCAAGATTCAACACTGCAGAACAGCTTTGATTAATACAAAAAACACCAGTCATCCCAAAATACACTCTGACTTAGGAAGTGTCTTAAGTGATTATCATTTTGAATCCTTTTTACAATCCAATGGCTGGTGGAAAAAAGATGAGGATCAGTCAGCGTCACCTGTCCCAGCTGTGTTCCCTCTCCCAATATCTTGTCTCCCTCCCAATCTCCTGTATACTGCGAGCCCATCTGCTGGCAGGGCAGTACAAGAATGAGAATAAGTCCTGATACTCTCCAGCAATAAAAACCAGCCCAGAGTTATCAACACTATTTTCAGCAAAAATCCCAAACATGGCCCCATACCAGCTACTGCAAAGAAAATTAGCTCCACCCCAGGCAAACTGTCCACCTGTAAGAGATGAGGTTCAAGATCATCTGAGGAGCATGGAGGTGAAAAATTGCCTGGGACTTGATGACATACATTTGCAAATTCTGAAGACGCACTGGAAGAGACTAACCCACTATCCATCCTGTACTAGAAGCAGTGGTAGGCCTGTGGTTCCCACTGCCTGGGAAAGGGGAAATAAGACCCCCACAACTAAAACCAGAAGTAAGGATGAGCTGAGGAACTACAGGTCAGTCACATTTAAGTGAGCAGACTCTCTTGGAAACTATGCTAAAGTGTATGGAAAATAAGGAGGTGGTTGGTGACCATCAACAGGGTTTCACTAAGGGCAAATTGAGCTGGACAAATTTAGTGCCTGTCTATGGCAGGATCATAGTGCTGATGGAAAAAGGAAGAGCAGCTGATGTCACCTAGCTGAGCAGCAAAGCATTTGATGCTCACATGACATCCTTGTCTCTAAACTGAGGAGACATGGATTTGATGTGCGCATCACTCAGTGGATAAAATGCTGAATGGATGGTCACACTTAGAGATGGCTCAACAGTGGCTCAAAGTCCAAGCATCATCATTCCCCAGGGGTGCGGATCAGGATCAGCACTGCTTAACATCTTTCTGGCAGCATGACAGTGGGATCAAGGCTCTCTCAGCGAGTTTGCCAATGACACCAAGCTGTGTGGTGTGGTGACACACTGGAGACAAAGGGACGTCCTCCAGAGGGTCCTTGGCAGACTTGAGAGGTGGCTCCATGTGAACATCATGAAGTTCAAAAGGCCAAGAGTAAAGTCCTGCACCTGGGTTGGGGAAATTGCAAACAAACACAGGCTGAGCAGAGAAGTGATTGAGAGCAGCCCTGAGGAGAAGGACTTGCAGCCCTGAGGAGGAGGACTTGGGAATGCTGGTGGATAAGAAATTACTTCATGCAGAAGCATTGAAATCTCTTTTCTTGCAAATTTATTTTTTTTCTTCACCACTATGATAGAAAAAACTTCATTTGTGAAATGGGCTGTTTCCAAACATCCAATTAATCACCAATGGCCTGAGTTAATGGCCAATCTAAATCTCACCAAGTAATGCCATCTAAGAATTATGATTTAGGGTACAGTTTGTACCGTGGTGTCATCACTCCTAATTAAGTTCTTCCTTTATGCCACACTTAGTATAAGACCACAATAGGCTAAAGCAAAATATTTGCACAATTGATATATTTTTTTGTTTTGCAGTTCCTTCTTTTCCCAACAGTGTCATGGTGGCAGCTACAACACGAAGTAGCTAACTTTGCTGATCTTGGTGTAGAAATCTCTCCACAATTATTCATATAGGTAGGTAACATCTGCAGTGCTCATACATCCATGTTCTCACCTTCAAGAATTATTTTAAAGAGAGGACTCAATCTCAGTAATATTTCATTCTTTCTTACTTTCTCCTCCTTCCCCTTAATTTTTACCTTTCCACATTTGTTTAGTTAAAATTTTGAGTTAAGTTTTAGTATACATTGTAAAATTACTTAAAAAATAATCTAATTTTTCCTAACCTTCTCCACTCCTCCAGCAGTTATTCTTCACCATTGTCACAGGTCTATTTTTCCAACTTTAGTTTGTCAAACTTTTTGTCTTGTAATTCCATTTCAAAGTGTCCCCTCCTGCCCTTAAAAGTCACTGTGCTTTTGCTTCTCAGGTCCTAAAATGCAGTCTGCATTTCTCAGAATATGTGATTTACCACTTAGCAGGCAGCACTGCTGTTTCATTCCTGAGCTAAGAGCATGAGTTCACCACACAAGGAGGCAAAACACACACAGAACAAGAACACACCCATCTCCACCAAAAGCTAGTGTTCTTTAAACAAAAAAAAAAAACCAAAAAAATCTGCTTGCTTGAGAAATTCTACCACCAGTGGATGTGGATGTGATTTATACACATACTGGAAACCAGAATAGTAAATTCCAGTTGGTTATTCCATTAAAACTGTAAGTCAAAGGAAACCATCTCATATGACATGAAAAGACAACACCTCTGCTAGATAATGAAATTATACATTTTACAGCCACTGATGAAGTGACAACCAAAATAATCTGCTTCTGTCAAACAAAACTGGTGCTGAACTACATAGTCTGTGTACTCCAGCATAGAAACCATCTAGGATTCTGTCTTGGATTCCTAACAGAAGTTTGCCCTGTCTTAACATTAACAATTTGCAGTTTTGTAAAACTTCGCCTTGACTCTAAGAGTTCTTATTTTCAAACAGTTCTTCAAAAGCCTAAAACCAATTATCTCACCAAAAACTTCACCATTCTGATCCTTTCCGATTTAGAAATTCCATTACAAAGACATCCACTAACAAAAAAACACATGTGCCTCATTCTAACCCCTAATTTTTTTTTTTTTTTTTTAATTGCAAGATCCTTTATCAATACAGGCAAATGATAACAACAATGCTTCCTTTTTCATCCAGGAAGAGATACTCCACCTGTACGAAAAGCACCAGGAAAAGAACAAGAAGAGTGCAAGAGAGCTATAGCCTGTAAATGAATCAGTATTATACTAGGTTTAAGAGTTTGGTGGCTGATGATTTTAAATTTGATTCAGAAGCATCATCATTTGATGCTTTTAATGGTGCTAAGACAATTTGACTTTTTTTTTTTCTGTTTTGATCATTAATACAAATATTACAGTTAAAGGGCTTTGCTTGGCTAAGTAAGTGAGGCATTCTTCCAAGCTGCAAGTCTAAAGTCAGGCATACAGACTGGGCTGCATTTCCCTTATCCACTCTTACTCCTGTTGCTACAGAAGAGCCTTGTTAAATCCTGAATCCTTCAACAACTTTGAATGTTGCACTGCATTGTGCAAAACATGTTTTTTCTCTTTCCTTTAGAAGCACCTGTCAAGGTAATAATAACTTCAGTTCTTTCACATTGTCAAAGACTGCCCATGTCAAGCATGTTTGGAGGAAAGTAAAGAAGCTTCTGCTTCTAAGTAATATATTGCTTGAAACAGTGAAGCTAACTCAAATGATTCCAAGGACTGCTGGAATAAATAATAAATTACTGCACCCTCTTACACTCCTTTTAAAAATATTATGCAATAGAAAAATTCCTCTTTAAGCCACTGGAATTCTTCTATGGCTCAACTTCTTCCTGATCCACCTCAAAAATCGCATTGCCAAGCAGAGATTCCTCTCCCACCAAGGACATAACCTTCAGGCTGCTCACCACTCTTTCACATTACATGCAATAAATAGTTCTGAGTAACAGAATAATACTTCCGTGGCAATGATTATTAAAAGAACACCTAGACAAAAGCAACAGTGCTGATGACAAAGGAGTTGACAACGATGAACCTACAGTCTTCATAGTAAATAAAGCCATAATGTAATTTTTTTCCATAGTATTCCTACATTTTGAACTTTTGCCTCACTCTTTTAGGGCCAAAAGTGAACCAGTTTTTCTCAATTCTGAAGTGATTCACATGAATACATGAATTGGTACCTGCAAATACCAGTACAGTGAAATTATGAGTACTCAGTTACACAGTACTTGTACATACTGGTAGCTCATTATTAACACTAGCACATAAATGATAACATATATTTAAAGTAAACTCAAAGTTTCCAAGTCTCAAGAAGTATCCATTAAAGACACTGGCTGTCCAGTATTATCAGGGGTCCAGAACATTTCCCTTCGTTTTAATACCATCACTTGCTGACTCAGATATGCATAAAAACAGTTAAATACTGATTGCTAGGATACAACAGGAGAATTTCAGCATCAGTTGAATCTTGAATACTTTACAAGATCAAAAAAAAGCTACTCTCCATGATTTGACAATAACAATACAGGTGACTGAAAAACTTGCACATTTGTAACAACTTACCAGAATCAGCCCAAATTGAATAAATCCACTTAATTCTAGAATTACTCTGAGTAAGCAGAAGACACCATTTAAATTTCACTCTTCTTTACTTTGCACCTTTGTGCAGCCTATCATTTCCACTCGGGCTGAATGGGTCATCTTTTGTGGTTGACAAAGCAGTGACACTTCCCCTACAGTTGGTTACTAACGGATCCAGAAGTTGTCATCTGAAGTGCCCAGTGAGAGACTCACCTGGTGAATCGTTCTGGGTAGGCAAGGCAGCAATTGGAACATCAGGTAGCACGGGGGTGAGTACAGACATTTAATCATCCTGACAGGCTGCTAACTTGTTTCTTTTGCCTCTTTACAGCTATCCAAATGTTGGCTTGTTATACCAAAACAATGCAACCAATCGTTTATTGGTTAAAGCCAGTATTTTGACATTTATTTCTCTTAGATAAAATGAAGCTCTTGCCTCAAGCATAACGGAGTACATACTGATTTAGAGGCAGTATCAGCTAGGAAGAAAGCCTCCAGCTCCTGGTCTTTTCAGTTCTGGAGTTCCACAGAGAGACAAAGACAGGTACACTAAACAAAGTTAAACCAACATACATTTCTTAATTAAAGCCTAGTTAACACCTGATCTGAAGAGGAACCTTTCTCCCAAAACAACTTACAACTATGTTTATCTACCTTGAGGAAAACAAATATTCAATTCAATCTCTTTACAGTCTTTTCTCTATTTACAGAGCACATTTTCATAAAACATTTGATTAAATATTCCAAGACTACAGACAGCTTCAGTGTAAGTTCTTTAGCACCCATTAACAGAAGCCACAGTAAGCACAATCTAGAAAAAAAATTCAAAGACAGTAAAGTTCTGAAGAGGAAAGCAATAAAGTACACATTCTCTTATGTCTACCTCCTTTCTAAATTGCTCTTTAAAAGACAAATAATTGCACTTCCTAGTTGTCATTTTGCCATCTAGCAGCAGTGCAGATGCACAAATACCACAACAGACCATATATTTTGATTATACAAGCAAGAGAATATTTTTCAAATACTTTAAGCAGGAATATTAGCAGAAGAATTATTCATCAAAAATTGCAATTGTGGAGTACTGTAGCAACTGAAGAAATAGCTATGATGCCCAACCTGAGTACAGAAAAGCACTGGTTCTTTTGTGTCACCTTTGGTGCTATACCAACTTTAAGGTAAGAAGGTGAAAACCTATTATTCTTTATGCCGACAAAATGTTTTCTACCTTCACACTGTCATAATGATCAGGCTGCTACTGAAGGCTGCAATAGATCTCAGAGTACTTTCCTGCTTCACTCAGCAACAATACACACAAGTATTACCCATTGTAATGTTTATGACATAAGGAAAGCTTTCATCAGCAACTGATATTTGGTGAGCTTTAGTAACCATCAATCAATCAATCACAAAGAAAATCTAAAACAATCAAAATCCTTCTTAAAGGTAGGTGAAGATTTTTTCCCTGCTATGAGAAAGGACTTTTATAGCTGTGAAGATACACCATAGCATTGGAAAAATGGTATCTCTTAGAAACAAATGATTGTTTTAATTAGCTCAGTGTTTAATTGTTTTAATTCAGCACATCAGTGGTTAGACTCACATTATTTACAGTATGGTGTGAGGATGGAACAAAAATTTTATTTAAAACAATTACAATCTAATGCTTACAAATACTCATAGGTGATAGAAGTTTTCTTCAATGTAAATAGATATCCAAAAAATCTGACTGATTTATTTAATATAAATATAAACACACACACAAAAGACACTTTAGGGGCCATGGCCAAGATCTATAACTGACTGGTTTATTATATGATGTGTAATAATCACTTAATATTAGCTTAAGCCATCTTTCAAGAACAGATATCCTCTATATTGGCCAGTGCAAGAGAAGCCTGAATTCACCTGGAGTTTCCCAAGCAGTCCAATGTACCTCAAAACCATGCTGTAAGGAGGAATACAGTCCTACCCTGCCTTGCTCCCCACTTATTCAAACTGTTTCATTTGCTAGAATCAGCTTTCCAGTGTGACCTCTATGAGCCTGTTTGATCAGACTACACCCACACAAACACTAAATGTCGGTAAAGAAGTTTTTGGCCTATTGCTGTCTTGCTTGAATGCCAAGAAGCTACCCCTGAGAGCACACAAAAATTCAACTGTTTCTCACAAAATAGGTATGGCTCTTTTGCTGCTGGTAAATGCAAGATAAAATTAGAAGTTACATAATTGCAAGTATTTAAAAGTGATTTAGTGATCTTCAATGAGAATCAAACTCATACTTGGGTAAATTAGACATGTCAGAGCCCAAACTCCAATCTATCCCCACCCCTCAAACATTAATAACGCCCAAAAATGGCAGCTGTTACTAGCAAGGGAGCTGATGACAAAGTCACTTTTAAAGTTTACCAAGCATAATTTTTCCCCCCATGAAGACTGCTTTATAAAGCTATGTATAGTCTCTCACTACAGAATTTCAACTACAAGTTTTCCTAATTCAAAATGAGCTATGTCCGTCAAAGGCTGTTAGAAATACAAGATGATCTGTCTACCAGTTTCCTGACCTCTAAGGATGACTTTAACATTACAGATATGAGATTCTGATACCAAATACATAGGGAAACATCTTAGTTGTGAAACCATTGAGAGGCTCTATCTATTACCAGGAAAGCAAAATCAGACCAAATTAACATAATAAAGCAAAGTGAACACTTTCATGAAGTCAATTTAAGATGCATATAAACACTCACCTGAAGCATAGCTTCTTTCTGTGGTACTGACAATGTTCTTTCCTCAAATGAGGCTGGTTTGTGAGTGGGTGGAAGATCAATCCTGTAGTAAAGAGGGAGTGAAATAGGACACATCGTGTTTGTCAAGTCCAGTTGGATGGTCAGATATTAACTGCTAAATCACCCAACACTTAGTACTCAGGGACAAACATTTTCCAGTCAGCAATGACTCAGATGTGATATATTGTAATGGAACATGTCTACCACCAGCTATTACTCAGCCACACACTTTTTGCAGGAAAACACCACCCAGAATCTGTTATTTTTTGCATTCTATGTTAAGCAGACGGAACCCCCCGCCATACACTCCAGCTAAGGATGATTAGACACTACTGATATCTAACATAATTTGTAAGTTATGAGATACAGCTTGAACAATGTTTTTAACTATAGCCTTTCCTTAAAAAGCCTTTGAGAAAGCCTTATTAGCAATTCTTACATGCAAGACTTCTTCTATTTTAATTTTCTCAGTGAAAGCAAATGGTTATAAAAGAACTTAAATATGCAAGATCATTCATATAAATATGTTTCAGATACAGAATTTAAGAGAAACTAACAAGAAACAGCCTTTCTAAACACTTTAGAAGTTGCTCAAAAGAAGACTTTTAACTCATCTTGCTAGCTCAATGCAAATGAGGAAAGTTATTTTACGTAAAGGCTCTAAGTTATGTTACTCTAGTTCTCATTAACTATATATATACAGACATGAGCAACATTTCTCACTCAATTTAAGTGACCTCAAAACCATGCTGTTAAGACACTGTGTATGGGATGTAAGAAGACTCATATTTACAAATATTCTAAGCCCTGGTCACATTTTATGCATGTCCCAAACAGGATCCAGACATCATCCACTTCAACTGACAACATCTTTTCAGATGTTTTTGTTTCCTTCTTTTCTGTTTGATCACATTGAATAAAGTAAACTGCATGTCCATGCCAGAGACTTGAAGAAACAACCAACATTCCAGAAAATGAAAGTCAGTAATTTCTACGCACGTATCTGTGGGAACTTGCTTAATTTCACAAACATTTCAGGATTAATTTTAGGAGGCCTTCCCGTCTGCAAAGCATGGCCAATTTACTTGCAAGTGAGGCCTGCAGTTATAACAAACTATCAGTCAATGGCAGCAGTCAAGAGGGAACTCTTCTTTGCCCTTCAGTTAAATCCATGAATAGTTTTCTTTCAGAAAATGCCAAACTTCTCAAGAGATAAAGCATTACATTACTTCTGATGTAATTCTTACCTTCCTTGTTTCTTTTCCAGAAATGCAAGTGTGATTTCATATTTGTCTACTCTGAAAATAGAGCCCTGAAATTACAAAAGCTGAATAGCTGCTAAATTAAGTCAGACACTTAAATTCCTGTATAGAACAAATGCTTTCTGCATATTGCTTTCAACTGAGTGAAAAAAAAAGTCTAACACATACTCACACTTTGTCAAGATAGGCTGGCCTTTTCTTCCTTGGGGTCAGCAGCACTGTCACAAAGATGGTAATGATAAAAAGAGCAAGGACTGCTCCAATCACAGCCCCTGCTACAGCAACAGAAGATGTCTGCTTAAAGGGCACATCTGCAATGTGATAGCACAGATTACAACTTCTTGAAGTTCATATACTTTCAGTACTCAGATAAACTACTTCAGTCTCGTTCTGAGAAACGCTTCTTCCTTCCACCACCAAACAGAAAGGGTTGTCCTGCACTAGTGCTTCTGCAGTATTGCCTCAACCTACCCAACTAAAAAACTGGGGGAATTAAGAGGGTTCATGAAATCAAAACCTGATTTCAAAAATTTCATGGAAATACTTTCATTAAGTACTAGCAGCATGCTTTCATTCTCAATTTCAAGGTAAGATGACATTACAAAACATGTGGTTTGCACTTACATGAGCTAACAAGGTGTTAACTCAAAAACCTGGGCAACTATGGTTTATTGACAACCTTTATTTAAAGACACTTAAGTCTGTAGAAAGCAAAAAAAAAAAACAAGCAAGCAAAAAAAATCTTAAAATCAGGGTAAAAAAAACCCCATATACTACCGGGAGCAATGAACATGCAAACAAACACTAAATACTTGGCTTACACTTACCAAAACGAACCCTAAGACCACCTATAATCTTTAGAACTTCACACCTCAAGCTACAAGAAAGGAATTTTCATAAATAAATTTTAAAAAGGAGAGAAAAATGTATGGTTTTTCCCTTTTAAAGCATTTTTTTTGACCTTAGCATTGACAAATCCAGTGCTGAACAACTGCCACACTGAATTAACATACTTGCCAGTCTTTAAAGACTACTCCTTTCACTATGCTTAGAAATCCATTTTTAAGTTTCAAAAACTGAAAAAGCTGCTAACATACTTTAACTTAAAATCATCAACACTTCAAACTTGCACCAACAGGCTCAAAAAAAGCTTTGCAATTGGAAAAATTCATGTCAGCTGCAATAAACACTTACCTAAAAAACTTAGGCAGCATATACCAAATAATGCTCTGATTTACATTAACTATTGAATGCAAAAATTTAACAGCCAAGAAATTGAAAAACACAGTTCTATACTTGCAACATATATCTAAAGCAGTCTACTTCAGCTATTTTCCAAACGCAACACAGTCATTCTCTATTTAATTTCTTACCGAAGGAAATTCTGGGAGCCTCTTCAGCTGTATGTTCTATCTATATACAGATAAAACCCCTGAAACTATGAAACGTGATTTATCACTTCCTCAGGTTTCTGATGTTGTTGTGCTTGTACGCTGGAAAGCTGAGCAAAACCCTCAATTAAAAAAAAAAACCAAACCAAAATACAACACTTGACTTGCATTCTTATGAAGCAGTTCCTCTCCTCTCACTGCTTATGAAAGCTCCAATATGGAATATTCCCCTGGGATGACACTCAGAAAGATATGTTTAAGTAACTTGAAAAAAACTGAAAGTTTTTTTTGTGACTTCCTTAACGTTAAGGAATAAAGTCCTAGAGTAACAACTTGCAGGAGTTACTTCCTTCCTCAGAGATGAATGCAATGTACCACTTTGGTTTATGTAACGGCTTTCCTTACATAAGCTCCATGTGTTCATCAGATGCTATAAACTGTCCTGGCTTTGGTTGGGAAAGAGTTAATTTCTTCACCAGAGCTGGTACAGTGGTCTGGATTCAGCATGAGAATAATGCTGATAACCCAACCCACCCATAGTTTGGTTTCTGCTTAGTTGTGTTTATCCTAAGTCAAGGACCTGTATTTTGTGTGTCTCACGCTCTGCCAGTGAAGAGCTGCACAAGAGAAAACTGGGAGGAAGTATAGCTGGGAGAGGTGACCTGAACTGGCCAAAAGGATATCCCACACCACAGAACACCACACCAGGTATATAAACTGGGGAAACTACCCAGAAAGAAAGATTGCACATCACTTGTTTGCTTCACCACCCCCCATCCTTTCATTATCAATTACTACTACTACAACATTCGACTTTGTTCTCAATTATTAAACTGTTCCTATCTCAACCTACAAGTTTTACTTGAGATTTTCCTCCCCATTCCACTGGGGTGGGAAGAGAGGAGGGTGGAGGAAGCAAGAAGTTAGCTGCAAGCTCATCTTAAACTATGACACAAACATAATGCATAATTTTTCCTGAAGAACGGACACATGAATCAGTGGAAGGGTCACCTAACCAATGCTGCTTAACTGGTCTAAGTTTAGTTTACACTGGGTGCCCTTTTCTTTAAGTGAGAAAGTCTCAACTAACTAATATACATTCTTAAGTCCAGAACTCTTGAAGATGCTTTGCACCTGTGATTACATCAGAAGTGTTTCTTGACTGCTTCATCCTAACTTCATGCTGCCTTTTCTTCTATTAAATTTGCTATAACGTTAAAACATCATAAAGTATTACACTTTCAATCTAAGTCCAACCACTGAGTCTCATTTTGGGTGAGATGACAAACACCCCCTTGCTTCTGAACACCAGAAAAATAGTAATACCCCAGCACATGGCACACATGCACTTAAGTGTAATTATCACAGGGCACATTGAATTTGGTTATTTGTACTGCTTTGGCAAAACATGAGTCTAAGCAGCAGAATGATTATAAACCCAGACCACCATCCAAGCTGAACAAGCCAGAGAGCACCTAAGATATATGGTGCCACCTACAAAGCAATTTAAGCACCAGCTGGTCAGAAATAGATGGGAATTGATTAACTCCAAGAAATATGTTTAAAGCAAACAAACACAATAGAATGAAAAAACAAGACTATTTTTAAGTGTGCAATTCCTAGTTAATCAGCTGTGCTTGAAATAAAATGTTTTGGATGGAAACCACCTCCATTTATCATTCTCTTAATCCTCTTAAAAGAGTTAGAGGACTCTTGTTCTGTAAGCTTAGGGTTTCCAAGGGGAAGTACTAAACAGCCCATCTCAGACAGCTTAAACACTTTAGTTAATTCTATCCAGCCTCTGGGTTTATTGTGCTTTTCCATCTCCAATTCTTAAGAACATACCTGTGAAACACTTTTGAACACTACCTATGTTCCAGAATGTAAGAAAAAGTTTATTCACACAACAGCCATTTGTACGTACAATCAATTTTTACAGTAGACATAATGTACAAAACATTGCAACGCGCGTAAGCCCTATCCCTATTAATAACTTCAACTCCAGAACATTTCAACTTCTCAACCCATAGGAATTAAATATATATATATTTTAAAAATCAAAGCAAAATATCCACAGAGACAAAAGCAAGATATCCCATGTGGAAAACTGGTTTATGGTTATGTTTATTTCCAAGTAACACCATCTTTTAAAGATGATATATCAAGTTTTTATTTGAAGAGAGGTAAAATCTCTTTAGTCCAGAGATAATTTGGATCAGAACCCTCTGCTAGAAATTCCACTCCTTTTCTTCTGTTTGCACTCAAACTACAGATAACCACAATATCACTTGCTATTGTTTTTGAGACTCTGGTCAATCATGTATCAATACTCCATTAATCCAAACCCAAACTTCAGTTGTTTAGGGATGCTTTCCCATTTGAATTTCAAATAAAGCTGTTGTCTTAATCTTTTTTAAAGACATGCAGCCATATGCAATCACAGTGTATTGTCTACAACGCTCAATACAACTATTTTTGTGAAGCTCTAAATGCTGTAAGCTACCAAACATCATGAGGATGGAAAAGAACTTCCAGCATCAATGCTCATGAAGCAGCTGTAATTATGCAGCCTATTTCATGTCAACGGTAGCAGAGACTTTTCCCTTTTCATGTTTCAAATACTAATAGCCTTATCAGCTTCAATTTCCTCAAGCTAAACACTTAAAAATGGCACTTCAAAAGATTTACTATTCTACTTATGAATTCATCGTTGTTCTGCAATTCATCTAAAGTTATTTCATTCCTCTTCATATAATCAGCAGATTTAGATTGGTGAACCTGCTCAAGATAAAGTAGAACTATTTCACATGTCAGACAAGATTTCCTACGTATAATAGATACAATGCCATTTTAAACAACATTTAAGATCCATATGGATTATTTGCAGGGAAAAAAATCCACTGCAGTACAGAGACTGACTGCATAAATCCTGTTTCATAGACTCTTTAGTGGCACCATGGAAGAGTGTTTTCAATACCTGAAGTAGCAGTGCAAGTGTCCACTTCCCTACCAATAATCTGAAACTCTGGTTACTCTCTTCAAAGCAGGCATCTGTAACTTAGTCAGAAGCAGCGTAAAACCGCTGTTTTAACTTCTGGACATAGAAACTCTAATGCTTTTTGGCACCTGGGAAAATAAGCACATTCACACTAGCCTCCAGCTTTGGAATCTAAATGGGTGTTTTCTCCTTCGTTGTGTCCAATTAACCAGCTTTTAAATTCAGTGGCAAGATTCCCACAAAGCCTCCAGAACAGGTCTCCAAAATTTTACCCTGTGAACTTGCAAAGAGCATCATGTATGCATTAATGAGTTTTGACATCCTGCCAATTACAGGCCTAACAAAACACCTTACTGTATGTACATATACAGATACTAGAATAAGCTTTAGAAATCAACAACTATAAAAAAATAACTTCGCATCTTATTCAAATACAAGCCTTTGACCTGTTTACAGTTACTCATCAAAACGTTGTTCATAAGTTAGTTTCAGTGCAACGACTTAACTTTTAAGTATAGAGTTACAAGAAGGCTCATTAAAATGCTAAGAGGTATTCATTTTTATGCAGAAAAAACCCTAGAAAATAAAGCTTTAATTCTGCTGTAACTCATTTTAATTGGTAAAGTATTTGCTATATAGAAGCATTAAGTTTACCATGGATGGTACCTAGGTTGAAGTAATTCAAAGCCCCCAAAGATTGCATCTGATCATGGCCTTGGGTAACTTATTTTTAAATCAGAGAGCCAAGACAGCCACTTTTTATTCTTAAACAATATTGAATGGCAACTTTAATTTAGCCTTTTTTTTTAAACTCTGACAGACTATTATAAGCACTCTGCATTAAAACCCAAATCTTAAACAGTAGTACAGCATTGGGAAAAAAAAAGCAGCTCAAATACATTTTCCCCAGATTCAGTATTTCCATTGTGTCAAGTCACAATATAAAAACCTTCAAAAAAAAGTTTCAAAAAGTTTATTCCTCCTCTTGTGTAAATATAAACAATCAGAAAGTGACCAGCTAATGAAGTGAACTGCAGGTACACGTTTAGTTTCCAGCGCGTACTACACATACCACTCCCTCCGAGATATTACCGCACCATCTAAGTGAGAAACAAAGTCATCATCCTCGTAAAAATCACCATGCATAAAACCCATTCCAAATGTTCCACCTTCATGGTAATCCATTGGTCTTTCATAACGGTCCTGGTACCTGTTAGTATTGTCTATATTGTTCAACTCAGGTTTTCCAGGGTCTTCTAAATAATCTTTAGATATTAAGTTCATTGGGTGCTTTGTTTCTTTTTTTATACTGCCAGGGTAAGAACCCATATCATCTGACTGAAGAACATCTATCTGGGACTCTTTCTGCATATCTGATGGTGGAATGTAGCTCTTAGCAAAATAGTCACCGCGGAACGTCTTCCTTCTCTTATAGTAGACAACTCCAACCAGAGTACCAAGAAGTAACAGTAAAAGAACCCCACCCACCACAGAACCGACGACGATACCCCAAGTGTCGTCCTGCTTTGTTGGCAAGGTTGATGTTGGGATATTTATTATTCTAGGTTCTGTTGCTAAACCTGTGGTGCCATCAGTCGAAGGATGCCAGGGAACCGTGGGCAGTCGAGTGGTAGTAGTAGGAGGATCTAATGGAAAGAGCAAAGAAGTAGACAAGACACAGAAAAGGCACAGAATGTCAATGCGAGCTAAATCAGTTAAGGGTTTATAAGAAAGCAAAGTTGATGGGTATGTTCTACAAGAATAGTTTTTCATTCTCAAGTTAATATAAAAAGGCACTATCAAAGTCTCAAAATACTCACAAGCTTTGAACTAGCTTCCTTACACATGGTTTTGAGTTCAGCTGCAGCAGGACAAAGTATGGGGAGCCAACAAAATAAAAATAACCTTCAGGTCGACAATTCGCCCTCCTTAAAGTAAGGAGATGGAGTTTTTCCACTCAGGTGTTGACAGTTCATCATTATACATATATAATATATAATATTCATCATTTTCCAAGGAGGAAAAATCCAAGCAGTCCTCTAAATTCCCATCCAGACATGGGGAATTCTGGATCAAATTAATTGAGTCAATTATTCCATATTAAATTCCCCATTCAGAAATAATTCAGGGCACTGAATATAAGAATGAAAAACTATGAGTTGTGTGCTCAGTCATGTGAACTACAGATTTTTAAACTATTCTCTCCAAAAACATTTGTTTCATTAATAAAACTTACTCAGCCTCACCTTGGGATTAGTGAAAGAAGCATAGTTAAAAATGGCATATATTAATCTCAAAGTAACATTTATGTTGAGCAAGGAGGCCTTGGTTTTTTTTAAATAGTAACATTTGAACCAAAAATTACTTCTATGCATTCCTTCTATAAGCCTATTTGATCCTTCACGCACAAAGACATTTCCATATTCATTGCTCAATATAAAATATAAACTGATTTCATGTCAGGTTATGCACGTAAACAAGAGACTGCCAGATACCAAACTTCTCCAGCATGTAGCTTGTTCCTTTTTTCTTTAGGTCTACTGGAGATGTATGGATCTGTAATGCAGACAAGGTTCCAGGTGATGGGCTGATGACACAGATTTTACCAGTCAATCACAATATTATATACAACCCCACTTCTTTATATGCCATGCTGGAAAGAAATTACTTTTTGCCTTGCCCAATGCAAGCTAATTATTTTAAAATTAAAAAAGGCAATTCTAAACATGTTATTATAGCTTGAACCTTTCAGAGAGAATATTACATGGACAGCCAAGTAGCTCATTATATCATGTTATTTAGTTAAATGCCCATAAGCAAGATCCATGAAAGCAGTACTACCACCACATTAGAGACACCCTAAAGTTACCACCACAAAGAGTAAACCAGATAGAACTAGAGCTCCGCCAAGCTTTCAATTATTTGACAAATCACAATTAAATAGCCAGAAATATGATTTTTAATCTCATTACTCAGAGACAGACATACAAGTTTCTCATACTAGACAGAATTCTCACATTCGTCATGATTACTACACACCTTGCCACTGAATGCAACATTTTAAGCATGACTTAAGCAAAGTTTTACATAGGTTTTTGAAGGGCATAGTTATATTCCTTAATTATGTAAAAAGTGATGGTTCGTTAGGGAACTATACATAAATGGAATTAATTTGACAGAAGACAGGAAACTGAACAAGAAGGATGCACTACCAAAATGAATAAGAGTAATTCAGATTATAATTTTAGTAAAAAATGATTTCAAGTGAGTTTGATAATTTAACAAAGAAGTAGAGACTAAAGAATCCAAATTTACCGGAGTTCTATGTCCCACACTTCCCTAGGTCATGAAGTTCAAATCCCTCTTCCTTGAAAAGGTATTTACTTTTGACACAAGATTTGCAACCGTAAAACAGAATTTCCAACAGTACCAGCAAATAACTTCCAGACTGTATATACCTCTTAAGTCCTATCCCTTCACATCCAAAAGTATGCAGTGTTTGCATCCTGGCAAATGTAACCATTGCATATGTAAAATAAGCACAGTGTCAATTACAATCTTACTAATATATTAGAAATTCAGTGTTTTACAAATAGTTTATCCTTTAAAACTTTCCATTCATCCACCAGTTGTCAGGTTGTCCAGCTGCATTACCACTAATTAACATATTAAATCAATTGCAAACACAGGATCAATTAAGCACTTGTTCATGTGTATTCTTGCAATATATAACCATGATAGCTCTAGAGTTTATTTTGGTACCTTTTATTGTTGAAGAAGTACAAAATTAAAACTGTCCCTTCTTGTTTATGAAGTCAATTACAACTAAGAATATCAAAGCAATGTCACCGCCAGCTTTCTAAACACAAAACTAACTTTTTTTTTTTACTTCCTGTAACAAGCAAGTTACCCAAATAGAGAACAACTTTAAGATGAGGATTGCCAAAGTTTTATGTCTACGTCATAATATTTTGCTTGCAAATCACATCTCAAATGCCATCTCCAAATCACGAAAATGCCACTCTCATCTGTGGCTGTGAAAGACAATATTATTTCATTTCAGCAAGTTTCTTTAACTATAATATTTCACATAATCGCTGATACATGTTGGAGTTCTTAATGCTCTCCACAAAACATGAAGGACATAAAATTTGTTTCATATGGCATTTTATTCAAAAGCAACAATTTCCTACTGATGACTTCCTTTAACATTTTACTTCAGACCCAATGGTTAACAGCTCCTGACTCCTTCACTGATGCACTTCTTTTGTTGCACAAAGCACAACATATTGAAATATCCATGCAGGTTAGGGAGCTGAAAGTTGCAGAAATCCTGGAAAATATTTGGGTTTAGTTTTAAGTGTATCTTGATTTTGTCTCAATCAAATTTTTGTCTCTTACTATGTTCTGGGCCCTGTTCAAATCATTATTAGACGTACCCTGTAATAATGATGAGGGCAAGCAAAGATCCCAACAAAATTTATTCTACTCTTACATAGTTAGCACCCACATTAAAATAGGAGACATAACTAAAGAAAGCAAAACCCAGTTTCCTGGTATGAATATAGCAAGTCCATTGGCTCCTTCCATACATAAAGAACACAAGTTTATCTACTTAGTTTCAAAGTCTTTGACAAAGTTTTCTGCCAATGAAAGTGAAACTTGCTCTTGACTTGAAATGAAGCTCTGACACATCAAATGAAAGAACCATGGTCTCTGTGCACTGCTTAGTTTTCACACTCTTAATTATTTTCCAGATATTTCCCACCAAAGTCAGTACCAATGTTCAACGGTATCAGCCTGATAGTTTTATTTTTCCCTTAAATGACTATTCTTGATACAGTTTTCTCAGCTCTTACAATATCAAGAACTCAGGCAGAGGAGTTTCCACCATTAAGTTTATGACAGGCATCCAATTAACATGACATGTTTTGTGTCCCAAACTCTTTATCTCCCCACTTCAATCCTCCTGCAGTACCACATCCTTCAAATGTCAGGGACTCACCTCTGCTCCTGGTGGCAACAAAGCAAACAATAAGCCAAGTGTCAGAGACATGAAAGTAGAAAGAGATGGATGAGTCATCCCTAAAAACCAGACCACTATCTTCAAAGCCTTAGCTTTAAGTCCTGTCTTGGTATTATCAGCTTATTATTGTAAATGCAAAAAAAATCAACTAGAGAATGCAATACTGTTAAACCATAAACCATTCTGGATTTAGCCCACTATGAAGTACTTGAGAGGTAAAGTGACCAGCTCCACAACAGGGAAGAGAATTCAATACTACCTCAATATCCTTGGGTTAAAATTTGTCATTTAAGCATTACAGAAAAAGTTTTGGAAGGAAAGGTTCCCTGGAGAGTTGTTGTGTGTTAACATAGACAGTCAAAGTCTGGCTAGTTGCAAAAGCCACAAGACAGTGGCCAAAAATAGTTCTCCCTATTTGAAAAAAACCCCCACACCATTCAAGATGCAAATGTCCCTTTTTGTCTCCTACAAGACAAAGACCTGCTATCAATTAGTTCTAATCCAAAAGTGAGTTGGTTTTGCACAAATTACAAGATCTCTTTGCATATGTCATTTTATTGAGTGGCAAGTATCTGCCTTTGTATGTAATACTTGTATATTTGCACAGATACATACATACTACAGTGTCTTAACTTGATCTTCTTGCTAAAATACCCTTAGATGTTAAGTAGCTAAAAATTAAATAATTATGTGCAGCTGGGTCTTAAAAATTGACTCTCTCTTTCTACTGCTGTAAAGCTTTATGTAGCAAATCCTTTATAACAACAGGGATGCCAGTTTTCCATGGAAAAAGACTCAATGCCTGAGAGTAAATTATTTGGAAATTTATCTGTCTGTCTTTCTCCAACTACTGCTACTCTAATATCAATTAATAGGTGAGGACATCACATAAGCCTCTCCCCCCACAGTGTCTTGACTACGAAGGTTCCACACTGGAGCTAAACATGTTCCTTGGGATTAGATTCAGTGTGTGTTCCCCCACCTCTATTTTGGCAGCATAGTACTAAGATTGGTAACAATGATTTCTCTCAATCATCCACTTGCAAAGTTCAGTGTGATTTTGTGGCTTCTAGCTAGGATTTTCATGCGCCAAGTAAGATTTTGGTATTTTTTGGGACACAAGAGAAACTTATTATTAACGTAACCTCCGGCATGGAAGAACATTCAGTGAGACCACTGAAAATTCAAAGCCTGCTAAACCAGGGAGCAAAAGCCCTTTGCTAAAGAGCAGTTTGTCAACATCCCTTCCAATATGTAATTTAGAAAATAAAAGACTGCCTGCATTCACAAGGCACTCTCAGAACAGAGGTTTATATATGAAGCAACAAACCAAAAACCAACAGTCTCTGCTGTGTTAATCCTCACCATGTCCACTCTACAAGAAGGTGACCCTGTACTTACAAAAACACCTTCCTAGGATTGCTGCCTGGCAAAGGCTGGCTTTACGTTTAACAAAAGTAATCTCTTCCATCCGCTGTCATGACAGAGGAACTATGTTCCTACCTTAATGCAAGTCCCACAGGTCACCTCTCCCTTGCAAGGGGAGAAAGGGAAAGCCTCAGTAAACAGCTTGAAGGTGAAGGAACACAGAGCCAAGAAAACAAAACTCAATACCTTGTGTAAGAAAACAGACTAAATCAATATTGTACAAGGAAGTGCTTTATATATCAAGCTGACAGCTTGTTTTGGCAAACTGTTACTTCAATGCTTCAACTCCATGAAGAGCACGACTTGCTTTTGCTGGACAGCTATGGAAAAAGTTTAACTTTACATCATTGAATTAATAAAACAGCAAAGATAGCCGTACCTTAAAAGCAATATAAAAAGAAGTATCAGACTTCAAAACACTATTGGAGTATTTCTCTATTCCTATAAAGACATAGAATCTCCTCAAACTGAAAGCTGAAGTTACCATTTAGTTCCTGTCAGCTACTTCCCTATAATCCATGCATTTCTCTTCAAGAACATTAACAATGTTTAGGAGCACAACAGAACTCATTAAAAATAGCTTTCCCTTTTTTTAACAATGAATATCAGGACAAAAACAAATTTTTTGCTCAGTCTACATTTCAAACCTACAACACATTTCAACTTAATAGGTATTTTTTCTAGCAGTTAAAAAGCTTAACAACTACAAGAACAGTGACTGTTCAGAAACATTAACCTCATAAATCCTTTTTGACAGCTTCATAATTGAAATTTGAAAGATGGTGTCATCATGCAGCTTTGTCTGTGAACTTCCAATTTTTCTTCACTTCACCTTTTACGCCAAGTTTTATACAGTGGCTAAGAGTAAAGATAGAAAAATAATCTAATTGACGATTTCAGCTTATTGCCCTACAGCACATGACTGCCATGTTTACCATTAATAGATGCCTGGTGAGTTAAGTCAAATATTAAAGGTGCTAAGTGGATTGATTATTAGTCACTTGCCCATCCTGCATCATTTAAGGGCATTTCAGTTATTTAAAGAACCAATCACTCTGAAAAGTTATTCTTCAGAGTTACAATAAAATGTGCTTAGTTTTTGCTCCTGAAAACAATACAGGTGTTACACTAATAATTGCCTCACCTCTCCCATTTTTATCAAGTCTCCTATATCTGTAAAGTTTATAAACTGGGCTTTTAATAATTTTGACAGCATGATCAACATAACAGTTTTGAAGGTTGAAATTTACTGTCAGCTAAAACTGTTACTGGTGCACCTAACTGGCAGAACCATTACCCTGTATGATTGTGCAGTAAGTGGGGCTCAGTTTTGTCCCTCCCTGAAAACAGCTAAGGTTTGCTAATTGCAGTTAAATTGCCGCAGTACAACAAAGTTGCTGAGCACAGCTGAAAAGCAGCACACATATAAACAGTGTCCATCAGTTCACAGCAAAGGCCAACTGCTGCAGTTTAACCATCTCTGCACTGAGCTGCTTTAAACTCTGTAACATTTGCATTGGGCTAGAACATAAACCATCACCACTGCCCAACTAGCCAGTATGCCTACTGCTTTTCAAAAACTTGATTAATTTTAGCAAATATTATTTATGAATTCCTGGTTGGCCTGTTTTAGTCTGTTAGTTGAAAACGTAATTTGAATGACAGCCTTTAATTTCCATAAACAGTCACAGTAAAAAGCATGAGGTCTATTTACAGCACATGATATTCACAGAACTGAAAACTTGAATAATAGTGGACTTGAAAAAACTTCTCCCCACTCCTTACAGTTAGAATAGGGCTGAGAACAGAGGTATAAACTGCACTGTTATTTTTTGAGCAAGTGTATTTGAAAGTTATATTCTAGTCAAACATTTCATCCTATTTAATGATGATATTCTAGTTTTTAGAATTGATATTCCTTACAACATGCCAGTTTCTCTAATTGTTTTGAGACTGCTTTGCAGACTATGAAGTCTCCACAGAAGCAGCATTAGAACCAAAATATCCAAAACTCTCAAAGAAATAGCTTTCATAACAACTGGCAGCACTTGAAGTCTTTTAAATTGTATAAAATTCTAGCTATTAAGTAGTTTACAAGTAATTCAACTGTCTCAAACTCTAAGTTCCCAGTTAAACAGCTCATTGACTAGACAGTTAATTACAACTTGCTAGCTTTCCACAGTGGCCTACAGTGTAGTTATATCACTAACTGCAAGATTATCACGCATTCTAAAGACGCAAACAACTGTCAAAAGTGAATTCTGACTGATGTGGTTTCAAACACTTTGTACTTAAAAGTTTTAGTCTTAAATTCTCAGTCTTGTTTTAACTTGTAAGTGTTCATACAGAGTTTTAACAAAAAAATAATCTATATTTATATCCATCATCTCTGTATCTTCTAACAAGCCAACATGTGCTCCAACACTTAATTTGCTTAATGAAATAATTAACGTCAAGAACTGAAAAGCAGCAATACAATACAACAGAATGAAATTTTAATTTTCATGTCTATTATCTTCCTTAAAAAAACTGTAATACTAGCATTTACTGATCAAGCTAGAGATAAAGCTAATCCCTTATGGAAATCTGAACAGCTTCTCCACGCTTGTACCAAAGCACTCACGCTTACTGTAATTCATGCTGCTCTTTCACAACAGAGGTGTCACAGTAAAGCATTAATTACATTGTGTTAATGACACAAGGATGTGTGTTCCCACAGCAGTAGTGCTACACAGACACACAAATTCCCTCTATGGTACTAAGTAGACCAGCAAGAGTTCTGCATGAGGTATTTAACTTGATGATTACTGACTATCTGCACCCCGAGAAAATGATTCCAGTAACTGGTGTATAACGGACACATTCAGAACATAATCCTAACTTAGAACAGAACATCTTTAGCTTTTCTAAATGCTCCTTTTCCACCAACATCTGTTCTCTCAATTTATTACAGACAAGGTACTGTTTATTGTAGTCAATATCTCATCTCAAACACAGGTTAACACTGCAAAAAATTTAGCTTAACTACCAAGAAAAAATAATCACCTCAGAAGCACCTGAACCTTAAGAATTTCCACTCTATGTTGCTATTCAAGAGTCAGTTTAATCTCAAATTTGCTGTACCTGCTG
The DNA here is from genome assembly GCA_013400315.1 of Bombycilla garrulus. Classification (NCBI taxonomy): domain Eukaryota; kingdom Metazoa; phylum Chordata; class Aves; order Passeriformes; family Bombycillidae; genus Bombycilla; species Bombycilla garrulus. The sequence goes on along the minus strand of VXBU01000096.1, from coordinate 582,894 downwards.
AACAGACACATTCAACAGCTTTTCACACAAAAAGCATATATATTCCATATATTTCATGCAGCAACTGACTCTTCAGTTTGCTAACTCAAACACTGACAAAAAAAAGTTCCAAGTTAACATACTGCCTTTGCTAAGAAGTGAGACTTACCTAATATGTAGATAGACTTCTGATCACTTCTCTGACCAAGGGCATTAGTCACCTTACAGATGTAAGTCCCAGTGTAGTTATAAGTCAAAGGGCTGCTGAACTGCAGAGTATTGTTAACAGCCAACAATCCTTCAGGCCATTGTCCATCCAACCTAAAAGAACAATTATATTTCAAATGTGCACATTTAGAACTAGTTTAAACAGAAGTTGTTTAAAATAATATTGCCAATAAGCTATAAAATGAATTTTTCACTGTGCTCTGACACTTCTAGTGGGCTTTCCTTCAACCTTCTCAGTGTACACCTGAAAGTTTATTTAGTATTTAAGTTCTGGGCCAAATCCTCTTAATGTCACATCTGCTGGAACTAGCAAGCTGTCTAAAATCAACTCTACTAGAGCTAAGAAAACAGCATCTCAAAAGAACTTGGAGGAACAAGACAACCCAAGCTCGGAAAACTAACAGTCTAACTAAGAAGCACTTCAGCTGTCAGGATTAGCTGCCTATTCATTTGCATCCAGTAAATATTTCTGTCCATACATGCTTAATTTAGAGAACATTGTGACTAGAACTTCTGAGCAAGAATTCAAGCAGTTTCTCCTCTCCAGAGCTTCCTTTGCTAATCTCCCATCACTTTTCTGTCTAAATTACACCACTGAAATGGAATTTGGTACGTGGTGATATACTTGGGAAAACAAGTGGTTAAAAAAAATTGTTTTTCATCAACTGACTTCCCTATGTCTATTGTTTCCCTGTATAATTCTCGCCAAGATTGCAGTAACAACTGTGTAAATACAAGAGAAAAAAGGGGAAAGGGCAAAGGCCCTGGAACTATTCTAAAAGAGGTGCCAACTGCCCATTAAACACCTGTGTCATTTCATACCATTGAAACCCATTTTGATTTATCTAAGTACCTTTTAACAGCTAAGCAGGCCTAAATCAATGTTCAAACTAGATCATTAGATGTCAATATCTTAAAAGCATTTAGAAAACATGATTTTTTAAGTAGTATTGAAAAAAATGGCACCCATCACTCTAAAACAGGTACTCAAAAGGAACAAACACTTCACATTTAGCACTAAATGTAATCATCAAAAAATGTGGTTAAAGACAACATTCCTACTCCTTTGCTGTGATTCTTGCCCAGAATTGCTTCAGCCACATAGAGCTGATAAAAGTCATTAGGCCTATACTTGATAGTACCAGAAGTATTTACTTCAAGAAACATTATAAAACAGCCAATTGGTTTGAAAGCTCCATTCGATAAAATTCTTATGCATGCAACATTTAAAAAAATTACTAACCATGAAAATACCATTATCCCAGTAGTTACAATGTCACCTTGGATTCCAAGGGATACAACTTAGTTAGTAAGGTAGTTCTACAACCTATTGTGATCTGACACCAGTCAAACAGCACGTAGTCAAACACAGCACTCATTTCTCCAAGCTCAAACTACCATTCTTATATACAGATTTCCCCCTCCACACATGAGGTACTACAGCTTTTTGGATGGGTGTTGTTGTTGCTCAGAAAGACACCAGGTTTATTCCAGAAAATTTAGATTTCCTGTAAAAGTTTGTTCTATTTAAAGTTTAGGAAACCTAACAGTGATCTCAGAAGCTTAAACGGCTTGAAATGTATTTAAATAGGTTTATTTCTTCCAGAATTGTGAACAGTGGTAGTATTGATTAGCTCTAACATATGTTTCAAATTCAAATGAGAGAACTGAGAAGCCAGTGCATCTGAAGCAGCAAATGGTACTGCTGTTAAGGGCTTTTTTTAAACACAGGAATTTTTATGTGCTGAAATTTTCTCATCACAGCGATTTGGAGCTAAGCCTGGGATGAGGATGGCAGTCCACAAATTCGTGAAATGTGGATGCTATATAAGCTTTTAAACTTGTTCATTAGAGGCATATGTAAATAATAGTTGGATCCTTACTAGATTTACTGGTCTTTGCTCTACATGCTGCAACACACAGAGCTTAGCCTACCTTGAGTAACTAAAGAGACTTTACCCTGCGAGTAATACTGTTTAGGCACATAAATTTACAAGATATCCACTCATAACCTGTATTCATACAAACACACATCTCTTATTCTCCTTAGAAAAAGCTGGCTAAAACTGTTATGACCAATACAAGTCATATCTTCTGTTTTCAAAACATGCATTTACTGTACACAAAGTGATTATACCACTTGAATCATGGGGCAAGTCCCTTTTCATAAATATTTACCTGGACCACATAAATTCCATAGGTAATGGATTTGCATCAGCATTACATTTGAGCTGAACATTTCCTCTTCCAATGAACCAGTTTCCATCATAGCCAGTTACTGAAACTTCTGGGGCATCTGACAAAAAAATAATTTAGTCTATGAACAATCACAATTTTTACATTAACAACAATTGCGTGTAGGATCAATAGAACAGTAGGGTACTTTTTTTTTTTGAGAGAAATGTGTCCCTTAGCTGGTGGTTGCCTTTTTGTTTTTAATTTAAAGATCACCACCAAAACATGCAGAGAACATGATACAGTTCCAAGCTACAACATTAATATGCAGCAGTGAACCAATTGTTTGAATTGGTGAAACTTTGCCAGTGTGTTTTCAGCAATCACATAGAACCTTGAGGAAGTGAGAGGACTTGAGAAAAAAAGAATCAGTTGCATGTTTTTGGGAATTGAGGAATGGTTACTTAGAACTGCTTCTCACTAAAAAGATACAGCAAAGGATCAGAAATTAACCTTGGGAGAAACCAGGTAATTAGGAAATGACCAAAAACTTCACAGATCCCAACTACAAAAATTAAACGACCGATCAGCATCAAAACATAGAATTATGTTATGGCTCCAAAAAGGCAGGAGATGATTTTAGAGAGGTCTCAGAAAAAAATTCAAAAGTCAAGGAATGGATGAACCAGTATGATTTGAGATAAGTTCTGGAGCTGAGACGGAGAAGCAGGCGCAAAAGCTAATAAATGTCAGGGAAGACTGAAGAGCACACACTGCTCACTTGCTGCTGTGTAGCTCTCTATAGAACGCTGTTAGAAATTCTGAAACATGCATTAACACTAATCTCAGATGAAAATAAGAATACCAACTTAAATCCTCATTTGATTTCCAATAGGAAACAATTCTTTTATTCACTTTTTGAGACAAGACAAATCCTCTTTTGTTTTATTTCTGTATCAATGGTCCTCCAAACTAGAGCTCCATTTCAAGACCAATAAAATAAAGCAGCGTTAATCACTATTTTATGCACAAAGTGATTCTTTACCAACCAGAACAAAATCAAGACAAAATCAAATTCTAGTCAAATCAAAACAGCCAGGTCTACTTTTTCCAGCTAACACATTTGTTCTACTTAAACCGACAGATTTCTGTGATTTAGCAACTTTAAAGCAGCATACGGCCAAGACAGGACACAAAAGAAACATTAAATTAGTTAGTTTTGTTCATTTATGCACATACTTTAGGCATGTGGTCCCTCTTTGTCTAACAAAAAGGGACCACATGCCTAAAGCTTATTTGTCTCAACTGGTTTTAACTAAGCAACCTTGTAAATTACCTTGCTCTGTATTCATGTCTTTTAAAAGGAACATATTTTTAAAAAAGTTCAGTACAGGTTTGAATTATGAGCAATCTGAGGCTGAATAACAGATGCTAGCACGTAGGTACTAGGTTCTTGTTTCCTTATGCTAGTTACAGTGGACAAAGCTTGGTGAATAATCTGAAAATAACTTCCTGATGACTGCAAGACCTATTTTCAACTTAGCATCTCAAACATGAATCTTCATTACCATTTTTTTAATACTGTTGAAACTTTAAGACACTGTAAACAGCTTATGGATCAACCCCCATATTTAGCCATGATTCAATACCCAAAACAGCAGAAATGTAACAGTATTGTAGCTTCATAACTTCATTTGCAGCGTAGAGACCCTAGACTGTTACTCTGCCTAACCTGCCTCACAGCTTTTCTGTAGAGTTTCCATTTCCTTTGTTTTCCTGAAGCAGAAAGTGCTCATGTCCCTCCTGTGGAAGGTCTCCACTGAATAAGTGGGAGGCTGCAAGATACACAGCAGGGGTAATCACCTCACAGAATACTTACACTGTATGTCCAACACGTAAGGGTACCGCACATCCTTTTCAAAGGCAGGGTGCCTCACAACGCAGGTGATGTGTCTTCCTCTTGCAAATCGTGTAGGGACAATCACATAGTGGCTTACCACTGTCACTGTTTCGTTTGGAAACAAAGTAGAGGTGGATTCCATTTCACCAAGGCCTCCTTCCCAGTCAATCTGCGCAGCAGGTTTTCCAGTGGCTGCTGTACAAGTGGCTGCAATTGTCCTGTTTGCACCATCTATTAGAGGGTTTGGTCCTTTTGTTAAGCTCACAACAGGTTCAACTAAGGAGGGGGAAAAAAAAGGAGATTTAAACAAGAACTCCACGTCTTTGAAAGGGTCACTGCTTAAAAGTTAACCAAGATCTGATCCCTTTCCAAATGCTCATGTTATTCAGACATCCTAGCTATAAGACTTGCATTTACCAAGAGATGATAGCTCTGCAAGGCTTTGGCCTGCTGACACTATCCCCCTTTGTCTCCTCATTCAAGTTCAGTGTTGTGCATTCACTACATTTAATGCACTGACAGGGAATTCCAGAGTTGTTAGGTCCAAAATGCCAGCTGCAGTGCTCCAGTTGCAGTGTCTGACAGAGAGCTTAAGGTATTAGGCTGAAACTACACCGCGGGTTTTTTTTCAGAAAGCTTAGATTCTGCTGCATTTTCAAATCTATACTGTCAGTTTGTGTCACTTGAAAGCCACTTCAGTGTTCTAACCCAACATTAAGAGTTTAAGCTTTTCTTGATCACTACAACACAAATTACTTCCGTGCTGCACCTTTATTATAGATACAACCACCACACATTGAATAAAGAATTTAATATGTACACAGAAATATGAACTTGTATATAAAATTTTGAGATACAAGGTAATCTACATACAAGATTTCAATAACAAAATAAAAATAAAACTTATTATTTTACATATAAACAAAACAACATATATTATACATGTATTATTTACATATACACACATTCTTGTGTATGAATCCCTATAAAAATTCAAAAATGGAACTCAATATTAAGTCTAAGACTAAAGAAATCTGCATTTGGAAGGATGTTACCTCCTTGTAAAGCCACTGCTCACCCCAAAATTTTAAAAACCCAGGGAATATACTTCTTTCAAAAAGGAAATTGAGTTCCTCACATGCAAGACTACTGCTGAGGGCCATAGGCTAAAAAACTTGAAAAAAATTTGCTTCTGGTTTAGCAAATCTGTTTCAGGCCTGTACAAGCCATCCACCAGTTGCAGCCCAAGTCAGAAAAACTCCCTGGTGCTTCAGATACAAACCTTGGCTGGGCTGTTTCAGAATGGGCCATTTGTGTCAGCAGTTCTGTAAGGGACAGGTTTGTAGCCTATTCCACAATCCTGGTCTTTTGCTCTAATCTGGCTACTCAAGTCCTCTGAAGGAAGGTCATTGCTACTCACCATAATGCTTCAGAATCCACCTCAGTGGATCAGCCCTCACTAATCATAAAGCAGAGACAAGTCTTCCAACTTCTGTGCCTTTCAGTATCAGAAGGAGAAAAGTCAGTCCATGGAATTTCTTTCCAATGAAGCTGACCCACAAACACATCTTGTAACAGAAGAGAGCAAAGTTCACCGTACCTGGCAAGTTCTCCAACTCCCTATACCTTCCAAAGATAACTGGCTAACAAATATTTTCAGCTTCAACCCATTTAGTGCCAGGATCAGTTTTTGACTGTTTTCTGGCCAGTCTAACATTGCTCATATCTGAACAAGTAGCTTTATTTGCTCAATTACACTAAAGGAAAAGGCAACTCTTAGGTCAATAACATTACAAAAATGTGCATTTTCTGTTCTATGCTTACAAGTGCTCAAGAAATATAAGTTGTAATGAAACTGAAGATGGTTTGGGCAGATACTGAGAGCAAATTACTTTCTACTATATTCTCTGAATGCCTACTCGAAGAGATTTGTTAGTTACCCTACTGAAAATAAGCCAATAGCAGGATTTTTCTGCGAAGTTGCACACTCACTCCTCTAGATCTGAAGCATTTCTAATACAACTCCTTTCAAAATCTGATTCCCTGCTCTCCAACACCAGCAACAGCTATAGCTTTCTTTGTCTGACCCACAACTTGGTTTTCCTGATTTAACATGAACACTACTGCTTTGATCTCCCCAAATCACTTGCAGAGACTTCAACAGCTTCTGTAGTATTACTAAAATGCAGAATTAAACTCCCCAATTTATATTTAGAATTCCACATGCATGAGAACTCTAATTTTTGCCCTATTCCTCCCTTCCCAAGATCACCATAATAGTAATATCAATTAAATTAGCAGCTATCATTAGGATTTCATGCCAAAACTGAAGACTACAATAAATTCAGCTAGAAATAAAAGCTTGATGGGTTCTATTACTTTGATTTTTCTTGGAAAAAAGGTACGCAACAGTGTAATTTTTCCTCCACCTCTTTGTGGAAGGATACATACGTAAACAAGAACTCTTAACTAAGTTGCAGAGACGCCCAGACCCAGAGCAGACTACACAGCACTGTACTTTTAGAAAAACAAGTCTCCAAGCAGCCAGAAAGCACAACAGACTAACATAAAAAACCTACTTTCTCAAGTGATACCAGAGACATGTCAGTTGGAGTTGATCGTGTAATACTTGGTTTTACACTTGTCAACTAGACACAGAGGTGAACTACTCAAAACTACTCAGCGTCATAAAATATACTTATTGCCAGTCTTACGGGTTTCCATGCTTTAGTTTTTTTTATACCTCACAAATGTTTAGGCTTCTACTGTCACATCTTCCCAAAAATTGTTATTGTACTACACACCAACTGCAAGACAACTCAATAGCCACACAGTGAAAAATGGAAACTGTTAAGACAGTTATACTTGAATATTAAAGACCGGATGATTTAAGCTAGATGTGCAGATGTTCAAAAAGATCTCAACTAATTTGCCAATCTGTGCTTGCCCTTTTACTGACTCGTGACCACTATCTAATTTAACCCAGCTTATTCTACCTTCACCTTACATTCAACATGGACATACTAGAAACCTTCTGCTGCTCAAGTCCCTAAACTTCTTTAAAGAAAAAGAACATAATACAGCATCCAGACAAGAGCCTTAAATCCTACTGCATTAAGCTTCAAGGCCAAAAAGCTGCTTCTTGGTTTTCATGTACTTCATAAGTACTTTTTCAATTGCTTCTGTTAGTTTTAAAACTATTTTTCTGCACACTCTGGGCACAGCAAGTCTGGATGAAGCTGGCATGATTACAACACAAACAGGATTATTTCCTCCTGATACTAAATTCACTAATTCCTTGGCAATAGCGTGACACTGGGAATTGCCATCCACTTCATCCCAACTGACATGTACTTGATAAATTTCTTGCCGAAACACAAGTTTTATTTTCCCTCACCTCAAAACCAGAAGCTTTATCTTTCTGTGTACTTATATCCAGTTTGCAAATTAAAGCTTTATTATTAACTTGTTAAGGCTCTCCTGTTTTAGTAGTTGGGAGGTGAGGGTGTTTGCTTGTTTGTTTTAAGGCCAGTCAGTTCACTAATTTGTCATATACTTCACACTTTTCCTTGGCCCAGTGAACTCTGCAGTATTTCAGAAGAACATGGACATCTCATCAACCAGCACTTCTTGACTACCATTACTTCATCAGAAATGTCTGAGAGGATGCAGCGTCTACACTGCCTGACATCCATCGGCTTTTAATTCCTCCTTGGAAGGCTTTGTGCATTAGAGTGTTTGGGATCTAACTGGTAGCCTTCAACACTGATCTGTACAACTCATTCCTCACTTGGAGCATTGGCAAGAGCTAGGATGCAGAGGAACAAGACCTACCTCACCAAAACCCATGATGAGCAATCCAACTTCGCAAGACAGAGTCAAACCAAACCAAGAACCTCAAATAGTCATAAACAGCACTCAAGCTACTAACATAAAAACTGCCAGCTCTGCAAGCTACCCTGTGACAAGCCATGTCTTCTGCCCTGAGACCCCAGTTTGTCTCATTTGGTCAGCATCCTGGGGAAACCAACACCTTAACACAAAAATTACTTGCCGTTTTTTGCAAAAGTGTAACAAGGTTTTGACAAACCAAAGTTATAGAAAAGTTCAATATACCTGTTTGACCCTAAGAGCATTTTCACATTTCCACTGTCTTAACAGCTCTTATTTTATAGCACATTTCCTTAAGACAACATGAAACACTAAACAAAGCAAACTGGGAATGGGCAAAGTCACCAAACATGGCTGGTCTGTTAAACTCAGGGTGCATCAGAGGTTTTAAATATGGTCCTAAGTGATCAGTGCACTGCAGCAAAACAAAGGACATTTTATCTTTTAGTTTTGCTTCCATTTGTCTTGAGTGTCTCCAATTCACAGTGTACAAACATCTAGTACATGACTACACATGGGAAGGAAATTAATTCTTTGCTAAATAACGACAGACAGGGACAAGGAAAAAAGGCAAACCTGCTTCAACCTGAAACAGCCTCAGCCTTAGGACAGGAACTTTTTTCCTTACTTAAAGAAGAGTTTTTTAGACCAGTGGTAGAATGCAGTCAATGCATTATCAAAGATGATTTTAAGTTACATGAAGATTTAAATTACATTACTGCATGCCTTAAGATTCTGGTGACCTTGGAATTGCTGAGTTCAAGCTAGCAAAGCTTGCAAGTTATTAATTTACAAGCATATTCTGAAAATCATTACTTCCCCAGTATTTTGACTGTTTGAGCCTGTAAGTCACTGTAGCAAAAAGTTTCTAGAAGGACAAAAAATACACTGGTAAGGGCAAAGAACTCAATTCCAACAGAGAGTTGGCTACTTAGTGGTATATGCAAGTGAAGCTGCTGGTAACTAGGATGGAAAAGCATCTTGGAAACTAACAGCTGTGTTTTGCCATTTAGAGGTTGATAGCAAGTCTTGAGACGCTTAGAGCAATTGGCAACCATCTACACCAGTAATGAAAAAAGCTATTATCGCAACCACTGTACACCTGACTAATACTTTGCCTATTTCAAGTGTGATTTTTTTGTAACTTATATCTAATGGAACAAGCTGTGGTCCTTCCACTCTTTCAAATGAAGAATAATGGGACATACATGTGCTTTCCAAGTTCCTCCAGAAACCTGATATTATGAGTGCAAAGTGGACAAAATTACTAATGTTACCTGAAAAAAAAAAACAATCTTAGAAAGAGGAACTGACTAGAAAAGGTGAGGGGAGGTAGTAATAAATTCCCACTGCTTATTGGTAAAGCACAACAGCTGAACCCAGAAGTCAAAAGACTGCTACAACAACCACAGACAGAGAGCCATAAGCCCACACATTTTGTGCATCACACAGCATTTTGGTCAAATTACTGGTTTCATATTGGATTAAGCCAGGTTGCTTTGATGCTTTTATTTTGCCCCCCCCTTGTGGTGAAAACCAGTTTACATACTGTGCTACAGCCCTCTGATTGATCCCATTCTACCACTATGAAAACCTGGTACCAAAGATTGAGAGATGATCCTAAAAAGCACATCTGCTTACAGAAACAGTGACTCACGACCACCTCAGCTACAGAAAATAGCATTTGACTCCTGGCAGGACACACAGAAGTACCTTACACTAGTACATGAGGAATACTACTGTAAGGAGAGGACAAGCGTTCAATAACAGGCTTTCAAGTTTCAGGGCAATCATTTTACCTTACACTGCAGCAACACCCAAGTTACTCGCACTTGAGCACCAATTCTTGGTGCTGCAATACTCAGCCCTCAACAAGAGGGATAAAATTAGTATAAACAAACACCCAAGTCTATAAAAGCTTCACATTATGACTCTCCACAAAGAGTCAAGAGCTGAAATTGACTCTTTCTTCCCACAACTCCCAGCAGTCATCTAGATAATTTTGCTTTACATGTACACTGTGCAAAGAACACTCTACGTCACCAAACCCAAGCAGCTATATTAAATTATCATGTTAGCGGCACATTTATAAAACCATGGAATTGTGTTGGAAGGGACTCTTTTTGAAGGTCCTCCAGTCCACCCCCCTTCCAATAATCAGAGACATCTTCAACTAAACCACGCTCCTGCAGAGTCCCATTTCCATCTGAATGTTTCCAGGCATGGAGCACTGACCCCCACTGGGAACTCTCTAACCTCATTACAGATGATGGACTATTTCACTGAGACAACCAGTTATCAACCGGGCTCAGAAATACCTGCTTTTTCTGAAGATCAGTTACTACTCAGTACTACCTGAGGGAATTTAGCAAAGGCGGTTGCTTAAGCCAAGTTCAGCAACTTCCCAGCACATACACACAAGTCCCTGGTATCAGCATTGTCTGTCAAAGCTCTAAAACGGTGTGCTAATACACAAACTCAATGTTAGTTTCAGCATAATACCTAAATAGGAACTGGTTATTAATCTTTAATAACTACACAGTCAAATATGTTCTAAATAACCAAAACTCAAAAGAAGTCTCCTCTATGACATTAGTAAAAATAACACCTGTAATGAAAGACCAGTAAACACATATTTTGCCTTTTCTTTCGGTTAAATGGTCAAATACAACTCATCAGCAAGTTGGCAGAATTTTCCTTTCAAGAAGAAGGGGACTTACCTAATACTGTTACAGTTGTTGTTGACTGTGTATTTCCAAGCGGGAATGTAACTGCCTTGCAAATATATTCTCCTCCGTCAGAAAAGCTTACATTTTTTAAGATGATTGTTGCATCAGTAAGTGAGTAGTTTTTAAATGCCACTCTTCCTTGGTATTCTCCTTGAACAGATATTCCATATTCAGGGTGATGAACAGCAATAGTCTGTGAACTTTTGCCATATATCTTCTCCCAAGAAACTTGTGTTATTGTTTCATTCACATCAATTATGCATTTCAGTGCAACCTTCTTCCCCCAGACTGCTGTCACATGTGGATCAACAACTGGTCCAGCTAAGGCACCTAAAAACAAAGCAATTGTTAGTTGCTACACAGTTGTGTCACTTGGTTTTGACAGTAAGCCTTCTTCCATAATTAGCCTACCTTTAAAGAAGAGAAAGCCTGTTTCTGTCTGAATAATTGATTCACAACAGAGTAGAAATACTACAGAAACATATTTCAAGCAAAAACATCAAAGCTAGGCACAGATCAAATAATTTTTTTAGCAATTACTACCACTAACACACAACTTGATGTAAAAATTGTGTAACTGGTCTACAAGTCTTCTGGGAATTTAACTGGATATGAACACTTAGTGAATTTAGATTGACCAAAAAAACCAAGACATGGTACTTTTTAGCAGTCTGATTACTGATATAGAGCATCAAGCAAAAACTTAAGTTGAACTACCGCACTTCTGTGTTTCTCCTTAAATAATCTTTATTAGGTCGTATCTATTATAAGTAGAAACAAGTGAAACTTCTAGCACTTACCATACTAGTAAATAGTTAAAAAGCAAAGCAACAATTCAAAAAAACAAACAAAAAAGCCCCTATCAAAATCCAACAAACAACTCCACTTCTACAGTGACAGTCATTCAAAGACCTCAACTTGAACTTTGCTACCCTGCTTCCTAATGAAAACATTTACCATCATATACCTGCAATCTTTCTGCTTCAGTGTAGTGGGGTGTCTTCACAGAAGACCTCTCAGACAGTAAATATATCTTCTCTCAGACAGGTGGGTACTTGCTTAGAATTCAATGTGTTACTGTTTAATACCTAAAATGCCTTCCACAGTAGCAACTACATTCTGAGGTCAGCATTTTACATCATCCTCCCTTCAAAAAAGGAAATCCACTAGGACAAAACAGTTCAATATACCACAGGTTCACAATTTCCTTTGCCAAACATGCTCCAGTAACTTCACTCATTAGTTCTCTTGGAGCAAACCAACCTGATGAAAAGAACCAAAACCATGGTCCACAACACATTTGTTTTTCCTCTGCTCAGATTTTAACAGAGTTGTTTCAAATGCTCCGATTCTCTCCTCAGATACCAAATCAGTACTCAAGCTGTTACTGAGGAAGTTGACCAATGAAGCTAAAGTCAAGTATAAATTTTATTAGTCCCATTCTCATAAGCATGAAGAGTCACTTAACTTGAGACACGAGCTGCCTTTTCACTCACCAAGTTCACACAAAAGGCAAGCCATGTGTCCAGGAAAGAAATCTTTAATATGCCTTGATCTCTGAATCCACCATTTAAAGTTTTTCACTTCCCATCAATTGATTTCTCATTGTTCAAACCATTTCTGAGACAATGAAGTACCCAAAAAAGTGATTCAGCTATGGATTTCTTCAGTATAAAATTACTGACTAACATCACCTATGATCACCTATCATCATCACTATGATCACCTTAAGTTACACAAATAAGTCAAACCAAGCCAGAAATTTAAACCAATATTGTTAATAATCAGTTGCTAAGTGGGGCTGTTGAGGGGATGAAAAATAGCAAGAAAAGTGAAGGAAACCCCATAACATATTTCACATAGAGAAAATGTGCCACAACAAGCAGTGCAAGAACATTCTGTCCATTCTCCTCATGCCTCTTACCTAACACATTATTGTGACAGACACTAGAAAGAGGACAACTATTTGCAAACCAGCAAGCACAGAGTTGTGCCCAAACTTTGTCTCCACTTGCCATTGCTACATTTAAACATAAGGTGGAACATTACTTAAAAAGTGTTTGACTACAGCTTTCTACCTCATCAATATGGCTCACAAGTTACATTTGTGAAATGCACTTCAGAATGTACAGGACTTACATATTCTCTGATGTAACTTAAGCAAAGAAAAACACTTTTGGCAAATCAGCTTTTTGCCACAGTTAAATCTACTGGATCTTAACCTACATTAAACTTTAACATAGTGATTAGCTGTATATAATCCCAAACAAGTTAGTATAAAAAAGCCTCACAAGCAAGCTTAGAAAAACGGCTCAGACTTCTGTAGATGGTAATGAACTGAAAAAAAATTCCAGTTAACTGAACACATGAGCATTTTTGCTTCCTTTTACTTTTTTTTGACAATTCTGCTCCCTGTAATTGGGATACATAAAGATGACCATTGCACATTTAAAAAGTCAATACTCAACAATTTTCCCACCAAGGATGCTTCTAACAGCTCATTTGTGCCATGAGAATTGTGTTCTCACATGAATTACGGGAATATTTTCAGAGGTCAAACTCTTCATTGCTGCTCTTTTCAAGATTCACAGACTAAACTGAGCAGGATCCATATATGTTTATAGACATAAACACACTTGCAGCTGTAGAATGTTGATCAGTTAGATCTTTTTCCTTCACCTTCTCCAGCAAGGGAACTAAGTCACTACTCCAAATTTTACATTTTTGCATTCATCTAATCTTCTGACACATGGGCAGATTCCAAAGACAGAAAATAAACAACCAAAACAAAACCAATGAAAACAAACAAAAACCCCCCAAAAAGCAACTTATCTACACAAATCATTTAAGTTGCACTTACAGCTTGTGCAACAATATATAGATTTCGAAGTGTTTAAAGTGCTGGAGTTACTTTAAATCTGAAGTGCCAATGCCACATTTAATTTGGAACAGTATCTCTTGTTTTAATCACCATCCAGTTATTATCTAACTAGCTGTAGTTGCAGAGCAATCAAGCTAATAGTTCAAACTAGCAAGCTAATTACCATGCAGATATTCAGGGCTCTCCAAGGCTCAGGACTCTCAAGGTAAGTATCTCCTTTGACATAAAGGCTTCCACTCGAGAGTCAGTATTCTGCTCACAGCTTGTAGTTGAATAAGGAGCTACTTGTCTCCTCAAAACCACACATTCAGAGGCTTACAATGCACAAGGTTCTGAAGAACAAGACACTTCAAGACCACACTATTCAGGTCCTTACCTGATCCAAAGTATTGGCACATACATTTATATTGTTTAAACGAGCTCTGGACTACCTTGTCTTGAAATCTGACCTTCTCTGCTTCATGTTCACAATACTGAAGTCGGTCATTCTCAACCAACCTTATGGACACACTTCGCACTTACTAATCAAGATGTTTTGTAACTTCTCAAGGTAAACACAGCATCAAGTTTTCTTACTTTTTTCTTTATATTTGTCCAAGTTTTTACAGATCTGCCTTCACTTCCCTTTCAACTCCCTTGGAATGTGTTAGATTATCCTGTACTGTTTCACATGCAGCCTGATGAGATTGCCATCTCAAGCACTTCAACATGATTCAATTTCAGATAATTCCCTACTCACTGTTTTTTGATCACAGTGATCCAATGCCACACTTGGCAGCAAAGTCAAAAATCTCACCTGAAACAGCAAGGCACTGACTCTTCTCACATAGCCTGACAAAGTTCAAAAAGTAAACAAAAAGATCCCTAGGGCTCACTTGCAGCACTAAAAATTACAGAACTAGGTGCTATCAAACACTGACCATGATAACTCAATTCAATATAAATTCTGAATTAAACTCCTACTACTAACTGAAAAAAAGATACTGAGGAATTATATGACGAGCTTCTTAACACAACAAAGTATTTGTGCTATAGAATAAGAGAATACTTCCCACATTTACAGGCCTGTTATTTGCTGCAATAGATTTAAAGTGGTTTTAGATTTCCTATATGAAGCAGCCATGCACAAGTCTAATGATAAAACCAGTGCATTTTGTTACCCATGTAACAGCACATTTCTGACAAGACAGGGTGACCATATTGAGACTTTCTAGCTGCTGATTTCCCACAACCTGCCAACTACTTCCACAAGACAAAGAGAAACTTCAGAAGAGCATAAAAGTCATTTCTCCCCCGCCCCCACCAGCAAGTTATTCAGTTATGAGTATATGTGGCCTTAGCACACACTCGTGGCACGGAACTCAGAGTTCCAATCAAGAATGGAGCAAAGCAACAGGAACATCCCATTTAGCTGACAACAACTTGCTGTGTCAGCAGAACTTTCCATGGAACACTCTTAAGGTCAGGCTAAGCATTACCGTTTGGTCAGTTTAATTTCAGCTGACAGCAGAAAGCTTATTCTTGCAGTCCTCCTCCTCCTTCTGTGTTAGCACTCATCAGGTGCCTGAAAGACCCCTACCTACAAAAACTCACTTGTTCTCTTCCTGATTTAACCTTATGCATTAGCTCAGTCAAACACAAGCAGCACTGCAACACAGACAATGAGCACAGCTACACAAACCTAGTGGCATTTTCAGATTTGTTTAGCTGGAAAAGCAAATCACTTTAAGACACTGCAGAAAACAAGCCCAAAACCTCAACTTGAGGCTTTATAAAAATATATGCTTAAATGACCGGGAAGAAGTCAAGTGTGTTTTTTGAGCACCAGAGCACGATCAAATTACTGTGTCAAAAAAAAGATCAGAACCAAGTAATGGAAGAGAATCAAGACTAAGTAGTACAAAATGCCTCAACACTAGCTTCCAATTAGAAGTGCTAAGTAAGTACTCTGGAAAAACTGCACTTACATCAAAGAGATCGTATTATAACCTAGTGTTACCCTCACCTAAGGATCTGCTTTGTCACAATCCCCGCTGGAAGTGGAGTGTCAATCAGTTTTTTGGGGCAGTGAGCTGGGATCAGGAAGAGTACAAGATGAGGTTCTATATGCATTGCATTTACAGGACTCAGCTCGAGTTCCCCTTGTTCCCTTCTTTTTTTTTCTTTCTTTGTACAGTATTTGCCTTATTTTTTTTAAGGAACGAAACCAGGGACGCATTACTTCCATCTCAGAGAGCAGAACTTAAAACCTTGTTCAGTGTTCAGCACACAATGTAATAGGCATACAAAAGCCTACCAGAATGTAAAAAGTTTTGGTGAAATGAGGCATAGCAATTTGATAATCTGAAACCAAGACTACTGAAATTCTCAGGCTCTCTCTGCATTTTTCCTTTTTACTGAAGTTCAAGGGATTCTATCTTTCAAACAATAGGTCAACTTTACCTAATACTTACAAGAAACTAAAAATATTATGATGTAGCTCATGCAAATCCACCACTTGGAAATGGTTCTATTAACTTCTGAATGTTAACTTTCTACACCTGCAAATGGCCCAAAACAAGGTTTCAGTCTTGACTCAGTTTATTGCACAAGCACTTCTCCTGTAGGTGACTATAGCCCGACTTCCTACAAAAATCCTAGAAGGGGGAACATAATTTCTAGCTGAAAGCTATAAACTGAAGTTGCACAAAATTGTATCTCTTCCAAGCAACCTAAAAATCAAAGAGACCAGCACCGAGAACTGCATGAAGAGGTCAGTTTCAGCACTGTCTCAAAAGTTAGCTGCTGCTGAAGGGTTTTAGCAACATCAAGCTCCAGACAGATTCTCAGTTAAGTGCTATCACAGGATGTTCAGCAGAATTCTGAAACACTCCGAACCTCCATCTGGCTGCTCCTAAGGGTACAGCTGACAAGATATCACACCCCTCAGCCAGGAGGATTGTGTTAATCAGCTCCTTCATTCCCCACAGCTGATGGAAGAGACTGCCAGTCATCTCCCTCTAGTTGCTGAATCAACATGTGTATCTACATAGAGGGAGCAAGGAATAGAAATAATTGTTGGGAAGGCTACAGCTACCATTCATAAGACAGCATGCAGATCCAGGAGACAGGACTCATACTGCCTGTAAAAAGGCCAGGCAATGCAATCCTGGACAAAGAACTGTCATCCTAGCACAAAGGAGTCAAAGATGACAAAGCATGCAAGCCTCTTTAGCTCCACAGTAAAAATTATCTACAAGACTGACATGTGCAACACAGAAAGCCAGGAAACAAATTTCAAAGAGACCCTTGATGCCAATGCAACACAAAGTCATAGAAAAAGTAGTTACAAACCAGACTTGAACATTATCTTGAGCCCAACTCAGAGTTGGGAGTTGGAGTTTGGAAAAGCTCTGCCCTTGAAGTCAGACATGGCTGTTACCCACCATTCTTATTTCCAAATGCCATTTTCACATGTGGACTGGTGCTTCTGTTCTAGTTTAACTCCACATAAGACAGCACCTGTGCCCCTGCATACTCTGCTTTCACCATGCTATACACACTTTCAGTATCAAGCAGCAGGGCAACCTAAGGCACTAGGGGAAGTTAAAAAGGGATGTCAGGCTCATGATTAAAATAGAGTAGGGAACGACACTTAAAATGCCAAATGTATAAGGTTGAAACTTTAAATCAAACTACTCACTAAGAATGTTTACAAAGTCACATAACTTTAAAACTTGGATGTTAATATGGTCTAAGTGGAAATTCTACACAATATCCATTTCACATGTTCTTACATTATAATCTTTCATACACACTAACACATAGCAAATTAAGACATACTTGTTTATCCTGACACTAAACCTTGAGATGTTTATAAAACACGTTGAACTAGTACATAAGGCATGCTATGAGGCAGCTGGAAGTTCTTCTGTAATGAATATTTCCAACTCTGTTTCACCAAATCTTCCAATCCCATCTCCTTCAAAAGCAAATAAGCAGGACAACGAGGCACTCTTTTTCCAGTAACTGGGCCAGGCTCTCATTTCAAGTCCCATTCCCTCAAAAAACTAGTAGCAAGAGAAAACAAATAGTTCAAAAGTTATCCATATATACCACTACTCCCGAACCACCACCAAATGCTTCACAGTCCCATTTAAATAAATTCAAATCCCAAAGTATCAGAGCAATAGGTATAAATACACAGAAGAGATGGAAACAAGAAGTCCTTAATGTAGCTCAAACCTATTACTGGAAAGTTAGTTAAATTCCAGATGATCTCAGAAATCTTTTAAAACACAAAACACGAGGCAATAGTTCTGAAAAACTGACCTGGTAGGAAAGGTTGAAGTCCTCCTATGTGGAATCCAGTTTCAACACATAACCAAAATATTTAACAGAAAACTGGAGGTCAAAAGGAGAGTTGCACATCTGACTCTTGGTGGGGCTGATGACTAATGTGTTACACAGAGAAACAAGTGAAGTTACACTTAAGAAACCTTTCCCAGTCAGGCAGAAAAATACCTTCAAGCTGCAGTGGGTCCAAATTAGATTACCAGCCAGCAGGAACATGTCTAAGTAACACATTAAGGACTTTAAATAACTGGTTAGAGAGCAAAGAGTTCTGAAAGCTGCAGCAAGTGTAGGGTGATTACATTCCCAGAATTGAAAGTGACACTATAGAATATGCTAATATAGCAGTATATGCTCTAGCCAGCATCAGTGAGGCTCCATCTGGAGTTGTTCAGCTTGAACAGCACACATCATATATTAGCCATCTAGAGAGTCTGAAAGCAAAGTGTGCTCAAAGGCCCAGAAAACATGACCTACAAGAAAGGACTGGAAAAACTCATTATTATTCTCATGAAAGGTAAGCTGATAAAGGCCCAAAAGTACTTACACTGCAAAAAGAGAATGCCTGCAAAGATTAGGAAGGAGATAAACCACAAAAGCAGTAAAAAAAACCAACAAAAGAACCCAAAACCAAAACAAAACCAGAAGCACAAAAAACAAGCAACCAAGCCCACTGAAATAAAGAAAACCCTTGTTGCTACAGAACGTGAATTCCTTAAATGAACACCCTGGCCAAAATGACAAACCTCCACACCCTTTAGAAAGGTTTGGTATTTAGTAATTAAAAAAAAACAAAAAAAAAAAAACAAACTCTCAAACTAACCTAAGCTGATCCTGCACATGATTAAGGATTTTATTTGCTTTGTTATTGTAAGATTAACAGACATTTTTAGTAAAATAATAATCCAGCCTTCCATAAAATTCTTGTTAGCCTGTGCTGAAGGACTTAATGACAAGTTCTCATTTCAGGAACTTACTTGCAACATTCCATCCCATACAATTATACCAATTGCTCTAGCATGACCATTGGGCTTACCCAGACCTCACTACTGTGAGAAGACTTCAGAATACACTTCTTTAAAAGTCTCATTCCCAGTCCTCTTCCTAGAAACCTGCTATTTCTTCATCTGTGCTTACGACTGTCCTCCACTTGCTTTGCAAATGAAGAAACCAACCCAGTTATACATGAAGGAAATAAAGAAAACACAAACCAGAAATTAACACCGACTGTATCTACAATGGCAAACCAGTTTCATTTTTAATGCTCAGTAAAAAGAACTTGAAATACATTATAAAACAGAGCATCAGTGCTTTCAGCTAACATACACTTACTTTGAGCACTTTCAGATACTTTTTTCATCCTCAGGTCAGCTTGCACGTGGTTTAACTTGACTATTGCAACTTGTTTAAAAAGTAGCTACTTTCTTATCGAATATATCTCTCATTTCCTTCTATTTGTATCCTTTAGTTACTTTTTCAGTAAAGGTTCTCTTCATCAGCAGTACAGCCAGCTGACAGCAGGTGACCAGCCTCCTCTAGGACTTCCTTTAAAAATTCTGATCCACAACCAGATATTTATCTTTTGTCATGTGTTTTATAAAAACCTTTAACTCTTCAAAGTTGTATATTTAACTGCCCATGAAATCTGCTAGCCTCAGTTTGTCCTCAGCTGAGCCACTGTGGCATCCTTAAATCACTCCTTACAAACAAGTCTTATTCTCAGCACTATGTAAGATTTGGGAGAAATGACAGCCTTCAGCTTTGAGAAAAGTAACTCATTCTGAGCATGTTCAATACTAAGTTGATTTATAACCATATGCTTAGACATAAATCCAATGTTGCTTGCTTACAATTTGCTTTAAAAGCTCAGCCTCTTCATTTATTTGCAGAGCTGTGAGTTCAAGGTGATGAAAGAAATTCCATTCAAGAGATACATGGGAACACCTAATCACAGTTTTAGTTACCTAGTGCTTCAGCTTTTGTGACTTCTGTATATAAACTGCCCCTCATGATACAGACAACATCACACAACACACAAAAACTGACATTTTCTGGACATCAGTCTATTCTAAGAAGGTTTCTAGTATACACTTCAGAGCTCAGAAATGTCAAAGCTAGCATTACTACACTTCAGATTCAAAGAGGATGCCAATAGAACATGGTGACAGAGGACATGCTTCCCAACAGTGCACTGCCTACTTCAGGCCTTGTACAGGCAGCTCTTTCAAACCAGACCTCTGGCAAAGCTCACAGAACTGACCATCACATGCATGCTCAAGGCCCTCTTGGCAAAAATACAAATATCACATAGTTATAATAATTCTTACACAAAGTTTAATACTCTGCTCCACAATGGATGCCTCATGGGCATCACTAAGCAACCATCTATACTTCAGCTTGCTTAACTATTCAATCCCTCAGTTTCTTAAGGTACTTCAAAACTCTCTACCTCATTTTTTTTCCAATTTGCTATCAGTAACTAGTAGTTATATATAACTAGGGCACCTCATATTCCAAGAAATGCAATAGACAAGATCCTACTAACCTCCAGCACCACCTACAATACATGGCTTTCACCATATGAATTCTTCCAGAAAAACTTCCCAGACTACAGTGACTGCTAAATGGCCTGATCAGATAAATACCCTGCCACTTCCTTCCAGACTCCAGACCTCTCCACTCCTTACTTAGAAAAGCAATTTAATGCTATTACAGTATCCACCTTTTTTTTTTTTTGAGGGGAAGAGAAATTGGGGTTGAGGGATTGAGAACTAAATATCACACAAGTGTGAGGAGTTACTACTGCCCATCACTTCTGCTTCATTTCAAAACGTGGAAGCTACCAATGACATAGCAACATATTCTGTTCCACCTAGCCAACAAACTTGCAAAAATGTGGATTGGTGCTCCCAATGTCAACCCAGTCCAAAAAACCAGCTTTCCTTCCAAGTTCAATGGCTGTTGTTTCAATGCCTATAATAAACTCACCATTTCACAGACTAACAAAAAAAAAGCAACTGAAACAGAACCCAAAAATACAATACAAAGTGTTCAGTATAGGGTTCTTGTCACTGCTATTTGTTCTCTCTCATTATAAAATAGCAAGTCACTTTTCTGCTACACAGTGGTATTTACATAAACTACCATCCTAACTACAAGGCTAACTATAATGTGCATCTTGCTAGATGACCCAAAACGCTCATGTCTATTCCAGAGTCTAAATTCTGAGCACTATTAAGATATTCTTGACTGAATCACTCTGACTTCATTTGTCACACTGAAGCACTCAGACTCAAGTCACAGGAATCACTATTGATCAGTACCCGCCTGTAGAGGGGAGGGAAAAAGTTAACCAACCAAAGTTCCACAGAAATCCTGTAATATCTCTGAAGTGTTCAACAGATCATGTCAAATACCAGTGTAAGCTATAGACATCAGGTAACCTAGTAATAACCACAAACACAAGTGAACTCCTAGGCACAGGTTACTTCATAGTGCATTTATCACTGGCAAAGTCAAACAAGCTCTAATATTGATGTAGAGAATAATGATTTCATGTAGGTAAAGAGGCAACGGACCTCAAGTGGCCACTTAGTCCTGCTCAAAGTAGGTCCACTTAGATCAGACTGCTTGAAGATGCACCCAGTCAAGTTTGGAATATTTCCACAAGACATTAATTCCTAAACGATTTTGGGCACCTTTTCCCTCACAGAGAAGTTTTACTTCCTTACATTGGCTCAGGATTCCCCACACACCTGCTTGTTCCTATTCCCTTGTGTGAGCCATCTCCGAAGAAAGCATTGACCTATGTTCTTGATACATTCTTATCAAGCAGCAATTAGGGGCTCTTTCCCCACAGCTTTCCCTTCTCCAGGCTGATCAGGCCCAGCTGTTGTGGCCTCTGCTCCAGTCAGCAGTGACCCATTTTTGGGCTTGCTCTGGCACGAGCCACAGACCGGACATNTCTGCTCCAGTCAGCAGTGACCCACTTTTGGGCTTGCTCTGGCAGCTCAGGGTCCCCCTGGTACCACGAGCCACAGACCAGACACGGTGCTCCAGTGATGAAGAGGGGTGAAGGGTCCCATCCTTCAATCTGCGGCCATGGTTAGCAGAGCCCAGGATGAGCTTTCCTTTCCTCGCTGTGAGGACAAACTGCTGATAGCGCTCAGTTTGTTGTTCACCAGGGCTCTACACCTGTGCCTGCCAAGCTGCCTTCCAGCCCCCTGGACCACAGCCTGTGCTGTTGAATGGATTCATCTCAGTCCAGATGTGGGATCTCATGATCACAGAATTGTTTGGGCTGGAAAAGACCTTTAAGGTCACTGAATCCAATCATTAAGCTCAAACTACTAAGTTCACCACTAAAATAAGTCCCTAAGTGTCACATCTACACATGCTGAGTGATGCCACTCAGTATGATCTGCTCCATAACCCTTCCTGGCACTGAGATCAGGCTGACAGGCTTGTAGTCCCCTCCATCTTCCTTACAGCCCTTCTTGTAGCTGGATATCACATTTGCTAACTTCCAGTGAACTAGAACCAGAACTGCTGGTAAATTATACCAAGTGGCTTGGTGAGCATTTCTGGCAGCTTTTTCAGTAGTCTTTGGTGCATGCCATCTGGCCCCATGGATTTGTGTGCATCTAAGTGGCACAGCAGGTCATTGACCATTTATCCTCGGATTATGGGGGCTTCATCCTGCTCCCACCATCCCTGTTGTCCAAGCTCAGAGGTCTGAGTACCCAGAGAACAACTAGTCTTAACATTAAATACTGAGGAAAAAAATTCATTATGTACCTCACCTTCTTGTCACCATCCCACCCCACACTCAATAAAGGATGGAGATTTTCTTTAGCCCTCCTTTTGTTGCTCATGTACTGGTAAAAACAACTTTACTTTCTTTGACAGCAGTAGCCAGATTAAGTTCCAGTTGGGCTTTGGCTCTTCTAGCTTTCCACCTGCAAACATCACATCCCTGTAGTCCTCCTGAGTTGCCTGCCCCTTCTTCCAAGCTCACGAACTCTCCTTTTCCTGAATTCCAGTTTGCTGCCTAGCTATGCCAATCTAGCTCCAAGCATTCTAGACACTCTTCCTCACCTTGCCAGCCTGCCTTCACTGAAAGGTACAAATCCAGCTAATTGCACTACACCAGTCATGGAAGCTATTCCACAACATTGCTGGAATCCCAATGAGATTCTAAGTTGGCAATTGTGCTCATTTGTGCTGCCTTCACAACAAAAGGGATAAAAAACAATTTCCATCATATCCCTCTTGGACACTTGTTGATTGCTCCTTGCATCTTCGCTTTTCTTCAGATCGGAGAAAAATCAGAGGCCACCTCAACAAGCACAGTTTGAAACCTTTCTCACAAGTTAGCAATGCCTTTGGAAAAGAACCCTCCGCTTGACTTCATCAGACAAACCCTGCCTCTGGTTCAGTTGTCCTTGCTCCCCAGGAAAAGTTCAGTGACTAGAGAAGTCAAATTAATTAAAACCTGATCTTTCATGCATTTCACAGTATTTATACCAGGCAGCACAGCAAAGTTGCAATGGTCAGCCAAAATCTACATATTAATTATAAGACTGCACAGCACACATGCTGCAATGACAGTCAACCCAGCTGGCTAGGAGAAGCAAAGAACATATAAATCAAGAATTAGCACATTTCTGTGCCTGTATTTACAGACTTGTGCAGTGCTATATCAGTACTTCATTTTTCTTTAGTCAGTGACTTAATTTCTCATATCTGTATGCTTTCTTGTTTTTCCAATACCACACTGCACTTCTCAGACTCCAGCTCTCTGTGCATTACCAAGGCAAACTTAAGCAGACTCAGAATCAACTGTCAATTTCTGAATTTCACTATTACTGTTCAACTTCATGTTCAGACATAATATCTGATAAAAACATGACCACATTCAAGCTACATGTCCTGGAACTACGCTATATTTTACCTACTCAAAGGTAGGGGAGGAATGGAGGTTTTCTGAACTGTTCAGTTCAGGTGAATGAAGCCAATAAAGTTGGAGTACACAGGTTGCTTTTCTTTGTTTTACTTCATCCAGTATAAACACAATGCAGTTAAAAAAAAACAAAAATCAACAAAAAAACCCAATTAACTCTGACAGATACCACCAGAAATGCTGGCTGGTTTTCACAAGCTGAAACTATTGACATTTAAAGGTGTGCCATACTGAAAAGCAAGGTCTATGAAAGTCCTAACCTAACCAAGTGGTTTTAATCACAAACCTCCTGACTTAGGATAATTTAAACAAAATAAAAAACCCCACACAAAAACAAACAACACCAAAAAACCCCCAAACCCCACAACCTTAAAACAAATTTCCTAGTTAGTTTTGGCCGTTTTGGGGAGAACAAAGCAAATGAAAAAATACTGTGGTATCAACATCTTCGTCTTTAGTAGAATATTACTTTCACACAGGAACAATAACACAAAAGTTCAAGTCACATAGAACTGAACATCAACTTTAAATGGAGAAAGGGACACAGCAGAATCAAGAGACACTGCCCACTGCATTTAGTGGTATGAATGCTCATGGTCCACATAACTACCAAAAACTTCTGTACAAGCAAAGTTTCTGAATTGCTTTAAACAAACACTCTTATCAGGATTTTGGGTTCTGGGGAGTTTCTCTTTTGGCATTTCTGTGAAATTAGTAAGTAGTACCTGAAATTCTATCCATTTAGTAAGAGTTGTAAACATGCAGCCCTCCCTGTCCCCTGCACTTCCTACACTGAAACCAGAAAGGCAGTAAAAGCTGTCCTTATGTCCTTACAGAGGAAGGAACAAGACCTTCAAGCCCTAGGAAAACCCCAACTTGCTTCAGCAGACCAGTCCTTCACTTTTTGTATGCTGTCTTTCCACCACCTCCTCCCCTGGGGAGAATTGAGGTCTGCAAGAAGAGAAGGAAGGCTGTACTTTGCACTATGCAAAAAGGGAGGCTGTACTTTGCACTATGTAATGTTGCCAAGTCTCAAACAGCTTCAGAAGGACAGCTAAATATTAACTCCACATTTTCAATTACCGGTAAAATTGTAGTGTTATCTGCCGATATCTAAAAACTGTGGTCATACAATGAAATAGAAAACAAACTAGTTTTGTCAGGAGCAGCAAATCTCAGCTGTCCATAAAAATCTGATGAGTTACCAGTTACATTACAAAGTTATGGGATGCCTGCTGCCCCCTTCATTGCTGACACTGCTGGCTTTTTTTTAGCTCTTAAGGCCAGCTCGCTGCAGGCCATTCCAGAAAGTTAACCCCTTTTTTGTCTAGGAACTGCATCATGACAGCAAGCCTAGGGAATGCTGTTTAATAGCTGCTCAGTTTACTGCTAAGCTACATTTTCAGCATGTTTCACACTGTCACCCAGCTCTGTGCTGTACAGGATTGGTCTGACTGGCTACTTATTGAAGTAACAGAAAGATGTAGCCAGGTCTTCATTTAACAAATTCTATAGCAGATATATTAGGAAGTAACAATTGGATCCAATTTTGGAGTAAGGTTTTCGCAGTCAAGTTGATTTATAAGAAAAACTTGTTCCAGACTTTACTTTGATATTTTAATCTAAACAGAAGTCTTCCAACTACTTCTACTTTTCTTCCAGGGCTACCAGCTATAGTATACAAGCTCCTGCCTACCCACGCACACTATGAGGCTCATTTAGACTGAAAGGGACTTCTGGAGGTTATCCAATCCCATTCCCAACTGAAAGCAGGGCCAACTTTGAAGTCAGATCAAATTGCTCAGGGGTCATACCATAGCCAGGTTCCAAATATTTTCAGGGACAGTGATTCCACAACCTGTTTCAGTGCTTCATTCTTTGTGTGGGAAAACACATTGCTAACACATTATAGTAATTTCCCTTGCTCTAGCTTGTGTCTGCTCTCCTGTCCATAGCTAAGGAGAGTCTGTCTTCATTTTCCCTCTGACTGCCCATTAAACAGTGCCAGCAGCAATTAGGATGCCCCACTTCAGACATTTCTCAAAGCTGAACAAACTCACTTCTCCAGCCCTCTTCATACATCATGAATCAACTCCCCACCTTAGTGGCCTTTTACAGGCACCTCAGCACCTGCCTCATGTTTGGGAGCACAAAACTGGGCACAGTACTTTTGATGCAGTCTCACATGCTCCAAATAGTAGAGGTCCAAACTGCTTTTTTCAACTGGCTGATCATGCCCAGTGTGCTCACATTTTGCACCACAAAGGCACATACTGTCCCACAAGGACCCTTATGTTCTCTCCTGTAAAGGTACTTGTCACCAGTCTGCATCACATCTCTGCTGCTGCATGGGGTCATCCCCCTCCCACAAGAAGAACTCGTCTTGGCACTTGCTTTTGAATTTCACCAGGTTCCCAGCAGTTATTTCTGACCTGCAGTCATCCCACTCAATTAGCCCCAGTCTCCAGTAGATGAATTGACCCTCACAGTCACCCACAAACCATAGCTCACCAGTTTTGCTACAAGGAAATATTAGAAATCCCATTAAAAGCCCCATAAGGTTAATAACACTCACTGTTCTTCCTTTGTCCAGTGTCTTGTCCCATGCACAGCAGTCTCAGATTGTGGAGACACCACCATAACTGCTCTTCCTCACTTTGGTTTTCACCTATTTGTAGCCACATGAATTTATTATATCTAAGCTATGTCTCCTGAGACTCAGAATACATAGCTGTATAGTAGCTCTGGAAATCCATCACAAAAATAACTTTTACTAATAGTTCTACAGAGTCACACAGTCCTCACCTCTTTCTGTAAGGTAGAACACTCTCTGCAGATTGTTTTGAGATTTTCCATGAAGCTTGCACTAATCTGCTTCTCCACAAAAAACTCTATTCTGATTTATCAGGAGGTGGCATAAGTTACTAAATATTCAGGTGGAAACACTGATAGATCAATTGTGATCATCTGGTTATACTAAAAAACCTTACTATTTTACAGCTGTTGAACTTACCAGTTGTGTTATACATACAGAATCATAGAATGGTTTGGGTTGGAAGAGACTTTAAAGATTGGAACTAGACCATAGAAGCCACATGTAGAACTGCCTCTGATAGCTCAAACAGCTGCAAAGAACTTACTGTGCCTCTTCCTATAGACCCTGTCCTGGATAAATGGCTATATTACACTTGCTAGTTACCAGACGTAGATTATTTTAAGCTACCTCAGCTACCAGTAACACATTGAAACTTTGAACAGGATGCATTTAAATTTCCCAAAAAGTGATGAATAGTATGGTCACAATCACCAATTTCTCATAGTTGATTACTTTAGAACTACAGTGTCTTTTAAATGATACAGTGCCTTCATGAAGTCATAATAACATCACTTCTGTTTCAAGGAAGTTGATTTGTTGACATCAAAAGTGCATTGAAGTATTTAAAACACAGGAACAGTAGCACTGGTGAATGACTGAGAAGTGGGGTTTTACACTGCAATTATGAATTTTTACAAATATATTAAAAATGATATTAAAATTAAGAGCTCTTGACTCCCCTTCTCCAACCATTAGCAACCAACCTTAGCAGAGTGAGTCAGTCCTTGTGGCAAGAGCCAACAGCTGGAGAACTTAAAGGAATTTAGGGAAAGAAATCAGCCCCAAGTTATATATGAGTCAAAGTCTTGCTCCCTAAGTTAATCTGTTGCTATGAAGAAGTTACTTGGTATTTGATGCAATTTAACTTAGACTTGGCTGAAGTTACTACTTTTCTACCAAATTATATACATCTTACCCATCTTGAACTTGATGTCAACTTCCTCATATTCTTTCTCCAGCATCTCTTCATCCAATAGGCTGGTTTTGGTTATGCCTGTCCCAGCAATAATAAGTTATCAGCTCATACCAATACACCACATGCAGCATGGGTGGCATTCCAAGTAAAAAAAAGCAACAGAAGCAGGCAAAGAATGCCCACACAATACAGGAGTAAGACAAAGTTAAATCCAACACTAATCTGTAATCTTTTTACTGAGGGGCTAATAAAAAAAGACAAACCCAAACAAATCCAAAAATAAGCAATAAATCCATCCAATTTATCACCCTTTGGCTCAATTAGTTTTTTCCACTCATCTGCACTCACAGAGGTCTCTCAGCTATGGAGACCTGCCTGACTTGTCTTTAACCACCTTTAGCAAGAGACTGCCATTTGAAGGGCTCCAAATTTTGCATGTGCCACTGCATTACATGATGGCACTAGTACCTGCCAAGTATTCAAAACAGCAGCCACTTTTGGAAAACATTCTGCTCTGTACAAACTAATCCCAGGACTAGTTGAAGAGATATGATGTTATACAAACCAGGAGAAAACAATGAAGCCCTGTAGACGTATAACATGATCCTAAATGCCAAATAATAAAAATCTGATGTGGGAAGGGGGTTGGAGAAGGGAAATAGGCAAAAGCTGTGGACTGCTGCAGATAATCTTAGTATCCCTGTCAACTCAAGAGTTACACTCGACTAGCCTTCACACTGAGGGTAAGATAGATGCTATTTTACACTATTAAAAATTAAATTTGCTTTTACTCCTGGACATTACTTGAAAAACAATTGAAAAGAAGCAAAATTACAGAAGAGCGCAGCTATGATAAAAGAAAAGAATTGTCTGGAAGCTTGTTACTACTTTACATTATCTGAACTAAAAGTGACCTTCTTGATGACACACTAAACTTGACCTACCTTTACCTTCCCATACACTTGGGAAAACCACGGTAGAAGGACAGAGGACATCAACAGAAGCTTTAAGACTTCAAAGTTTTTTTCATTCCTGCTGCTAATTTTCTTCTGTTGCTAGCTTATGGACAGAAACACCAATTCTTGGGTTCACATTTGAAACAGTCCAAAGTCTGAAAGTTAATTACCTGAAAAGTAACTCCTGAAGCATTCATGTATTCAGTAACACAAAGCTGGTTTGGTGTTTTCACCATGACTTGGAAGCTTTGCTGCACCTCGAAGCTCTTCATCATGAGCTTATATACTAAGCTGTGTAATAAGCAACTTTTCTAGAGTCAGTGCAAATATTGTCCATGATCCCCCTCAGCAGCCTCTCTCATACACACCTCCACCTCCTTCTAACTACTTTACACCTTCAGCATCCAGGACATCCAGTGGAGTCAGAGAAGCTCTCATCCAGGGCTTTATCATCTCTCCCCATGACAGACAGAAACAGAGCGATTATTTCCCCAGACACAGCCTTTCCCTGCACATGTCAGTCTTCATTTGCTTCTCATATATTTCCTTACAATTTTTCCACATTCAGCTATTCCCACCTTTTCTTTCTTAGCTCTTCTTGTGACATCTTCCCATACTCAGATGATACTCTTTTCTAAGCAATGCTTCTGCTTTCTAACCAGGAATAAAGAATAATACTCATGACCCCTTCACCTTCAACAAGAAAGTTTGACCAACCTATTTCATGCCTAATCAAAATTCATCATCTCCAGCCTCTCAGTAAAAATACATTACTGCATTTCAGACTCCTATGAACTCTGAGGCACTGAACACAACTGCCCTTCAAATAAGGGCAACTGCTTAAATACCATGTTTTAGACAGTCTAACCCTGCCAAAACCAAACCGTAGAAACACAGAAGCATGTTGCTTACAGGTATTTTAAAAGACCATATGTACCTCTAATCACCACAAAACCCAAGAACACATGGCATAACAAAGTAATAATAATTAAATAATAGCACCTACACCTATTGTTCTCTTAGCAAATCTGGTCACTCCCAACTATTAGTTGCCTTAGAAAAATCCTGACAGAAACTTCTGCCTAACAATCCACATACCAATCAAAACAGAAGTCATCAGGGTAAAAAAAACCAACCAATCTCAGTTCCAGTAATCTTCATTCAGTATAACACATTCATTCAAAACTGGAAACAAGAAGTACGAACACAAACAGTGCTAGAGCAAAGCAATCTGTCATCACTGAGCCTCCTTTGAGAGGCAGTGTAGAGGGGCTGCAGAGCAAGCAGACAACACACACAATCTCAGCACTCTCACTTCTTTGCACACATATCCAAGCAGCCTGCAGCTGTACCTTCTGATAAAGAGCTGTTTGGACAAAGCTGAATTCAGCCACACAACAGCAGGGCAGCCCCCTCCACAGCAACAGGCTGCTCTAACACCTGATGCAAACTTTACTGCTCTTCAACAGATAACCAAATCAACACTAAAAAAAGGACAACATTTACCAACAGCACTGCAGCTAGCTGGCACTTAGCAAGATTATCTTTTGTCTACCAGGTTTTATTTTTCTCTTACCTTCATTTCATTCACTCTGGATTTTGTTTCTACAAACTAAAATTCAGACTTGGGATTCTAGAGGTTCCAACTTATTTTTTCCTTTGAGGTCCACAAATGCTCCATCACTAGCCCACATATTACTTTCTGAAGCAACACTCCCAACTCCTTTTCCCTTCTCACAGCAATTGACACCAGACTGTGCCTACCTTAAAAGCTCTATTACCAGCACCTGAAGGATAATCAACTGGTACAGGTGCTCTATAAAGGCTACATATTTTTGCTTCTCCTGCTACAGAAGAGCCCTTTGTTTCTCTCTATCACCCTGTCAGCAACACCACATAAAAGGGATCAGAAAGAAAACAACCTGCATTTGACCATATTTCTAAACAAGATACTTGACTTCCTAATCTCACAAAAAGTAAATCCATCCAGAGCTACCTTCCATTCACTATCAAACAGTACTCATATTCAATCACATAAAATCAAGTTAAGAAGCCAAGAGAGAAACAATGTTTAAATCAAGTAACTGTTCAACTTTGATGCAGCACAAGGGGCTGAACAACCATCACAATTCTTTTATGATACTCCAAGCATTCAGATCCTAACTCAAATAACACTGTACTTCATTTCCATATACAGGGGAGCTCTTGCACACCAAAAGCACCACAGTGTAACAGTAACACTGCAAATGACAGACTTACCACAACGAAACAGCTAAGAATTCTTTCAACAGATCACACCTCATATCGAAATGAGTTATCCTCAACTAG
Source organism: Bombycilla garrulus (assembly GCA_013400315.1). Classification (NCBI taxonomy): domain Eukaryota; kingdom Metazoa; phylum Chordata; class Aves; order Passeriformes; family Bombycillidae; genus Bombycilla; species Bombycilla garrulus. Next base: position 551,742 of record VXBU01000096.1, on the reverse strand, counting down.
ACGCTGGCCAAACTTCTGGCAACTTGAAAAAAAATTTTTGTTAATAACCAAACAAGCCAAATTTAAGCTTCCCTATCAGTTGTTCTTACCAGTGCAGCTGCTCTGTTTCTTCACACAGCAGTTTCATACACTGCCCAACCTACTGCATGGTTCACCACTATTTCATTCCTGCTTTTCAAATAGCTTCTATAGCATTCCTATTCCTTCGTTCACTGCTGTCATATTGCTTCACCAAACACCTGTTGAAATGGGCACTTATTTCCATAGCATTTTCAAAAAATAAAAGCATATTTAGACATGGATTTCTAAACTATTAGCATAACATTTAACATACAGTGAGGAAAAAAACACATTTTGTTGTCTTTCTGATCACTCTACTACACCTTCCCATTTTCAAGTCAGTAACCTGCTTTGCTTGACATTGTAATTTGCCATGACTTAACCTGAAAAATTAGTAAAAATGTTTCTAGTCAGATTGTTCTTGTCAATAATTACTTGGGAAATTTCTTTTAATTGTTTTTGTATATGGTACACTGCACACCTATATTACCTACACCTTCATAACCCAGTCCTTCCAGCTCTACTACCAGTCTGGAGTTCTGTATTCCAGGCTCCTTTAAGAAAAAAAAACTCACTAGGATCTTAGAAGACATGTATATTTCTTTGTCTAGCCTTACTGAAAAGCTTAACATAACAAGCAATTTAAATTGAAAAAAAATTATTTCTTCAACAAAACACCTGAAAAAGACATCTTGTACGTCTTTCCTTTCTACTCACTTCACAGTTGTGCTTATTTTTAATTCATGCTTACATTAAAAAAAAATTTTGCAAAAAACTTTTCACTGTGTGCAAATGAACAAGGCACCGGAATGGTGAGGAATTCAGTATTTAGTACCACACAAGTCCTCATTTACAGCACAGCTGAGAAATATTTGCGGCAATGCAACATAAGTTACTTTATATACTAAAGGTCATGATGACGCTTCTTATGGATGCCATACATGTCCCCTAACTGCAATTTAATCGTGTAATTTAGTACACACTTCCTTGCACCGTGCACTGTTTGACTGGGAAGTGGAAGAAGTCCTTGCACATATAACCTGAAGCTAGCAGCTTCGCTTTCATAAAAGAAGCAGCATTTATTAAAACAGGTCTATTTTTACTCAACAATAGAAGAGTTGCTGTTATTTCAGATTGCAGATATATTTCTCTCCTCCTCCCTTCAGTTTTTCGGTGTGAGTGTTGAGAGGTTTTTGGCAACATTTCTCTGAGGAATTACAGCTCAAATAAATCATTTTTTCTAACTGTCAATTGAAATGACTGGATAAAAATTGATTTGGTTTTGTAGTGACTTGATTCTACCAGGGTTGGGATTTTTTGTGGTACCATTGATGAATCTTCCTTTTGCTAGTATTATCAGAATTGGCTGAGTAACAGGAGAAAAGCCAACCAAAACTAATAAGCAGTTTCGAGCTCCATCAACATGTAAGCATGCTTGAAATATATTTAAGAGCACTCTTAAGAGCCACAGCAATAATATTTTTCCTTCATAGTCACATGTTAAAGTTACAGAAATAATGAGAACTGTGGAAAACCAAAACATAAGATATTGACAAAAAAAACTCTTGCCCTGCTGCTTACCTCCAAGTCCAAAAGTCTGTAGCAGTTTTTCAAGTTCTCCCTTTTATCCAGAGATTATACTTGAAAACTTGGTGCTCGAAGAACAAATTTATTTTAACACAACATTGCCGCTTCTGGCGGATGTTCTGAAGTGTTATTAGTCAAGTTCACTTATGCAAAAAAAAAGAATATGGGAAGACTGACATTCGAATTACATTCATCAAGACCTAAAATGGTTGAGTCGCTGTATGACACTAGGCACGGATGCTCTTAGCTTCATTGTTACTATTAACTTCACGTTTAGATGTAAAAATAGCTTGTCAAGGTTATGTCAAGTCTGCAACTTCACTCTAATTGCAAAAGAACAAAAAAAACTCCGAACAAAGGGAGGGGAGAAAAACGCTAGTGCAAAAAGTTTGCTAACCGTATGAAAACTAAGTCTTCAAGCCTTAAAGTCTGAAATGTGATACCTTCTTAATAATTACAAACTTGGTAACAATCATCTTTTTTGAAAGCTACATCATTGCCAGAGGGGGGAGACTATTACATGCACGAGCACTATCACATAGCGCCTCAACTCCCTCCCTGAGAAAGCATTTCTCAGATACTACACGAGTGTTTCACAGCGGCACGGCTTGCTCGTTCCTGGGTATTTTTATCACATGAACCTCCAGAGACTACCTCCTTAACTTCTTCCTCCTTCATTAAAGAGGGAAGGGACACAGCGTCTCCTATAATAAAATATCCTTGCCAACTATGCATCGCGGCACTGGGAATACAACGGCAGGATGAGGGTTTTCGATTTGCTCTTGTCCAAGTCTACTTTTATCCCCTCTCACCTTCCACTGCTGTAAAAAAAAACAAAAGACACTACGCACGCCACACCGCATGCAGTACAACACAAATAAATAAATAAATAAATAAATTCCTGCTCAGTTTCCAAGTGCTACGTCGTTTGTTTTTTCCCCACAGGCAGATGAGCGGGAAGGGGGGGGTTGGTGATGGCATTTTCCTGCGGGCGGTCATGCCAAGCCCGGCGGGGCCCCGCACCGCAGTGCCCCCGGCAGCAGCTGCTCAGGATGCGGGTGATGGAGAGCAAGCACACGGTCCCACCTCAGCAGCAGCTGAGGGACCCAACACCGAAACCAGCGCGGGTTTCACCGTCCGTGAGAAGGAATAACGACACCGCCGGAGGCAAAGCGCGTACTATTCCTCCCCCCAGGCAACACCAAGATCCTTCTGTCCTTCCGACAGGATGGGAAAGGAGGAGGGGAAGCGCCCGTGAATTCCCGCAAACAAGCGAAATCCCGCCGAGCAGGACGGGAATTACGGCGGATAACCTGCCGTCCGCCGGGGGAAGCCCCGGCCACTGACAATAAACTTCCCCTGCTGCCCCACCCGGGCCGCGGCCACCCCATCCCGGCCGCCAGGGAAACTTGGCCTCCCGGGACAGCCGCTCTCCCGGCGGCGGCCGCAGCGGATGTACGCGGGTGAAAGAACCCTTAGGTCTCCGCTGTGCGGACTCCGGTTGGAACCCCGCCTCGCATCCCTCCCTCCTCCACCATCCCATCCACGTCTCGCCCGGTTCCCCCCGCGCACGGCGGCCGGCAGCCCCCGCCACCCCTCCCGGCCGCCGGGCGCCACACAAAGTTTCCCTCAACTCGGCCGCGTCCCCCGGCGCTGCCGGGGCTCGGGTTTCTCCCCTCCTCTTCCTTCACCCGCCCCCTCGCCCGTCCGCCAAGGGGAAAAGTTCCACTTACCGCAGCAGAAACGAGAGAAAACCAGCCCCAGCAGCCCCAACCCCGGCCCGGGAGGCACCGCCGAACGCAGCAGCCGCCGCCGCCGCTGCCACCACCGGGGGGAGGCACCGCCACCAGCCGCTAGGAAAAGTTCCCGGCGGGCGGGAAGAGGCGGCGAAGGAGCGAAACCAGCAGCAGCCTCCGCAGCGGCTCCAGCCCCTGCCATGCTCCGGGCTAGGCTCGCAGTCGCCGCCGCTACGACGCCCGGTCAGTCCCGCCCGGTCCCGCTACCCGCGCCGCCGGCGCCTCCCCACACGGTGCCTGTGTCACTGAGCGGGGCGGGGCGCGCCGCTCCCGCCCTCTCAGAGCGGGCCGCACCACCCGCCGCAGGGAGGGG
>VXBU01000096.1:469129-547436 GCA_013400315.1 Bombycilla garrulus | reverse complement strand
CCCCCCCCCGGCCGCGGGGGGGGGGGGGCGGGGGAAGGCGGGACGCGTGTGCCAGGCGCCTCCACCGCGACCCTCACCACCTCCCCCCGCCCCGGGGCGAGTCGCCTTGCCCTGGCCGTTCCCGCCCCGCTCTGTTGGGACTCGCAGACGCGCCCTGCGCACCGGGGGGTTCCCGCTGGTATCAGGGGCGCTGCGGGAGGCAAGTGGGAGGGGGCGTCACGGCGTCTTCCCCCGGNTCTCGGCCGGGCGCGGGCATTCCCGGGAGCCGGAAAGTCCGGTCGGAGCCACTCTCGGACGGCCTCGGGGGCCGGGACGGCTCCTCCTCGGCGGGGGCGGCTGGCCGCTGGGCTGGAACCCCTCGCTGGGGCCGCTGGCAGCGTGCAGCCCCGTGGTTTTGCTAACAATAAACTTTCCCGGCGCTGTCCTCGCATCGCTCACGCTGCCCTTGACAGAGCCCCGTGCCGGGCAGCGAGGGGCCGGGCAGGGGCACCGAGACCACGGCACCTCCCGACGGGGCTTGTACCGGCGTCTTCGCGGCGCTCGGGGAGCCTGGAGCGCCCGGCTCCGAGGCGGTGCCGAGCAGGATGCGAAGGTCTGGAACCATGTGGGAACAGAGCGAGCCCTGTGCAGAGCTCACCCAGGAATACCAAATACGGCCCTGTGCAGCCCGCGCAGAGGGGCCGGCGCAGCGGGGTCCGGGGGCAGCAGGCAGCGTTTCTGTCACGCTAATCCCCTGCGGGGATTCTTGGCTGTGGCACAGCACATAGCTTTGCTCTGCGGAACGCTGCCACTGACGAGGGCAGAGCTGCCCCGCAGGGAGCGATGGTGCCTCAGCCACCGGCGGAGACCGATGCTCCGAGTATTGTCACTGCAAAGTGGCCGCTGAAATGAAGAAGGAATTCGTACCTTTGCCCAAGGTCCCAGGAATCCAGCTAAGGGCTGTCTGAGAATTAGAGCAGTCTGTAATCAGGTCACAAAAGTAAAGGTGACTTTTCTAAGAAATGCAGTTTCTTTGCTGCATCTTGGTGCTGATCGTCAGTTTTGTGGGTAGAGTGTCAATGGATGCCCAGATGAGATTTTCAACAGCAAAATACAGAACCTTAAAAGAAGTGGCTTGAGAGTCTTGCCTCTTTGCAGTCTAGGTGTGCTTTTTCATTTTGGAGGCACTATCCTTGCAAAACCTCAAGGAAAATAGTGAATAGCCATAAATACCATACTTGCTTCTTAAACATCTGTGGCAAATGGGTTTCACATAAATACCACATGTTCCCCAAAATAGCGTAATATTTGCTGATTTCTTTTGACAGTGGATATGAAGAGCAGTTTCTCTCAAAGATATGTATGGCTAAGTTTGTCAGATGCTCACAGTAGTATGTTCATTCCGTCTTCAGCCGCAATGTTTGCCAATTAACTGGCCTCATTAATTTGTAACTGTGAAACAAAACAGAATTCAGGCAAAGAGTTACTACAAGCGAATTGCTGGCTATGATGGATGCTGGACATTCCTCAACATTTTGCTGTGAAAACCAACATAATTGAAAGCACTCGAAATTTTATGAAATCAATGTAATTTTGCCAATCTAATCCTCAGCTAGTGCAAAACTTCTCGTTCCAATTTGCAGTAGGGATGTGGGGTCCCTTGGGTGGTACACAGGATGCTGTCCAAAGGTTCATAGACATGTTCATATGGCAAACCTTTTTGTTTAAAAGAGGGTTTCTCATTCTGCTGATACTTTTGATGCCTGGTCCTTTACTCTGCTGTTAGACTCTGCCTTTTGATTCCATGGTAACCAATATATTCCCCCATGCCAATAAACCTGGATAAATATAATACTGAATTAATCTTTAGAGACCCATTTTTATTTATGATAAGAGCCTTTTTACCCAGGAAAACTAATGAGCATAATTGTAGCAGAATAATTGATACTGCTATGGCTTTGCTATGTAACATCCCAGGTAGATGTTTTAATTGGGTATAATTATTCCATTTCCCTGTATAGAAAAGTCCTATATAGATAAATCCCGTTTTATAGTTAGCAGTTGAAACAAATTACATTTCATAATTACATTTATGCTGAGTTTAAGGCATTCTTAGGATGGGTAGGAAATATAATGGGGCCATAGTGTAATTGAGAGCGCAACCTTAAAATCCTGTTTGTGACAAGTGTATTCAAATTGCCGTCTGCTATATTTTGATTCTTTCTTATTCCAAAACTACAAAAGCCATTAAGTCTGCTTAAAATAAAATGTTTTGAAGGTCTAGCACCAAATTATCGATACATGCAAGCTAAGGAAGCAAATGCAATTTGTCATATTTAAGCAGAACTGTGCCCAGTCTGTAGGTAACATCTTCTAGTGCCAGATTCAGCACTGTTGTAATCAGGCATCCTGGGGACTTTGTGGTACAAAAGGAAATTTGACTTCACGATATCAAGTCTAAATTTGGCTCCCCGATGCTTAGAACACTCCTGAAGGCATGATGCTCCAAACAATTAATCTTGCATAATATGGAATAAATGCGTATAGGACACACTGGCTCAGTTCTTGTAAATCCATTGACACTGGCATATTTTTTCCATAAAAAGATGGTTTTCCACAGTTGGCAGCAATCCTGTTCAAAAGCGTCTTTGAGCTGTAGAAATACAAAAGACTGTACTTTATTTCCAGTCCCTATTTCCCTCTCTCTCTGGCCATTGTCCACCCACCTGCCCTTCCCCCCCACCAAAAAAAAAAAAAAATCCCTTACCCTTAGTTTAGACCCGGGGAGTTTGGCAAATGTTTCCTTCTCAGTTCTTAACTCTTTTTCTAGTTTGAAAACAAAGTCCTGAAGCAGTGTGAAATTAACTTATATGCATAACATTTGAAGTGACAGAGCAAATTCCCAGTGGAATGAAGGGCTATTCACTTCAGTGGGAATGGGCAAGTAGATTTGTGGCAGAACAATGTGCTTTTCTCAACACTCTTGCCTCCATTCCAATGGATGGGACGGGGCCTCCCCTGCAATGCCTGCGCACCACCACCCATTATGATCCTTTAAAATAAAACCACACCAAACCAACCCTAAACAAAACCTGTCTCTTTTTTTCATCCTCCAGCTGGGTGAGATATTTAGCCTGTTATTGCACGGAGTTTCTGCGATTTGCTAACAGGTGATTGTGCATCGTCCCTGCAGCTGAAGTCAGAGTAATTGTCTCTGGGTGTACCTCAGCAAAACTGCTGCCTGAGGGACTGTTTTCTGTGCTGTATGGAGAAAGGTGCCTGTCCAATTCCTTGTCTAGAAAGCAATGGAAAAGCATCTCTGTAGGCTGTGCAGCAGGCGTGACTGACAGCAGTGCCAGCAAGACCAAAGGACATGGTCTGCATATTTATGTGCACTCATTTCCTGACCCGGTGGTGGACTCCTTGCTCTGATCATCCATGGATGTGTTTGGGAAGGGCTCAGACATCACACCACAGCACACAGTTTGGCTTACCACTGGTAGAGCGTGTTTTTAATACTGTTGGATACACTGAGGAATTTTTGGGGGGAGGATGCTCTATAACCATAACTATTATGAAGAAATGATTAAAATTAGGAATATATTATAAAGCTGGATTATTCTTATGTTTCCCACTCTTTGCATACAGTATAATGAAAAACAATCTGTGTTGTCACCTCATAAAATATCTATCATAATATTTTGATTTAAATCATAAACAAGCTTAGCCAAGAATATCGTATATACAGTTCTATGGTATATGATATTTTTAAAATCTATTGGCCAATCCTATTAAAGATTACATACTTAAATCTTGTTTCAATCAAAGACTATCCCTTTAAGGAGAAATATGAGTGTCTGATTCCTTCTGCATTGTACAAATAGAAAATTGGTTCTCTTGCTCACCGAGTGGTCAAGCTCTCGATGTGTCTCGGAGAAGTTCCAGACCTCAGGCTTTTTGTCACAAGAGAGTAATGCAGTTACTGACAATAATCACTCTCCAGCATTGTGTTTTGTACCCGTGATCAGGAGTACATATCATCCAATCTGCAGTGCAACTGTGATTCCTGTTGTCTCAGCCAAGAGATTTAAAACTCACAGCCAACTAAGTAAATACCTCATACATTTCTGGCAGACAAAAACTAAAAGGTGAGGAAATGGTAGACTTTCCTGTTAGATCTGTCTCCACTTACCTCATTGACAGAAAGAGAACAGAAAACTTCAGGGTTCCTCTCAGAAGCATATTTGTGAGACAATGCTTCCTTGTTTTCTTTCTGCTCTGCTTCTTTTTACTGTAGTCTCTTGCTCTCCTTCTGTATGCTTGTTTTCTTGTCTTTCTTTCTTCTTCTTTATTTATTTTTATTTTTATTGAAGTGTAATATTTCATACTGCTAAATACAAAACATCCTTGATTTGTGCATGTCTGTTTGGACAGATGCACAATTTGCATACTTTTTCCTAAAAATACAACCTTTCTAGGCACAAGCATTATAACCTAGGATGAGCAGAAAGAGCACAGGAAGGCAAGAAAGAGAAAAGCGAAGGGAATGGGTGGAGAAGAGAGGAAAAAGAGAGAACAAGAGAGTGAGGGCTTGTTATGGTACTATGACACTTTAAAAGCAGGTGTGTGGTTAGAAGTCAGAAATAAGGCAAGAAACCCAAAGGACCATGCCCTGGTCTGTAGCTGGGGAGTAGCTGGTGCAGCAGAGGGAGGATGCTAAGTGGTGTCACTCCCCCTGGGGCTTCTCCCTGGCTAAAACTGTTTGCCAGAAACTGAGGATGTTGCCAGGCTGCTTGCTGCCAGTTGGACATCCCTGTGCTGCAGTTCCCTGTGTTGGCTCTGGTCTCTCCAGTGGCCAAGCACGCCTCCAGGCACACCTCCACAGTCTGGCTGATTTCCTTGCACCAGGGAGAGATGCTGACCTTCTACTTCATCCAGACCCTGTGCTGTCGTGGTGGAGGAGGGATGATTATCCAGGATGGTCCTGGCCCAGCTGTGTAGGAGGATTATTCCTGTCTTCACAGAGGCTTCTCTCACAACTAGAGATAACCAAAAGCAGTCTTTTTTTCTGCAGTGTCAAAAAGAAAAAAGATGACTTCCAAAAAAGAAATATATATGTCAATGAGGTCACACTTTTATAGTGCATACCTACATTTTGCAATGATATTTTCATTACGCCAATTCACTGACATGATCTCGGCCCCAGCAGGAGGTTAGTTCCTGATTCAAGGAAAAGGAGAGTTTTAACATTCATTTTAATGCTAACATTTATTCATTTTTAGTATCTGCACTGTAGCACTAGCTTCTCTTAATTATGGGAGTAGAAGCAGGTTTAGAATTCCCTGGAGGAGCTTGCTCTTTTTTCTTTTTAGACTTACTCTCTTCATCTTCTCAACTGCTCCTCCCTTAGTCTTTTCATTTTCCTTGAGAGTGCTTATTCTTACCCTTAGAAGTGAGCACATCTTGGCAAGAATTTAACTACTGAAAATGGTGTAAACTTTATCTTCTTCTCCTCTTCTTTTCCTCTGTGGATTGATAGTTAAATGCAGCAGGTTTTCCACGGTGTGATGAGAGCAGTGCACGAACCCAAAGGTTATGCCTGTCTGTGCCTTAGGGATGCATCTTGGAGATGTAGTGCATGAAAGATGCATCAAGGTAAATTCACAAGGTAACTGCAGTAACATGCTGTATTCCTGCTGCTTACCTCCTTGTTTGATACTTGAAACCATCTTAACTCCTGTAAATGCAAAAATCAGAATAAGACTGAAACATAGCATGGTTCAGTAATAAAAGGTCACATGGTTATACCTGTAGGTTTCTACCATATGAAGCCTGTGTACATTGCATTTTTGTTCTGCCTTTTTTGAGTATCTACAAAAAGGGATATTGGCCTGAAACTAAGTGAAGGTTTCAGTCTCTGAATGATTTTTGAGCACATTTTTTCTCACAGATCAAGTATTTTAAAACTTTGAGTGGCAAAGAGGAGTGCATATTAGTTTTAGACAGATTTTACACTTTACTTTTACACTTTTACATATGCAATTGAATTCTGAATCGCCCCTTCTACTTTCAGCCTGAAAAGAGTAGCCCAGAATGCACCTACACGCTTTTTGATCCTTTGAGAAAAAGAAACCCAAAACCTTGAAGGAACCTTATTAAACTTCGGAAACAAGTCCCTGTGGACAAGGAGTGCTTCATTTCTGCACATCTTTTTAATAGATACTGTTACAGGCAGACCAAAAACCTCAAAAACTCTGCTTTAACATGAGATCTATCCCAAGGTGTGTCTTTACACCAAGAGAAGCAACACTGGTACGCATGAAGGCATCACTGAGGCTGAAGTTTTCATCTGTGCAAACATCTTGCACCTCTTTAATTATTCCCATATACAAGAGAAAGCTGCATTTATGAAGAAGCAAAAAGCATTATACCTGTAAGGGAAAAACCCCCTGCCTTTATTGATAATAACTACACCTAAATTGCAATTATGTAACTGTTTTATGTAGAAATCCTGATCAAAATCATTATGTAACAAGCACAAAATCTGAGTAGATTAAGAGCACATAATAGTGGATGTTTCATTTTGTCATCCAGGGAAAAATGTTATTTCAGTTATGCCAAAAAAAATTGCTCAATTTTTTTGGCTTTTATACACATTTCTGACCCCTTCAAATTAGGTCAGTTTTTAAACAAAGGCATAATTTAAATGTGAAGTATCAGTGTTTCATTTCAGAAATATTTACTGTTTCCTTGTTGCAGTCCTCCAGAATGAGACATTCTGCAAGTTTCTGGAAGCAGTCCCAAATTCACAAATGTTTTCAGATTCTGCAAAAATGAGGTTTGGATTTGTAATATTTTAGCTGATGGGGGTGGAGGGTGGAGTAAGGGTACACCTACATCTTATTTAAGTGTTCACAAGGCCTGAGGTTTTTCTCCCTTAATTTATAGCAATCCACTCAGAAAGGATTAAGTAATCCAAATCAGCCCATTCTTTTAACAGAAATACAAAAATCCTCTTTTCAACTTACATGAAATATATCAGTTTAAAGGAATATTCTACATGAGGTGTACAGTAACTGAAACACCTGACATTCTTCTAATGCCATCCTTTATCTGATATGATCCAGGAGGGATAGAGGCTTGACTGGTAGAACACACTCCTATGTGACTTTAGGAATGAGAGGAGCCCACTTAAAAGAAAACTCACTCTAAGTGACATGTAGATGTAAATACCTTGAGAAACCCAGTCTGTAAAACATATTTCTCCTGCCCACAAACTCACACCTGCTAATGCCTCATAAAATTAGTTGCATCCTCAATACTGTCCTTCAACAGTAAGTTTTAAGGCCGAATAATATATTTAATTATTTATGTTTTGGCAGTTCCTTTATATCCAAGCACATTCAACAGCATGTCATATGGGATCAATTCTTCAACAGTGATTTTATTATAGTTTCTATATAATGTCACTTTGGTATATCCACCCTGTTCCCACCCCTGAGCATATGGTGTCTCTTTTTTTTAATGCATCTGAATTAGAGAAAAGTACCAACATTAAATATGAATATCTTGGTTTTTGATACTTGCCAGTCATAGAGTTGTTTGCAAATGTTTTTAATATCAATTTCAACTGTGTACCACAAGTGTTTTGTTAACATCTGTCCTGCAGCAGATGATCACTTTTATTTAGTGATTTATTTATGTATCTGTATTTTGGTGTGAAAACGTAGTAGTCACTCTTGGCTTTAATCTGTGGAAGGAATGGAGCAGAATGAAATGCAGTCAGTCACGCTTTGCACTTGAAAGGAACAGCGCCATTATTTCTTTGTTTTCTGCTGTAATCCTAGGTATAATGGGCAGAATGGCAAAAATAAATTGGGGTCTTTGTTGCAATTCTCCCTCTCTTAGCCAGAGCAGTGCTTTCTCTCATGTCCATGTACGTCGTCTATCAAATGTTTAAGGATCTTTTTGCACCAGCTGCCATGCTGTTTCAGTTTTTACTTCAGCTCAGCTCTCTAAACAGTTTGATGAGCATGAAAAATGAGGCCAACCTGACAAATCCTGTTTTTCAGCTTCTTCTCCTGATGTTACTTGATCATGAAACACCCTGATAGTGGCCATATTCCCTTTTTGGGACAACGGGAGCTGTCAGCCCTCTTATCATCAAATCATGGAATCACAGAATCATGGAATCATAAAATCATAGAAACATTTGGGTCGTAAAAAAACTTACAGATCATCTAGTTCCAATCCCCCTGTCGTGGGCAGAGACACCTAGAATGACAAATCTCAGAAAAATCATTACCTCATGGCTTTGCAGGGCATGGAACTTCATGGGTTTTTTTCCTCATAGTTTCTTTATTTCTTACCTGTTTATGATAATATGATCACAGAAACTTATTAACATTTGCAGTTCTGTTGTGTAAATGATTTCATGTGGTTCAGGAAGGGCAGCTTTTGGTTCATGAACTGCATTCCCAGAGAAGATTACACGTTCCACTATAGACTACTGCCACTAGCCTTGAGTGGGCTGGATATTTAACATACCCATTTCAAACTGCAATTAATATTTTATGTTATTTCCAGTGATCCTTTATTTTTAATCAGTTATGTTCTTTGCTGGCATGAATGAAACTCACAGTAAGTAAAATGGGAAATGCAGAGAAGTAGCAGATAGTCCTGGCCATCCTGAAGCCATGACACCCCAAGTCTGACTCTTGTGAACAAATCAGAAATGGATTGTTTTTCATGAGCTGTATAATGGTGCAATGCTTTTATTAGCATGGAGTTTAAATAAACGACATGAATAGTTGTGGTTATATCAGTAACAGAGTGATTCTAACAGATCTTGTTGGGGAGAGGCGGTGTTCAAGCCTAAATGCCAACAGCCCCCAAAAACACGTAGATATTCAGCGAGAAACCAAGCACATTTTTGCCAGGATAGAAAAGTTTCACAATTTGATAGCACAAAACGTATAGCCAATTGTAATCCAATTTCCAAAGATTCTTGGCTGACTCTGATTTAAAATTCTCAGTCTCAACCCTGACAGCCATTTTTAGCTGCACTGTTTGTCGATTGTATCACTTCAATTTCCCATGAAGCATCTCCATCAAGGTCATAAGTTCCCAGAAAGGCAAATGAATAAAAGAGCTTCTCCAAAGTCAGACTGACTTGTATTATGATTGATAATAGTCTTATTAATAATCTCAGAAAAGAGATCCATAGAATCATAGAATTCTGGCTTGGAAGGGACATCAAGGATCATATGGTCCAATCTTTTCTGGCAAAAGCATGGTGTGGAAAAGACGGCTCAGCTGAATCTTAAAAGAGTCCAGTGTTGGGGAGTTCCTGGCAGGATTCCCATGGCTGATTATTCTCTTTGGGAAAGATTTTCATCTTGTGTCTGATCAGAATGTGCACAGGAGTAACTTGTACCCATAAGGAACCCATGAGGAAAGAAAACAATTTAAATGGGGCACTGATAAATAACTTCACTAGTAAGGATGTGAACCCTGCATGAGAAGTGGGGTGTTAGAACTCTGGCCAAAAAGGTGTTTTTGGTGCTCTGTTCAATCACTAAACAGAAGACATTGTACCCTCCACTGTATGTATGGAATGTAGGATAAATTATGTACTGCACAACTCCTTTCCAGGAGGAAAAATGCTATATCCTTAATTTTGATGTATTATGAGCAGAGCTCTATGCCATTAAATATTTATATGTCCCTGACCAGTAATACATAAGTATGTCTTTTAAAAGTTAAGTTCACAGGGGTAGAAGACACAAAGTAATTTATGGTTCTCTAATTATATGTTACCAGAGGAACACTTCTTTTGTTCTATGCAAAATAAAATTATAGTTGCAACACAGTCATCATTCTCATACGTTGCATCTTTCTTCCTGTGTATGAATATCTTTATCTAAATACGTGTGTTAAATGCAACTTTTCCTATGAGTAACCTGATCCTGCAAAGACTTACACATATGCTTTATTTTGTATGGCTGGTATGACCTAAACAATGTCTCTGGCACATGTAGAATTCAGCCTCTCTGTTAATCTTAACAGTACAGAAAGACTGATCTGACTTGATTACAGCGAGTTGGGGAATTACAACAAAATCTCTTGTTATAATCAGAAAATGTAGATGAATTCAAATCAGATTTTCTCACAAGGGAGTATACACCGTTTTTAAAAAGGCAGGAATTGATGGTGATAGTGAGAGTCTGCAAGACTAAAAGTTATCTGAAACATGTAAACCCATATTTACCAAATCATGTTTATTACCTTAAACATCTTCACTTGACAGAGAAGACAGCATGGGCCCTGATAAAGAAAGAAGTCACTAAAGTACTGATGTGGGGATATGTATTTGAGACTCAAATGCAGACTCTAACTCAGACAAGAGAGGAACCTCAGCCTGGGAGATGAAAAAATGTTTTATATGAGGTGCTAGAAAGCTTTTAGATATAGCTATAGACCACTCACAACTGTTAAATGCAGACAGGTTGGAAAATGCCTACTGGATTACTTTCATGAAACAGAAATATTGTTTCTTATTCAGCTGTTATGACTGTGTCTATTGTTCCTGCTCCATTTTGCAGAGAATATTTTTACATCCTTTATTGTTATAACAGCAGGGAGAGGTATTTTTTTTTCAATTACTGTGAAAGTCACTGAAAGTACAGTTTAAAAGTGACCAAAATTGTTCACACCAATGAATGTAATTTGGCAAATAATTACAGCTGAAAAAATATGGAAGCAGTGGAAAAGGATCTGAAATGTTTCATTTTAAAATCACCAACTGCTTATTTTGACATATTCTAATGAATCATTTTGGTTTTTTTCTTTCAAACAACATTTTTTATTGGCAAGCGGTCTATATTTTTTAAAGACAAAATAATTAGAGGTACATAATGTGAGAACAAAATGCAGCATTACAATGAAAAATGCACAGAATAAGTCCATTTCCATTTCAATTTAGGAGATTTTTTTCCATATTTTTATTCCAATTATTGAACTAAATAGAATCATAATTTGCTCTGCTGTATTAGTAATAATTGTTGGTGTCAGTAACCCAGTGTATGGGTATCAATTTAGACCCAATTATATTTTGGAAGAAAAAACCACCGCATAAATGTGTAACAAAGAAATTAATTTGTTCTTTAAATGTTCACAGGTACCACAGTGGACTAAAGCTGTCTAGACCATGTGTGAATGCATGACCATCCTAACAAGGTCCTCAGAACTGAAGTATGTTATAGCAAGGAATGAGGTCAGGATTGCAAATAGGTCTGGCTTAATTCAAACTGTCCTTTGAAAGATGTACAGGGTATGACCAGGCAGCTTTTCAGAAAAACCCTACCGTGGTAAGAAGCTCATCAAGAGCCCACAGAGTTCATTGAAAAACTGGCTTAAGGCCATCCTGCAGAGAGAGATATAAGGGGAGGCATGAGCTTGTTTTATTTCCTGAGTTCATGGAGATCTGCTGGATAAGCAGAATGGGACAGCTACAGGAGCAGAAAGCTGGTGGCACTCAGAAGTGAATATCTAGAAGATGTGTTTGGAACACGCCAGACCCTAACTTCAGAGCTTTGGCATGGAAGTGGAACACGCAGGGCTCATAAAATGGGCAGAGAAGAGTTAGGATATGTGGCATAATTCCAGGGTGTGCAAGTGTTAACTATTAAAAAATCCGTGCGGATTCAAAAGACAAAAAGGATTTAAACCATGTTCTTTCACTTATTTTTTCCCGAACTGATGTAAAGCTGATCCAGTAAAACCCCACCAAGCATCTGTCAGCTCCTGATTGCAGCAGAGAAATCCTCAGTACAAAATTCTCCTCAGGAAATGATGGGGTTCAGGCCTTTGTACAGAAGACCTCTGATCCACCAGTCAGTTAAGAGCCACCACACTACAAAGTTTAAACCTTTTCTCCTACGTTACAGCAACACCATAATGATTTTGTAACTGCTTCTGCAAGTACCTCTGTAAGTTAAAATGGTTCTATATATCCCCTTCGCTTATGACTACTGAATTAAAGTTTGCATGTGCCAACTTTTTCACATTCGTGTGAAAGAACAACAGAGGGGAAAACTGAAGAGATTAGTCTTAATACCTTAAAGCTAAATAAATATTTACTGAGTTTGATTCTGCTGTCATTTCATGGCTAATGTTAAGTACAAGGTGACTGCAGGACTGCTGAAAATGTACAAACAACATTAATCTGCTGGTTTTCCCCTCATTTTGAAATGTATCATAGAATCCAATTTCATGGCACGTTTTGATTTTATATATGTCCCTTCCCAGGTGAAATGGCCATTTTTTGTCACCTGTGACACTTTCATTTCTCATATATGCTTCTAAAATGCAAGGCTCTGTTTCCCCATTTAGATACGCCTTTATGCTAAACTATGGCAGAGATTTTCTGCTGCAGCAGCTACTTTTTGACTCTATCAGGCAGCCAGCTATTTTCTACAAAATCCTCCCTGTTATAGGATTCCAGACTACCCATATATCACTCCAAACAGGAATGTGAACATTCAAAACCAGCTCTCCTGCTAACAACAAGAATTTTGTTGCTCTCTAGGTAAAATTCAGCTGAAAGTCAATTAGATGCATTCAGAGTAGACAACTAATGATACTAAAATACCCATGTAGGTGCAAATGTGTAACTTTCTGATATTTTACATGGATAAAAATTCATGGGACTACTTAAAAAACCCCCCAGAACAATGTTTCCTACATTGCATGTTTGCCTCCATGTAAGTATAATTCACAGAATTTGCAGGTGTAGGCGAAGATGACAAATTTGTGTGTCGTAAAGTGTAATGTTGTAAACCTTCTGCTGACTAAGTTCATCATTTGCAAAAGAGAGGTTCGTGCCACTCTCCTTCTTTTGGCTCCAGACCATTTCCAAACTCAGCTGAAGGCCTTAAACTTAATCCTCAGGGTAATTAATGGATGGAGCCCCAGCAACACAACAGATCCAGTTTCAGCCTCTGAATGGCTGAGACAGATCCTTCTTCCTGGAGAGAAGCACAGCACAGATTTAGGGAAACTTGCACTTGTCCAGCCACGGACTGCATCTCTACAGCACATCCAGCTGCCACTAGGAAACCTTGTAAAGGTGCTTGGCCATGCAGCCACAGTTTATGGCTAATTACCTGTTCAGATGGTTATGGCAATCTCTCTTGAAAGGTATATTACATGGCTTTGGGGAAGTCATGTAACAGTCGATAACTTTTTTTAAAAGTTTAGTAATTTAATGAGGAGTGCCCCCGTTCTCCCCTCATAACCCTCCTGAATAAAAATTTCACAGCAGGATAGGAAAAACTCAGCTAAGGTCATGAAACTGTTACATGGATTGTACATAAAGACTGAGGCTCAGGATGAACCTATGGATACCTAAAGGAAGTGTCTTTTACAAGGTATTCTTTGTCTTGAAAAACATAGAAGAATTAATCTGATGAAAAATAGATTTATTATTTCCATTCTAGATTTTCTTCAAGGACAGTATAGAGGAAAAGCACCATCTTTGCAGTGCAGTGCATCTCATCCTAAGTAGACAATCAAAATAAAGTAGATGAACATACCTTTCAAAGTTCCTGCTTCTAACTTTGAGCAATGAGAAAAGCTGAACTAACTAGCTCGGGTGCAGGCATTGGCATTATAGACATGTAAATTAGGGAGAGGGAAGTTTTATGAATATATTTTGGGCTGAGGTTCATCACAATTTATGCAAGTCATTTATGTACAAAATTTGCACCCGAGCAGACTTTATGTGACTGGAGACAACCTCAGCGTCCTCTGCACAGCCTTGAAATGAAATTGAGAAGTGTGTGGGCATCCTTTAAGTGAAAAGGGTCTCTGGTTTACAAGGGAAAAGGAAGAGATGCTGCACCCTTTCTGACTAGCCCTGTGACAGCCTTCTCTAGTCACTGCTGGCTGTGTGGGCTGTCCATTGTGCTGTAATGTCAGTTGTTGGCACTATGCTGTAACCAACCCAGACTCACAACAGCTGCAGAAGGGAAGGTGCAGGATTTCTTGCCATCTGTGTCCCAGTGCTGAATCTTTGAGCAGCTCCTTAGTGGAGTATCAACTCCACTAATTGCCAGAAGCAATACAGTAGCTCTACTTTTTGGAAGTTCTGAATTTACTTACTTATTTCTGCTTATCTGAAGTTTTTATATTCCTGTCAGGGTTAGGGTTTTTAAAATTTTTTTATTGTTCTATAAGAACATAAACACTATTAGCATACAGGGTAGTTATTGAGAGCAACAATTTTATGGAATACACAAGAAGTAATGAACAAACTCTTGTTGAAACCTTGGAGGTTCTAATGCCATCAGTCTTCTTTCCATACTGAGGTTTTGTCTGACAGGAATCCCAAGCATAACTATGCGTATGCAGTTCTTGTATATGCGTCATTTAATGTGACACACAGGCAGGGGTGTCAGGCTCTAGAGGACACACAGGCTCGTTTGGATGTTGGTATAATGCTGTGAGCTGTTACTCTTCTCTCCAAGTTTATGAGGACATAAGCATACATGTGTGCGTGAGTTCATGTCTAAAAGCACTCTTTTCTGAAGATTTACCCTTGACTAATTATAAAAAATGGCGCTAAAACCCCATTTTTCACTCTAAAACTTCTCCCTTCAGAGGCATCCATCTCAAATGTGAAATCTGGATGGTGTTTTCTCTGTTTTCAGGCACCCCACAAGGGAAATAATTTGCAGAACATACCCTTACATTTTTAATCCACATGACAAAGCCTTTAGTTCCACTGAACTGATATAGTCTGGGAGAGATTAACATTTTGGAGACCTATGCACACTGATATGCAATCAAAGTAATTTTTTACTGACCTCCTACTGATTTCTTTTCCAGCTTAGTGCCATACACTAAAACTTCAGTCATGACACTGAGTTGTAGCTTCTGAACCTGAGCCATGTAACACTTGTCAGGTTATTATGGAAATTTCTTACCCATATCAAGCAATAGATTCAGTATTAACTGACTCCACTGGCTGTTGTAACATCTCTTCTGTACTCTCCAGAGGGAACATTTTCTTCATTTTACCACAAATAAGATTAATATTGAGTCAGCCAATGATATGTCTTGATATTTTGATAGAGTGCAGACACTTTCTGTTGAAGAACAAAAACTACCTACCAAAAACAATAACAGGAAGCAAAATAATAATTAAGAAATCTTACCAAACTACAATCAAACATGATGATGTTTCACAGGTGGTCACAAGACTTCCTCAAAGTTATGACATCAACTTAACCAAGTGAAGGCAAGAGGTATCATGGTTGAGATATTTTAAAGAAGCGAAAACTAAAACCCCAATGAAAAATTTGAGAGGACTTAATGAAAACATATATTTCTAAAATATGGTTTGACCAAAATATTGAAATTTATGAATGTAACTAATTTATTAGGCACTTTTATGATCATTTATGACCAGAAGCTTGAGTCCTTTGGATAAGCTTGTCCAGAAAACATGGCAAGTTTAGCAGAGATGATCTCCTGTTGCCATTATAAAACTAATTA
This sequence comes from Bombycilla garrulus, assembly GCA_013400315.1. Taxonomy (NCBI): domain Eukaryota; kingdom Metazoa; phylum Chordata; class Aves; order Passeriformes; family Bombycillidae; genus Bombycilla; species Bombycilla garrulus. Next base: position 531,899 of record VXBU01000096.1, on the reverse strand, counting down.
AATACTGTCTCAGAATGATGTCTTGGTTGAACATCTTATCCTTACTTAAATATGCCCTAACATATTTTATCCTGTTACTATTTATGGTCACTGCTTACTCAAAAACCTAAAAGATGGACCAATTAAAAAAAATAGAGAATCCTGCTATATAAAAAGATGCCATAGTCACTCCAGATTTCAAGCTAAATCAGTATCTTGACAAGGTGCATTAAAATGTTATGTTCATCACCTCAGATGCTTATTTTCATTATTTTCATTTGGGTCATTATTTCTCATGTATAGCAGGTAAAAATCTTTATTGTCCAAGTGATATTCACTTTAAATAAAAACATTTTTTAAAAAGGTTCTTACTGTTCAGGGTAATGATGGTACAGAACTGCAATCTTCCATACAGGGATGCTGAGTGAAAATAGGAAAGTGCTCTAGCCATAAATATTACAGTGAATACCTCTGTAAAACTGTAAGTCTTATTTGTGTTTCTCATGATGAAGAAATGTGCGGCAAAAATACAAAGTGACCAATTTGAAAAATAAAATTCATTGTCTAGTCGTGCTTAACACTCATATGTGTTAGAGAAAGAAGTGCATTTCAAGAATACAATTTATGTTCCTTTTTGGAATTGCAACCATTAGACTTTCAGTGTTAAGGTTACTCTTGCTATTTAGCAGATCTCTGAAACCATATTGATATAACTCTGAAGCCACATCAGTATTAAACATGATCTCTACCTTGGATATATTAATTTCTATTCAGACTGTCATTTCCATTACCATCTCCATCAATTATACCACAGGTGTGTCCAGGACCAGAATAAGTGTAGGAAATGTAAGTGCACACTCAAGTGCTCTGTATAAAAACATTCTGTTATCTTGCCATTTGCTGAGACTCCAGAGATGTACGATGCAGCTTATACAGTGTGCAGTACTGATATATTGGCAATATTTCCTGCATTAAGGAAGCATGGGTCACCCTTTGAAACTCTCCTAGGAGACATAAATTCGGTAGCCAATCAAAGCACCAAAATCTAGGATGTGAGCTCTGCAACAGACCATGTTTTTGAAGCAGTCCTACAGCTTTATACAGCCATAGAAAAGACAGTGCCCCCCACCCTTTCTGATTATCATTTGAATGTTTGTTGCAGAACTGGTACTTAAAGAAAGTAAACCCCTTAGGTAAATTATCTGCTAGATGAAAGTCACTTATGTTCAGCATGCAGCATACTGTGATTTTCTGATGGAACCACCTTTCTGTGGGAAACAGGATTGAAGGGAGGACAAAGTGGCCCAACATAAGAAAAAGGATAAGTAAAAGAGTATAAGAAAAACTTCTCTTCAAGTTTTTCTGTACTAAAAATCAGGGGGAGAGAGTCTGCATACAGTGTACATACTCACACTTGCAAATAATGATGTAACTTGAGATTTCGCTTTCACCTAGTAATATTTGTATGTAATTCTCACATTTTCAGTATACATGCCATTGTAATACCATGCTAATTTGTGCTTGATCTCTGAGCCACTTCATTACATCTTACTGAAAAACACGACTGACCCATGTTTGCATTCCCATGACTGAAATAGCTTTGGAATCTGCATGCAGACTTCTCATTATCTTTGCTTGCTTTTGTCTTCCCAGACTCCTAGTAAAGGAGGTTTTTGTAAACTGCTCATGGTTTCTTCTGTGCCTGTGCAACATTGTGCCAGTATCTCTCAAAAATTACAGACAACTTCAGTGAATGCATACATACAGACTGCTAGGAATTTCTGATCTTTGTCTTTTGCTGCAACGTGAGCCTGTACAAGTTTGTCTGACATGTGAACTGTGCAAAATCTTTTCTGAGCTTTTTTTAAGCTCTAGTTTTATCCATGGGAATGCACGGTATTTTATTACTTCAAATCTGATGATCTTTGTTGTAACGAGGACAGAAAAGCAGAAACCAAAAGCTTAGTGAAAGAATTTTAGTTAAAACAACTAGCTAGCTAGGATTCTGATCACCTTGACTCATAGCAATTGTGAATATAAAATATATAATAAGAAAATACATTTGGTCATAGAATAGAAACACTAAAATAATAAAAGCATATTTTCAGTTACACGTTAAAGTCATCTATATTTTCCTGATATCAAATTGTTAATTCCAGCAAACTTCATCTGGTTATTTGAGATGATTTAATGGTGAATATAATTTCTTTATAGCTGGACAAATGCAGATATGTAGAAATGAAAATATTGACAATTCAAGTGACTTCTTTTGTGACTATGTTGTTGATATCTAGGTTGAGATAAGAATCGCTTCGGTTAGGTTTGTGTTCTAAAAGTGAGTGCATCCCATCATATGGTGCTGGCAATTAGTACAAACAAGATGCTGATGTCAGGCTCTGTGAAATCACACACAACACTGGACACATACTAATGTACTGTTCAGGAGGTGATTGCTGCAGGAGGAAGGAATGGAGTTATTCCCCAAGAACTGTATCAGGAATATTTTTATCCAATTCCTGTGACAGTTATTCTTGCTTTTTTTTTTTTTTTATTTCAAATATTTATTTGCCAACCCCAGAGTAAAATATCACTCATCTTCCAGGGAAGCTATTGGACATTCCAATGAACACGTACATGTAAAAAGACACAACTATCTGAATATCCATGGTTAAGACTTTGTTGGTCTGATACAAATCAAACACACTATTTTGAATAGGGAGTGTTCTTTGGCTACATATGATTTATGTGAGCTGCTTTAACATTAAAACAAGATATTTGATTCTGTGAGCTGCAGATTGTTTCCACTGAGGAACTGAATATTGTACATTCATGTGTCAATCAGTTAATATTGAGAATGTTCAAGTATTTGCAGAATGTGTATCTAAGGAGAGAGGTTCATATTATTTTCCCTTTCGCTGCAGCTTTCCTCTCCTGTTAGAAGACGACTGTCCCAAAAACATTTACTGGAATATCTACTGATGAATTATATCATTGCTGATAGCTTTCAGTGAACATCGCTGTTGTAAGTAAAAATCCTGTAAAGCTAGCATAAAAGCTTTGAAGATAAAAAAGATTACCATGGGAATGTCATTATTTGGAGAGAAAGAAGTAAATGTACTCCCATAAAAACCTTTAATGATTGTTTTACATAAATGCATATCAAAAGGGAAAGTGCCAGGATCAGTAGGTGCTCAGTTTTTCTGTTTTGTTTTGGTTTTTTTGCTTGTTTTTCATTGATTTGGGCTTATATACCAATTTAATCACCTCAATTTAGATTCTCATTTAGTATAAAGCACAGCAGTTTTGCTAGAATAAATGATACTACGCTGAAAATGCCTTCTCCCCTCCCTTCCTCTCATCTGCCATCCCTTCTCCCTCCATCTGGTTCCTCCTCCTTTCCTTAACATTCTGTTCCTTTTCCCTTCCCTTCCTTTCCTTGCCCTCCCTTTTCCTCTTCCTCTCATATCCTCAAACCATTTTCTGGATGACTTTTTAGAAATGTTTTCATTATGAAATATGAGTATCAAGAGTAATAGATTTTATAGGATATTGTAATTCTCAAATATGAAGAAGCTAACTTCATACTAATAAATTACATCTCCAGTGGAAGAATGAAGACTGAATCCGAGGTTTCTTTCAGCTTGGCTGAGAGTTGAAAAATTCTGTATATTTTAATTAAAGCAGCCTAATCAAAGTCCAGATCATGCTCTCAATTCTCTCTTTTCTCAGAGCAGATGAAATTACAGGTGTGCTAGAACTGCTGTCTTCCTTTCAAACTAAAGAAGTCAGATATTCCAGCTTACAGCTCAAAGTTCAGTTTCCCACAGCTACCCTGGAGGATGGAAGGCAAGTATCTGAGTGATCATCCCCTGCTTTGGCGATAAAATTCTTTGCAAGTGAGATATACTAATATATAAACAGAAAATTGTTTATCATCAAGAGCAGGAAAACTATTCCACATCTTTTCCCTCTCATCTAGGGCAGCTAGGTGTGACAAGAGCTATGGGACTTTATTTGTGAGTTATAAACAGGGAAAGCAAGCTTGTTCTTTGGTTATAATTGTGGTGTAGCTTGGTAACAGAGCACCTGTGTGCACACCAGATCATGAATTTCTTGAAGGGTTCAGGAATATTCCAACTGTCTCCTCATGGATGAGATGATGGACAAGCTTGAGACAATGGACCAACTGAAACCAAGTGATTAACTGGACCTTGTTATACTTGTTACCAGAGCCCACCCAGTGGGAACTGTGGACTGATCTAGAAATTGCCCCTGATGAAACTAATTTCTATTCCCAAATGTGTTTATTGACATCCTGCCTGGAGTGTACCAACACGTCCCTGTTGCTGAAGTGATTGGATTGTCCATAGATAAAACATTTGTAAAGAGACAACAGAAACCATTCCTCCAGAAATGGCCATTGTGGAACATCTTATGTCTGTAGCTATGATATTTAAGAGAAGTTTTCTATGTAGGGTGTCAGAGTAGCAATGACTTATGTATGTGCTATGCTGGTCATATAGGACCCTGGCCTTCTGGATCATAAGAACTGAGCAAAACCCAAAACTGTGGGTTTAAGGGTTGGTCCTGATCCAGGGCAAGATGACACCGCAAGGACCCTTGCAACAGGCACCCCTCCTTGCTGCTGGCCAGTAGCTGACTGTCCTGCTTGGTGGATTTGATTGCCCATGCACACCCAACCCTATGCCAAAATCCCAGTAAATAATTTTTCTTTTTAGCACGTAAAGTTCTGCTTGTGCATTAGCCAGGAACTGACTAAAGAAGAAAAAAGCTGATTTCCTGAAATCCTCTGGCTGGTGAAGAATAATGAACCTGAAATAAGAATGGCTTCCAGCCACATGGAACAAAGTGAACAATCTTGGGTCAGAGATCCTCTGCTACTTCCCTGCTGACTCGGCTGGCTCCCTTCTCCCTCCCCTCTCATTGCTGCTTGCTGTTTCCAGAGGCTTCTGGGTTTCAATGTACCCATCCTGCAGATTCTTCAACCTGCCCACTGGTGTGAATTTGGAACCAACTGTAAGAGACCTGATTTGATTATGCAGGATTCAGTGCCTTGTAAATCTTAAACTTTGACCACTAAATACTTCCCCAACTTAATATTTTTGTAGCCACTTTGATCTCCATAGACCTGAAAAATCTTTACTTGAAGAGATAGGTTGTGCAAAAATGTATGTCTGTTTGTAATGAGATCCACTTTCAGTCCTCAAACTGAAAACACAAACATGGTATTTAATGATCGCAAGGCAGATTTTGTTTTTCTAAATTTGAATAAAGAAGAAAAAAGGAAGGGAAGAGAAAGGGGTGAGTGCAGAAGTTGTCAGAGGGCATAGGCCTGTTAAATAAGTTCCATCTTTCAGCAGTCAACACACACAAGCTGAAAGTCCAGAGCCTCTCCCAGGAAGTTTACCACTGCCAGGCATTCCTAAAGGAACAGTGTGTGATTTTTCACAGCTGAGGGTAGAGTAGACCCCCCTGTAGATGATGATTACAGGTTATGTATAACTGCATTTGTCAAGTACTTGAGGCTGTGGTGAAGTGCTGTAAACTTCTATTTCAGGGCTGTAGTTTCTTTTAAGAGCAATCTCTAAAATCACAAAAATACCAAATAGTCAAAATCAATAACAGGAATTGTTCTTTTTAGAAACAGCTGCTTCACAGAAATTAACTCTTTGGTGTCTCTTTTTTTTAATTTGTTGTTTAGATCATAAAACTGTGGTACACTGCAGTGATGTAAAGACAATTGAAATTGAGAAGATGAATATGCTAACCAAGCTGAATCCTGAGAAATGCCAATTATGTAAATGTCTCAATTACTACCTCTACAACAGCAAATATCTGTAACCTGTGTGAGTGTCCCAGACCTCAGCACACTGGGTCACTACTGAGGAGATGAGCGGAGGGAAAGCTAGGAGGTTTGCTCTCTGCTCTGCTGGAAATTATGGGCATGCTAATGTTGAAAACTTGGAAGTTTTGGCACATATTTTAGGAAGAAGTAGAGCAGTCATGAAGAACTCTGTACCTAAGTCACAGGAGGGATTGAAAGGGGAGCCAGAATGATGTGAAGTCAAAGAAGTAGTGTTTCCTCTCCACCAGCTTTAGACACTGACACCATCTGTACTGGGTGCATTATAAAGCAGGTGCCATGATCTTCCAGAAATCATTTAAATGAAAAAAAAAATAAATCTATGAATAAAATAGAAAAAGAGCTTAAAAAATCATCTGGAAGAAAACTTTCAGAGGGCCTGATTTCCACTGGTGCATATTGCATGTCTTCACAGTGTACACGGTCCTCAGTGTGCGCTGGTTCAGTGTGCATGGTGCAGACAGCACAGCTCGCGTGTGTTGATTGAGAGCTGATCCTACAGTCTCCTCTGGCCAATTTAATAAACAGTGAAGTGCAGAATGCTTGGCATAAAAAGTAGCACCATCTGTTCTCAAAGCATGGAACCTTGTCTCAGGGAAGGGAGCTGCTGTTATTTTTCATGAGAAGGTAGGTAGTTGCCTCACTGGAGGTGAGGCTGACCTGGAGTTCTCGGACTATTATTTACAGTAACAATTTTATCATTCTCCACGTTGTTCCTTTTCTGATTAGCCCCAGAAGTTATTTACAGTTCAAATCATTCCAAGGTTGCTGGCTATTATAGTAAGAGAGGAGATTGTGAGGCAGTGCAGTTTGGATGGCACAGCAGCAAGACATTTCTCCAGGTTACTGCCCCGTGGGGCTACATTCATTAAAGCAAAGGCAGGACCAAAACTCCTACAGGGCAGTGGGTCATGAGGTGATTTCAATGGTGGTGTAAATAAAGTAGCTGGCATTCTCGGGGTAGGCATTTGCTCTTGTTCCACCTGAAAAAAGAAAAATCCTTTCCTGCCTCTGGAACCAGGCTGGCCAATTTCAGAAATCTTGAATAGAGATACAGGCTTAAAAGGTAGTTCAATTCCAACAAGCGTAATGAAAATAAGGGTTCACAGGGGTGAACAAGACCCTTTTTGCACTTTTTAAATTCTAAATGCTACCATTTATGATCCAATCTCAATATGGACATGAAAATGCACACATGAAGGGTGTAATAAATGTCTGTCCATGGCAAAAATTTCACTTGGGTCTCAGAATGAAAAAGCCAAAGACAGTCAACCATGAGACAACACTTCACAGAAAATGAAGCCTCATCAGTCTGGTGCTTGTGGAACCTCCTGTGCAATGGACTTTTCACTGGGGACCTTCTTCTACCACCATGAGTTTCATCTGATTTACAAATCCCATGGTAAATAACCATGAATAAATGGAAAGATTGTGAGACAGCCAAGTGTTATAACAACAAAATAATAACTAATGCTAGAATTTATGAGTTCTCAAGTGTTGTTTTTTAAAAAACTTGTAGCCAAATGAACAAGCCTGAGTGCTGCAGTCAGTAGCTGCATGGCATAAGTGAGTGGGACTTGTTTTTCCACCTAGGGTATCAGAGGAGCTGCAAATACTGTTTTATAAGTGTTCATAAATGTAGGAATTGCTATGGTATCAATTGCACTAGAAGATTATCAAGAGCCTTGTATCCTGAAGTGTTTAGCAAATTAATTAAAAGATCTGAATCCTCATGAGTCCAAAAATTCTTTATTGTTTAAAACCATAATCTTCTTGCTATAAATAAGGGGTCCAGTCTCACAAAATAATCCAAAGCCTTTTGCAATGCATAATCCAGTGAAAAGACTGTTTTTGGTTCAAAGTTGGCTAAGCTATTTGTAGCAGGTAGGGACAATAGCAGGATTTGAAAGTGGTCAGCTGTTTGAAAGATCCTCAGATAGAAATCTGTGAGGGAGAGCAGCAGTTCACTGTCTAGGGAGGACTTTGTGAAAAGAAAGTTGTTCACATTTGTGCATTTAAAAAGAAGCATCTCTGGAATGAGGTTTTTATAGGCCTTGTGTCAGAAACTGCAACTCCAATTTGCACCTCTATTTACATACATTTAAATACAAATAAAATTGCAAATCATTTTAGCAACAGCTGAGGACAAAGCACAGATAAGCCAAGGAAGGATGGACAACTGTCATTAATATTCATTTATCTACGTTTCCAAATCACCACTTTTAAAATAAGGGTGGGAAGTCAAACAGAGACGTTTAATTGGGTAAATAACTTCACTGCTTCCTCATCCTGCTGAAAGGAAATTCAAAGGATTTCCAGACATTAATCTTTTCATTAATCCAAAGGAAATCCTTGGATGATGAGAAACAGTTACAAAGTGGACCTGAGGGACTGTGTTATGTAAACTGTGGGGCTAATCCAGGGATTCGAACGTGCATATCATGTCCTGACTGTCTATTCAACTGGTGCTTAAATTCGTCTTCCAGCTAGTTACACTGAAGGAGATTCAGTGTGGCTTTTAATACACTTGTGTGGATAACGTCTCTATCTAAAACCTCTATCAGCTATTTACAGGACAGTTATACCTGCTCTTCAGACTACTTTGTTCTCTTCTGGTGCCCTTCATTTTCTCCAGCCCCTTTCACAAAGAGATTTGTGCCAGCTTTTCATTGATCAAATGCATCATGCTCAACAAGGCACTCCTGCAGCTTCATAACTTCCCTGAGCTCCTTTATAGCATTGCCAGGAGCCTGTAAGTCACATATCTTCTCCTAATTTGACAAAAGAATAACTGTGTGTTCAATGCTCCTTGTCTAATATGGACCTTTTTTTTTTTTTTTCAATTCCTCAGTTTACCTGTTGTTGACTTTAGGTAGCTGAATGTCCCCCAGTGATTTTTCAGATAGATCAGTATTAAAAAGTGTTGAGCTGGACACTGCTTTTGGATAAAGCATGGAAATTCCTTCAAAAAAAAGCTTCATTTTTTTTCCAACTGAGGTCTTGTTCTAATGATGTGAAAAACTCATGAGTCAGCGAGGAGTGATAATGTAATCTTTCTCACAAACACCTGTATCCTAGGTTTTTAACAACCTAAAATTTAATTCAGTAGAATAAATCAATTACAGTTATTTCAGGTAAACAAATGGTACTGTTTCTATCTTGGTTGGTTGGGTGGGGTTTTTAATATTTTCACTTAATTTGTTAATCATTCCACGTTGTAAAAGACTTTTGCATTTTGATTAGAGGAGAAGCATACAGGAACTTTCATTCTCCACAAAACAGTGTAAACGAAATTTAGGTAAAAAAATAACTGTTTCATTTCTTTCCTGAGCTGTTTGTTCCTTGCCTGTGTACAAAGAAACATAAGTGTATTTAAGGGAATACATTAGGGGAAAAAGGCAAGATATGCAATTCTAGGATTTGCCATGTATTGTGTTCCCAGGAGCACAGAATTCAAGCAGTAACAACTTTACCTATGGCTTTGTTTCACCCCTTTCCCTTCTCCTGTCCATTCCCCATCCCCACCTCTGGTGTGTCTGTGCTGGGCACACACAGAGCAAGGGCAGGGAGGGAGTCACTGGGACCCTCTCTCAGGGGGAGTCTCCGTGCTGCTGACACAACCCAACGGGCTTCCCACGAGGAGAGGGAAAGGAGAGCTGTGTGAGTAGCAGGCTGGGCTGGGGATGGAGCCCTGCACCAGGGAGAAATGGTCCAAAGCTTGCCAGCATCTCCACCCAGCATTGCTCAGGAACGCCCACTGGTCCCCCTGCCCGAGTCTGGCTGATGGGCTCGGACCAGGCCGTGGGAGGGACTAATTTCTCTTGTCATAGATACACCCTGGGATTTTAACAAGCCAAAGTTTTAAGGTGACTTAGTAGGGGCGAGAGAAAATCCACCTGTTGGAAGGGACAACATCCACATACTGAAGTAGTGTAACACATAAAATAATCATCTAAATCAGCCCAGATAGTATAAGAAGCAGCAAAAGTTGTTGAATATATGGTGTTTTTCTCCAAAGCTTTGCTGTTAAGGCTCTTACAGATTGCTTAGCAGTATATTTTCTGGCCAGAGTTTTTGTCATGGCTGACAATGGCCAGGCTCCTAAATCCATAATTTGGCAGCTGTCTGGGAACTGACAGAGCACCAATAAGCCCCACTGAAGTCACAGCTCTTGAATCACAGGCTTGTTTCCTTCCTTTCTGTGCTGAAAATGGACTTAAAAGCCTTCATTTAAACACCTAAAATTGAAAATATTGTCTAAATACTTTACATTGGCCATAAATTAACTAGAACTGTCAGCCAGCAATAACATAAATGAAAGTCATTCCCTGCCTGGTCAAAGTTTTATTTTTTTTTTTTTTTTTCTCTTAAGATCTGATTTAAAAAGATCTGATTCCTTGTTTGGCATGTGCCCCCTGAGTTCCTGTGTTTTCAGAGCTCAGGCTTGTTTTCCTCCTGCCCCTTTCACAGCCACACTGAAGCTGTGCCATCAAGGAATCAGCCAGAGCTTATGCACTCAGTGGCAAAGACAGGCAAATAGAACAGAGCAATTTTATTTTTAATCCTCCTGCCTTGTCAGCAGTGTAACAGCTTTTTCAGATCCTCAATTGTCTCATTCCTGTGGAAGGCATACCTTTCTTTTTCTCTCTTTCTTTCTTTCTTTCTTTCTTTCTTTCTTTCTTTCTTTCTTTCTTTCTTTCTTTCTTTCTTTCTTTCTTTCTTTCTTTCTTTCTTTCGTCTTTCTTTCTTTCTCTCTCTCTCTCTTCCTTCCTTCCTTCCTTCCCCCATCAAAAAAAACCTTCATCCTAGCTCTTAATTTTCTCTCTTCAAATCATATTAACCTTAACATTCATTGCTGCCTCCTGAAATCTTTGTTTCACTTTGTGCTATACCCCAGACATGTGAACTTCTAGTCTACAACTTGCTGTAATTCTATTATATGTTCTTCTTAACACATGTGGTCCTAATTCGGTGCCCTTATTTTTGGAACTTTCTAACTTTCTCATGCAACTCATTTAAAGTAATTCATCATTTTCTGACTCAATTTTATTTCCCTCCTTCTATCTTCCTTTCCCTAATAAGAGAAAGACATGAGCAAAGAAAAAAAATAAAAGAAACATTTTCATCATAAAAGCCAGTCATTTATTTTGTAGTAAGTCTTAATGTGATGAGGTTGGCAGAAACATATCTGGTTTAAGTACAGCATTTGTGAAAGTGAAGTGGCATGTTCGTCTTGCAGTTCTCTAGTTTTAACCTTTTCTTCAGTCTGGAAGAACAAATCAAAAGCTACATGTACAAAATGAGTAAAAAAGCACCTTTTCCTTTACAGCCTTGTGCTGGAATGAATGATAAATGCTAGTTGCAGCCCCCTGAAAGCAAGCCTTTAGCAGGCAGACAGCCATTTCAGAGAGCTGCACACTTTGCAACAGCAGCAGCAAAACAGGGAAAGTTCTGTGCAGATCAAAGCAAAATACCAAAATCTCTACCTGTACAGGTTTATGTCAGTGATGTTGATGAGAACAGTCTGCACCACCTTTAGCTTGCAGGGTAATGTGCCTTTTCCATTCACTGCAGAAAACAATACAAAGAATGAGGCAGCAACACCTGAGTGCAAACAGAAACACCCAGCAAAGCACAGGGAAGTGAGGGACTGAAACGTTCACAAGTACCCAAGGACTCTTTCAGCACAGAAATATTGAACGTGGTGACAAATGAAGGCACTAAAAAGATGAAGCTAGTGCCTGTCTTCACTATTTTCTCTTGGGACCTGAGGAGAGCAAACACCACCAGAACAAGTAGAAATACTTTAATAATAAAGTAGAAATTTTAATCCTAAGGGCTGCAATAAATTAGGCCTCCAGTGTAGCAACTGCTACAGGACATCCATAAAGCGAAGAACCGCCAGGTGTCCTGTCCGTGGGCATTTCCCTTCCTGCTCATGAGAGATTATCCCTGTCCCCTGTGACCGCCCCTGCCTGCTGTCACAGCCCCTTGGTGCCCTGACAGGGCACGGGTGCAGTGGGAGCTGCAAGACCAGTCTGGCACAGGAGCTCCAGGATCAGTGAGACAGGAAAAGGGAGGTCTGGGAATGATCTTCCAATGAGCACTGTGATGAAACTGAACCGAACTTTCCCTCTCACAGTTTTGGGTTTGTTTTTTTTTTTTCCAATCTTGTGGATTCATCAGCTTCAAGCTGGAAAGTGTCTTGGTGCTCACTGGAGGTGGTACTGTGCTGATGTGCCTGCATGCCAAATATGCTGAGATTTCCTGCTGTGGAAAAAAAATGAGTAAAAGAGAGGACAAGAGAGGGCACATGTGTATTCCTAATAAAAATATAAATACACCACAAGTGTATGGCCTGATACATTGGGATCACATTGATTTGACAAGTTCCTGCTAGCAAGAAGGAAGAAGTCAGCAAAGTGGCATGTGCATATGCTTACAAACCATTTTTTAACCATGTCAGATGGCCTGAGGCTGCTCTTGTAAGGATGATTATTTTTTTTTAGTTCAAAATGTGCCCAAAACGTTTGGCAGAGGGGATCAGCTTAGCTTAACAACTTGCAACTTAACAACTGGTGGCATTTTCAGCAATTTCAGGCACAGATAGGAGATCCTCAGACTTCTTGCTTGTTGGGTCACTTTGATGCCTCAAGTTTTAGCTTTTATATTTTCCAGATTCTGTACTGCCTTTGTGTGTGACTCTGAACTTCATATAAAGTGTTAGCAAGTTCTCCTCACGGTTTAGTTAGAGAAAACAATCCCTTTCCATCCCGAGAACCAAGGACACCATCGCAGCTTCAGACTCAAAAAGTAAAAACAACTTAAAAAAAAAATTGAGGAGAGCAATCTGGGAGGATGTGACTTCATAACCTGAAGCTGTAATTGGACAATTAACCCCAGCGTACAGATGGATAAAAACTTACAAAAGTGTGAAAGCTCATGACACACCGTCCATCTTGGGTGTAGCCTCGGCCAGGTTCTTGTACTGCCCAGGGTTATCCTTTGAAGGCCTTTTAATAAATACTGACTTTATTCCTTTAACACTGTCTAGCCTCTGTTCTAGGTAGCCCCTCAAGGCTTCAACTTGGCCTGTTGATGCCCATCAACTTACAGGTCCTGCCCTGTCTCAGGGCTATTTAAGGGTCTAATTTTTGTGTTTTCACTCATACCTGTTCTGCTTTGCTGAACTGAAACTTGGTTAACTTCTTAACAAAACACTTATTGTCTAGGCCCAAAGCTCAGCTTTTAAATCATTACCAGTCATTTACCTGATTCATGCAATATGATTATTTCACTTTATAACTTCTGAAGACTAAATTTGGGAAAATTCTGTAATGTCACGATCAGTTTAAATGAGCCCCTGGCTGATAGAAGCAATGCCATTTATTCCCATCCCTCGTGGTATTTCTGGACACAGAGTTAGCATTTATACATCTGATGTTCTGGGGTAAGGAGACCAACTCTGAAACCTGTACAGGAAATAGTCTTGGGTTCAACAATGCTGTTGTCAGCTTTTTGCCTTTCAGAATTTCAGATACAGAAGCAGATGTGGGGAAGGGCAAGAAGAAACTTTCAGGTTTGGATTCAGTTCAAAATCAGCTTCAGACTGCAACCAATACTGAACTTTATTTATAACTCCAGACTTGAATTTCTATTCATCTAAGGTGCATGGAAATATTTATTTGTATATTGATCTCTATTTACCATTTTGAAAGATTTGTTTGCATTTGCCACTGATGTAATTCATGTTCAAAATCCTTTCTGATGACATACATCATCACTGACACACCCAAACATAATTCCCACACTTGGGTCCAAAGCTCAAGTATAAACTCCCTCTTCACCTTCAGAAGTGAGACATACCTTACATGTGGGAGTATGGGTTTTCTACACAACATGTAGAAAATCCTGTTATGGATGGTTTTGTTAATTTTTATCTAAGCATCTCAAGAAAGCCATCAGCTGGAAGCATATACATACTTTGCAGTCCTAAGGAAGGAAAAGTGAGGATTGCCATCTTTCTGATGTCTTTTCAGAAGTCTCACCAATAGATTCACAGGACACTGCATCAATACCACTGGTTTAAGAGACACTGGTCATTTTGCAGGTGTTTGACCTTTGTTAAGCTGCATTTTAGGTCTCTCTTGAGCCTGAAAGAGAAAGAAGTAGCAAGCTCAACAACTCACACAGCAAGTGTTAAACAGCTAAGTGTTATTTGCTTGGATAAGCAAGCTTTCTATGTGGAAGTCTTTAGTACTCCATACACTTGCTAGAACTCATGGAACAGGATGTGCTTTTGGATACCAACAGCATCATCTGGAAATGATAATTAGGCATTAATTACTCTTAGCAGACTGAGCACATCTACTATGTTTTACAATGTAAACATCAGAAAAATGATAAATTAAGTAACTCTAGATGAAACCTGACAATACATTGTATTTATACAATTTTTTTTCCGAAATACCTATTGCATTAGAGATTTGTAAGTGAAATACAGGCTGGTTTACAACCTTCTACTCCTGACTCCCCTGTGTGGTGCGTCTGCCCCCTTAGAACCTCTTCCTCCATTGCTGAATTCCCAGGTTATCCAGATCTACCACCCTCCTTATAGGTTGTTTTTCTGTTCCCAGCCCAGTGTAGACATCATAAAATAGCAGGATATCTCCATTTAGATTCACTCTGCTCAGCTATGAGCAGCTCATGTTAGCTTCTCTGTGGCTACTCTGATGCATGAGGGTTGAGAACAACTGATGGGTCAGGTCACAAGGTAGTTTCAAACTCACTTCAAGCAAGCTGAGACTATTCTCCTCTCCCTGCTGTTCTGTCTGTAGGACTTTGTAACTGCTTTCGAGGAGTTCTCAGCTCAGTATTTCAACCTTTTGAGCCCATTCTAGTAAGCATAGCTCATTTTTAGCAATATTACTATACATGACATTAGAGGATGCTGATTATTAAGACATGTAGTTGCCAAAATAAAATGTAATTAAAAAAATAAAACATTCACATGTAGGTAACATGTGAATGTTTGGAAGGCACAGTTCTTAAAGGGTTCTGGACTAGCACTACAGATAATCCTACTACAGAGAGCTGGAAACAGCTGCCCTGAAAACAGGACCTTATCTGACAATGGTTGCTAACGGGTGAGTCAGTTAGTGGCTGGTCTTACATCCAGGTGGATAAAAGAGGAACAAATCCAAGGTTGCTAATGGAATTGAGATGACAAACAGTAATAAAAATGGACTAGATCAGAAAAGAATGGATATCAACCTCTGAACTGCTGAGCAACAGGCTGGGCATGCACACTGTGTAGGAATTACTGGGACATATAGAAACCCTGCTTTTCACACGGGGATTAAGATAAGATGAAGCAGTTAAGATAAGACCTCTCTAAGAGGTCTCTCTAAGAAACAACAAGTATATGATGTTTCTTTGCAGCAAATAAGGGTTTTGAGCCCTACTAGTATCCTTGTTATTACAGCACCACAGAAAATGAACCCCGTCCATCCAGCTGGGTTTCTGGCATTGCTTTATTATTGAGTAAAGAACACCTCCAAAGGCACAATGCAAAGTGGGCTCTTAATTCAGTATGGACTCAAGGAAAAACGACATTCAGTGAAGGATATAGTAAATGTTCAAGTGTATAAAGTGGATTCTTGAAGATCACCCATCCAAGCTCACCCAGGCTGCCAGACTTTGACATCATACCCCAGCTCACCGTGGGGCATGGACAAAACTGTTGCAAAGCTTTAGTGTTGCTGCACAAAAAAAAGTGAATGAATCACAGATTCTAGTCATTTGAGTGGGCTGATAAGGTCTGTTAGATCAAGATATGGACTTCTGGAAAAAGAAAAACATTTAATGAAAAAGTGATGTTTTCTTAATATAAATGAGTCAGCACAGCAATTTGCACTTACATAACTCTTTTCATGCTCTTCAGAGCTCAGAGCTTCTTAACAGTGAAAGGTGGTTTTTTTTTCCTTTACTTACATTTTAAAGGAAAAAATGAAGCACTTGGAAATGACTTGCACAGAGTTGAGTCATAACTCCGGTCAGTCTCTTACTGTCATCGTCATATGTTGCTGCATCCTCTTCACTACCAATTTAATACTTATTGTTTGCCTTTGCTGTTTGCATACAGAGGATATGTTTACAGCAGTTGTAGAATGATTTGCTGTTTCATTATATAGATTTGTTCTGCAAAGCTCTGGAATGCAAAAATAATTTCTGTACTATCCACTGTAATTTACAAATAATTAGGGCCAGCTTTATTAGAACTAGTAAAGGATGAATAAAGAACTTGGTAGCACATATTTTTGTTTTGGCATCAGCACTGGCTTACATAGCTCTCACGTTGTTCTCTTGTATAACTTTTTCATGGTGCTCCATTTTTAAATCTGATTCACTGCACAAACAGTTGTTGATTCACAACAGAGAGAGTGGTATGCAGGGAGGGAGTGGTAATGGGCAGTGAGTACTGCCCTCACCAGTTTCCTAGTCATTAAAAATCCATGATTATTTCAGGAATTAGCTATGTCCTGGACATGCTGATCATAAAGCAAGTATGTATTAAATTTAACCCAGATATTGCAAAGGTTCAATGAAAAACACGCGAAGTCTTTGTCTTCAGGTCACTAGTTCAAATCACCAGTAAAAGATCTGAGGTCCATTTCCTCAAGAGGAGTGCTAATAGCACTGATTTTTGCTCTTATTTATCTTATTATACAGGCAAGAGCAGAGAGAATGCATTATCCACTCTGCCCTAGAGACGGGTCAAGGCTGAGCACATTGGCAGGTCTGCTGCTTGCTTTGTCCCTGTTGAATAATGAGAAAATTCATCCCTTGGGTAGTGAATGTGACATCCTCTGACACCACAGATTCAGGCAGATGGAGAGAAAGGATGCAAAGTGTCCACGGATCTGTGCTGCGTAAATCAAAAGCCACTCAGAAGTAATTTGTATTGGACAAGCATAAAACTGATGCAACAGAGAGTCACACCAGCTCCTAGCTGATCAATAACAATATTCAGTGAAGCCATTAAAAATGTCCAGCTTTTAATTGGCACATAAAATTTTATGAAACAGAATCATCACATAAACAGCGACAGCATGTAAAAACTGCACCAAATACACCAGCAAGAACTTAATGGTAATTCTGACTGAATGTATTTCATAAGAACCTGCTTACCAATGATATCCTTCATGAACTTATATTGAACTAAAGGCTATTAAACTGCAGCCAACCCATGAAATTATTACTACAAACATTCATTATTTTATGAAGCAGCCTATTGACGTTCCTTAGCCTGCATAAAGAATTATGAACTCTTGTTACACTTGCACGCCATGGCTTGGCTTTAGATTACAAATTCATCACTGTGTTCATAAGCTCTTGACAGTGTTTCTTTGCTTATGTGTAAAATGTGTACACATTTACCAGCCTTGCTAGAATCACAGCTAGATAGAAATGATTATGTGAAAATGCCAGCGCCTGGCACTTGTTCATGTGCAAAAATGAAGCTGTAGTTCTACTCAAGATGAATTACAGGACTGCATAAAAAGAAGGCATGCTTTTTTCACTGTGTTAACAAATGAAGTTAAAATCCTTGTATGTATAACTGTACTGTGCTGGCAAGTGGATCTATGGTCCTATGAGTTTTAATCATGGGTTTGAAGTTTCAACCTGTGCCTACCTGAAGGGTTCTCAGCCTGGTGACGCTAAGTTTTCCAAAGTTCTCATAGCCATCAGTAAAAAAATGACTCTAAATAGTCAGAAGTGGGAAAAAGCCTGAAAGATCACAAAGATTCACTCTAGGGAGCCCTAAGGAAGAAAGCAAAGAATAATGGAGGTTCTGCGAGCCATTAACATTTTCTTTCCATGTTCTCCCAGAACAAAACTGTCTTCCTAGGCCTTGTGAGTAATCCCACAAGCATTTCTTATTTTATCCCTTTTAGTGAAAAATATCATGCTCTGTCATACACTTCATCACTTAGTGGCAGATGATGGTGCTGACCAGTGTACTAGGCATTTTCCTGGTCTACCAGTTGCATGGTTGTGTTTTACACCGAACAACATTTCAAATGAAGTGTTAGAAGAGTTGGGGGCTTTGAGTAGCAGCCTCTCTGCTGCAGCCATGCTGAAAACAGATGGATTACTGGTGATGTACAGTAGCAAAACACTTCTCATCTTCTGTTTTGTGAGATACCATATGTGCTCACGCAGATAATATAAGGCAACACATTATTCCAGGATCCTGGGGACTTCTCTGATGTGAACTGATAAATCAGTCCTGATAAGAACAAACAGCTCAAGCCCAAATGGAGATATTCAATTATGTGAGATTTTCACTTGTCAGTGCATTCTGACAGACCCATTTATTATGTCACAATCTTTTTAAGATGGACCTGAACATTGCTGACAGCATAAATTACATTAAAACTTATTTTCTGATTTGAGTTACTTACTTGGTCTGGGTAAGTCTTGTGCATTTGGGGAGCTCTACTCCTGCTACTTTGGGAAGGACATTTGCGTAACATTTGTTTTTCACATTGTTAATCCAAAACATTAAAACAATATGACTGGGTTCAGTAGTGAAATATGTACATTCCACATCTCACTTCACAAGAAAACAAATTTACATGTGCTTTGCATGAGTCTGGCTGAGGTCCTTCCTACAAGCAGAAAATATTGCTAAGCTCCCATTGCTCCCATTATTACAAAGGGAGCCAGAAAAGTTGCTTAAAAAGTATATATTCAACCCTTCATTCTCCAAGAGTGCTCTAATTTTTATTTGAATGAGGTATTCTCCTCCCATTCTGAATTATTTTGTGATGAAAGAGTCTTCTTTCAATTTCTTCATTTTTTTTCTTAAGTCCTGTCATGAATGCAGTGTGCACTGGTTGAGAGTATTTCTGCCCTAGGAAAGGACATGCTGCCTATTATACTTGTGCTCAGGTGACATTCTCCTCCAGTTGCACATGTTTAACTCCTGCAAAATTAGAGGGACAGAACCTTCAACAGGTAAAGTATTTTACTTATGGAGAGATATTTGATATACTGGCTTTTGAGAGGTAACTGTGTATGACCCTTTCTTCCACACTTGAAAACCACTGGTAGAATGCTACTGGCTTACTTTTTGAAAAACAGNACCAAACCAAATTACATTACTAAAATTTTGGCTTATAAAAATTTTAGATACATTTCTATTTTCTTTATTAAAAATGCATTTACGATTTATTTCAGTTACTATGTAAGTCAGCATTTATAAGCAAAGAAAAAAATTAGGTTAACAGAATAGTGAGGTGCTGTCTTGTACCATTGACTGGGGGCTGTGGTGGATAACTAACACTCACAAATGAGTGGCACATCTGAGGTGGCTGATGGAGACAGCAAGAAATCACTGTTTTCCCTAGAAAACCAGATCAGCTAAAATGTAAATGACTGTGAGAGAATTCAGAGATGCTATATTTGCAAAATTATTTCTAATTGCTGCATTAATCAGGAATGCAACCCAGTTTCCTGACTTAGTAGTTATACAGTCATGTAATATAAACTGGAGGTGAATTAGTTGGCTCCATAGTCTGGGTTCCCAGATGTAAACATTTCGAAATTTTGTGATGAGAATCTATGCTCTCAGTCTGAGTTTGTTTGGAAGGTATGCTCTAGTTTGGAAAATACATCCTTCAAAAAGACTGAAATGTTACCAGAATCAGAAACATGTGTTGATTTTAGTCCCAACTTAAGCATGTGTTTGGGCATGTGTTTGTATATATTTCAAAGAGTGTCATAAGGACATTATAATTAATTTCTTTCTAATATGCTTAAAATATTTTCTTCTGCATTGTAAATTTTACTATAAGAACAACAAAGCTTCTAGTGAGATAGCTCCTTGCTCAAACAAAAACGTTTATTTAAAAAAAACAAAACATTTTCATCCTCTGGAGTCTAAAAGGAAAAACATATGTGCATACTTTATTTTAAAAACATTGCCTAATTCTTATTAGAAGTTAGATGACATTAGAGTTAAAAAGTCTATCCCACCATGCAAAACTGTGCCTGTACCACTGAAAATCAGACACAAAAACAACAACTCTTTTTCAGTGAGAACAGGTGCAAAAATCATGTTTGGATATAGCAAGGAGAGAAACACTGATGACTTCTTGTTCTTTTCCTTAAAAATAATCAATTTCTTCTATTCCCATTGCTAGAATTTTCAAAGCCTCAGTGTTAAAATTAAAGCTCCAGTGCACAGATTTGTGATGGGATTACTTTATTTCTGGGAGGGTTTGCATGGTGACTGGCCTTGAAAAAGTGGCAGTTTCTTTTCCTCTCCTGTCAAATGTTTTTCTTTCATTTTCTCTTTTTCTGGGGTGATGTGCAAGCCAAAGACTCTCATACCAACACTGTAACACAAAGAAAAAAGGGAAATATTTTTATTAGAAAAACAAAAAATTGTTATCTGTTCATTTTTATTGCTTCATGTAAGCAAATGCTAATAAAATATAAACCCGTGCAGTAGGTCTTTTTGGGGTGAGGGATTAGGTGCTTAATGTGAGCCTCAAATGTGAACTTATCTGGTGCTCCTTGGAACTCAGCTGCAATACCAGAAAGAACATGGCTCCAGTCCTTTCAGCTCCCTAAAACCTTCATATTTTGAGTGTATGGCATTTTTCTGTCTTTGTCAGGGAGTTATTTATTGCCATTTAATTGATAGTTGTTCTGAAAATGCTGACATAGTACCTCAAACTTCAAGACTTTTAATGAAATGACTGGAAATAAATATTGCAACAGTGTTCTTAATAAAATGCTACTTTTATTTGAAAGTTCACTATCTTACATGGTGTAATGGCTGACTTTTAACTGAAGATTATAATTACAGAAGATTATAATAACAGACAGCAGCATTGCAGGTAAACTGACATTAACTGATAAAAAAAAACACCTGCAGAGAGGACTTAGCTACAGCCTGCCAAACCATTTCTGGAACAAAGGTAACCAGCCTGCTTTAGTCTTAAGCAAGATGTCCCAAGGAAAAAACAAGAATTTTTGTCTATTTAAAAAGGACAAGGAGCCCTGGTAAACTTATTTGAATGGATGAAGAGAGGCTGATTGTTGGTGGCTGGAAGAAAGAGCTTGCTGAATAATTAGCTTACCAACCACTGCATTTCTGCTCAGTTGTACTCTGACACCAGCAGAATAATTGATACATGTCACCTTGATTTTTGTAAGACTTTCTAAGCCTTCTGATATTTACATATTTGTGAAGAACTTTCTCACACACTTTCTGTAAACAGCTCACTGTTTTTGCATTCCTTCATAGAGGAGGAGAAAAATTGATGGACTGTTGGTCTGTCCAGTGTCTTCGGAGAGGTGGCACTGCCACCGTCCAATCCACTGTCACTTTTGGAAAACTATAAATACTGGAGTCAGAAAAAATAAAGCCTCTCCTCTCCTCTCCTCTCCTCTCCACTCCTCTCCTNTATGTGTCTGTGTTCTTTTGTGTCCTATAGTGACAGATACACTTTAAAACAATCTTGTAGTCCACTACAAAAGAATTTTCACTGTTAATAAACACCCCTTCCTGCTAGGCTCCCTCAAGTCCCCTTTTCTTCTTTTGAAGCAAGGTGAGAAGCTGGTTTGTCAATGGTGGGAGATGGACTATAAATACTTACATTTCTCTCACAAGACTGCAGACATGCAGTAAGCATAACTATCAGTGATATTTGATGCAAAAATAATTACATTGACATGGATGTTTTTATTGGTCATTTCAGTTCACATTGTTCATCTGGAGCATACATAATGTTGATAGCTGTGTTTGAATAAAGTGGGGTTAGCAGCTAAATGTTTATTAAGAGTTATGAAGATGAAGCCAAACCAAATGGAAAAAAAAAATACTTTTTAATGAAAAGAAGAAGCCTTAATAAAAGATAGTGGTGTTTTTCCATTGTTTTAAGGAAACTTGAACTTCAACATGTAAGTTTATTTCTGTAAAGACAAACAAAGTTATATCATTAAGAAAAGCCTTATCATTACATTTATTGGAGGCAAGGGAAGGGAAGGAAGTGTTTAGAGTAATCCAGTTAGGAATACACTCTGATTAGACCCATTTAGTGCTGGAAATACCAAGAGGACTCCTGTGATCTCACCGGTGCTTGCTGACAATTACTCTGACTCATATATTAATAGATATGCACGTTTACCACTTTGAGTTTTTCCTTACCCTCTTTATGGGTAAGCTTTGATCCCATAAAGTAAAACTTGATGTTAATTTTCCTAGCAGCCAATAAAGATAAAATGTATACTTAACCTATTTAGCCTCTTGCTGTTGAGTTGTCAAGACAGATTGCTCAGAGACCTCATTTGGTCAGAGCCAAATGGGTCAGAGCCTCAGAATGTCTGTGCATATAAAAATATAAGATCATACTGCTCTAAGTACAGGGCATATTGCATTTATCTCTATGCATCCTAGGGGTGTGATAAGCAAGCAATACAAATTTAACTTCCATTGGTAAGCTTGTAGTATGCCGTAATAATCTCCCTAAAATTAATTGTCTTGTATATCAGTAGTCAGGGATCGCTCCCACCAGTATGAATGTTTGCATTTCAAAATGAAAAATTTTGCACAGGCCCAACACGGGCTGCAGAAAAAGAAGGAAAGTATTTCCCTTTTCTAGTTTGTCATGTGAGATATTTGCACATAGTTTTGAATGTAGTTGACCACTGATATAACTGTCCAAAATTCAAGACAAATTTCAAAATTCAGCTTAAAGTTGTTTTAAGAATATCTGCACAAATGTAACGAAATTATTTTGAGATAGTTCACCAGTAACCTGAAATAGATCTCATTATTCTCTACCAAAGGCTTAATAATCTTCAAATTATGAAGTTTTGAATAATTTATGCATATATACATATATTCTAAGATTATACTCACTGAGCAAAACCCCACTTAAATTATTGCCTGAATTTATACCTCCTTGAAGAACCCCAAATGATCCCCCTAAAGAGCAGAAAGAAGGACTGTGGTTATTGATAATTGGCTTTTCCTGCTCTATGTAATTTCACTGTGAAATGAACGCTCCCAGAGCAAGTTTCCAGATCCTCAGTGAGTTTTAATCCTGATATGAGACACCTACTGATGCTGCAAAAGATGTGCCTTATTTTCCTGCAATCACATTCTCTTTGATTATGCTGTGTAGACCTAAACTCCATTTGCGTAGGGCAGCCTGTGGCAGGGAACAAAGTAACTCTTTCTTCCTCCCCAAACCGAGACATTTTTTCTTGGTTTGAGGACTGTGGCTCATTTGTTGGAAAGACATTGAAAGCACTTGGCTTCTTATCACGCTTCTCAAATATAAGAGTACGTTGTGACAAGGTAGAATGTGGAATCTATACAACCTGAAGTAAAAGTTTTCAGACTTTTTGTTAATTATTAATACCATATATCTAGAAAACAGAGATCTGCTTGCCAGAGGCAAAAGAGCTTCAGAAGCCAGTATTCGTGTTTGTCTGTGCAGAAAAGGTATCCTGAAGTTGCTGATGGAACTGAGCCATGAGACAAGTGATGGTCAGATATGGGGGGAGGGTTTGTTGGCTCAGGTTGAGCTGTGTCTTTGGAGTGCAAAAGTACCTGTCACAGGCTGCTCGTGGCTAACAGCTTAATAACCTGAAACTGCCTGCTCTAAGACAACCAGGGCAATACAGCCTCCACTTGCTTTTTACATTTTAGTTTTCCTAGGAAACCACCTGTAAGATTAGTTGTATTAATAGAGGAAAGTAATTTTTTGCTAACTTCAGGAAAAGAATGAATTTAAACTAGGTTCAATAGATGACAAAACCATGGTCATGTGATGATACATTGCAAATATGAACACAACAAAATATTCTGTACAGATGAGGTTGTAAAACAGGCAGTGAAAAAATAAACTTCACAGTGTGGTGTTAGTACTCCCTGCAAGCATTAAAATAGAGTACTAGATAGGAGTTAATTTCCTCTAATCTAAGGCTTTTTAGGGCCAGAGAAGGTCACTGTGATTAAAGAAGAAATAGAATGAAATAGAAGAAACAGAATAGAACTACATTAAAATGATGTAAAATTGTTGTTACTTACAACCCTGTTCATTCACTTATAGTTCCATGTCCACAGTGGTGGCGTCAGTGTAGAGAAACAACCTTAAACTTCTACTTTGAATAGAGAGGACAAAAAAAATCCCCAGTGCTTCCTAATGTTTGAGCTACCCTGAGTTCCCACAAGTGAACTCAGCGATGGGAAAAGGAGACGGTTCATCATATATGAAGGCACAGTTGTTTGAAGCATTTGAACTATAGTAAAAATAAGACAATCTTTTAAAGACAGGACAGCTATTAAACAGTAATGAAGAACTGAAAGCAACTCTGCATAATCACCATTCAGCTAAATGATGATTTCACAGATGGAAGAACAGATGAAATTCAGCCAAACGATTTTAAGGGCAAATGAATAGGCAATAATGTACTTAGGAAGCATTAGCCTCTCTTCACTCTCAGAGACAGTGACCTATTGTTCACAATTAATAAAGCCCTGAGGCACAAAGGGGACAGGGATAGTTGCTGCCTAAGATCTGTTCAAATCCACACAATAAAACAAGCGTAGAAAACCATACAGAACACTGCATCTTAACATAAAACAGAGATTCAAATTATTTTCATGCACGCAGGTTAAAATGCAAGCCCTGATAAATTTTGACAAGTTTCAAGTCTTTTCCTGCATGTGATGAAAGTCACTTTTGCTGCAAGTTAAAGGGTCATTGGTCAGGGAGCAGCTTGGCTTTCCTTTGCTCACAGGCCTTTCTAGGGCTGGCACAAAGCAGCATAAAAAGAAGTCACCAGCCCTCAAACACCAGCTTGTCCTTGAGAGCTGAAAACTCAGAAATAGTGCACTATCATCTGCTGGTAGTAAAGCCAGTTAAAAACAAGTACCTAAGCCAGTGAAAACCAGAATGGGTGGCTTGAAGAGATGAGTAAATCTTTTAATTTTGATAACTGCCATACCAGCAACTTCGACAAAGAAAAAATATCCAACTGCAAACAAATATTACCTCTGTGAGGAAAAGCCGATGTTAATAAGTCCATTAGTTCATCTTCATAAATGAGCTTAGAGACATTTGTTACAACTTTTCTTCTCTGGGAAGCCCAAACATAAAATTTGGTAAATTGGGGGATTTTGTTTGTTTGTTCGTTTGTTTTTTCCAGTCTAACTATTACTTTTGTATTGAAAAAATAAACCATTACATGCTCTTCCTTTTGAGGGTATTTTGCCTCCCAATATGTGTCAAAATCTAGTTTGCACGCTTAGGCTATCAGGATAGTTGTCTAAAACCTGCCTTTATTCTGCTTTTTCTCTTGCTGTTTTCCACTTGTCAGCGTCATGTGATGTATTCCTCTTGGGCTTTTAATCCCATATTTGGGTGGGGTTGTCTCCAGTTTTGGGGCATGGCATTCACACAGTACATGATCTCTGTTTCCTGTGAGGGTTTAAGGTGTAAGGGTTCCACCCTTGGAGCCAAGGAGGATGCCAAGCTCTGCATTCACTTTGCACTGTAAGCTTGAAAAACAAGCATTAGAAGACTTTGGACCCTTATGGGATAGGGATGGTGCCAGGGCATGGAAGATAACTTCTGAATTCCCAGCACAGGAACAAAAAAGGCAATAAAATGACTATGTCATTGCAGCCATTGAACCTGACTTGCCTCTAGCAAAGCTAAAATGTGGAAATACTCTGAGTTACTCCGACCTGAAATGTTGCAGAAAGCTCATCCAAGTATTCTAACTTATTGTGTAAACATGGCAAGTGGCAAGCCTGTAACTAAGAAAGCTTTGGTGTGCCTATTGTAGTGACTTAGATGGGTCATGGTAGAGCCATCACCTCAACTCCAGGAAGTTTCCAGAAGTCCTGAAGTATTTCAGGAAAAAATAAATTTAAAATAATTTTCCTGGAACAGGGAAGAAGATCTTGGGGAAAACTTGTGCTATAACAACTTCACCTCCTCCAAATACTACAGCTAATTAGCTATAATTCACATGCAAAACGAAGATTTCTGAAATTGATACCCTGAGCTTGCATTGTTGTAGTGACAAATACAGTGTGTCATTACGTGGCTACCAAAGATTGAGCAATACCAAATTCCAAGAAACTTAATGTATAGTTTGGTGGCTTTGAGTGATTTTGATCTTTAAAGAAATGGAGAAATAATGTTGGGGGGTGGAGGAGGAGAAACTGATACTTCTGTCTATTAGACAAAGAGATATCATTATTGTAGGACTTAGAAATGGTATGAAAGTATCAGCAGAATGGGCATGCACATGACAAAAAAAATTCTCTTCAGAGATAAAGCCTATGAAATAATCAAGACATGTTAGGCATATTGTGGTCTAGTTTGCACAACACTGTATTAAAGATTAACTAAAAGTGTCAGCAAATATTTAAATGTTGTTGAAAATTCTGGGGCTGTGCTATAATGAATGAGCAGTATTCAAATTCTATTTTGGTCACAACTGAACTAACTGAAGCTTGGATTTACCATGTTCAATATGTTATTTTTTTTCTGGGTTGTTTGGTTTTTTTGTTTGTTTGTTTCTTTTTTTGTTGTTGTTTTTTTTTGGTTTTTTTTTGACTTGAAGACTTTTGAAACTTAATATTTCCAGTATATTTTGAGAGAATAATTCTATATGCCAGTTTCACCATAAAATAAATATCAGAAAAAATTAGTATTTCCCTTCCCTGAAGGGCATGAAAAACCAGTTTCTTTTTTCTTTATTCTTGCATCTCTAAAAGTAATAGAAGAACCATACGGTCTGGCTTTTCTGTAACTTAATAAGGGTAAAAAAATGACTGCTGCTGCTGCTGCAGTGAGAGGAGAAAATTGTATGCTTTAATGCCCAAAGAAATGTCATGAAAAATATGACATAATGTTGTGTAAGAGGTTAAACTGGAAGTTTAACATTCATTGCCCTCCCATACCATGGAGCTATGAAATTTAAATGTGACTGTTTGTGTAGGCAAATGCTGGGAAAGGTTAAGAATAGAGCTTTGTGCATGTAAGTAACACAAAAGTGAAACAAATTGACCATGTACTAAAGAGCAGGATTGAGGAGAGGGCAAACATTTTAAACTTCAGGATACAAAAGAGGAATTTTTGTCAAAGTTAAATTGCCCAATTTTAACTCTTGAAAATGACATACCTGGAGCACTTGAAAGCTGCTAACAGCCCAAAAAGCTGTACAGAGGAAAAAAAAGTCATTGTAGATTTTATGCCATTGGCAAAACTAAAACAAAATCCTTCCATATAAACCTTGTTGTGTTTGAATAACAGCTTCTTTAACACAGCTCAGAGGGTGGTAAGAAATCTATAAGAAAAATTAATGAAGACTGACTGCTAATGGGAGTAGGTAGCTGACCATCTTTGGGAACATCAGTGTCTAGAATTCTGAAATGGAAGAGATGATGGAATTTAAATTGTGGATCCTCCTGTGTAAGCACTAGCCCAGGCTTCTGGGAAAACAGGACTGCCAGAATCCAGAGGCAAAGGAACTCAGAGAGCTCTCCACATGGCTTGTCTTCATGCTTTGAGCATAGTGGGAGCACCTTTGTGCAGCTCCAGTATCCTAACTTTAGCTTCTGTGTCACTTGTTAGCCATTAGGGCAGAATCCCTGCGCTGTGGCACAGATCCAAGTCCCTCCCAGCCTCTCCCCTCTGGCTTGGAGAGCAGCACGGCCTGGGGAGGAACCTGTTTAGAAAAAAAAACCAAAAGATAAGGAGTCAGGATGCCTATGGAATGATCTGGTATCATTCAGGTTTCCAGAATTTGCAAACTACTGTCATTCAATGCTCAGCATGAAAGCTGTGGGCTACAAGAAAAATTAGGCAAGTTATAAGGTGATATGTTAAGATCTCCACTAAAAAGTAAGGATTGATGTTCTGCAAAGAGATATAGCCATTTATTCAAAGTGAATACTAAATTAATTGTTCTAGGCAAACTTATGTAATTCTAGGGAGCTTGATGTAAAAAAGAGAAGTAATGGGTCAGGTGTCAGACCACCAAACAATGCACATTCCAGCATTGTTTTCTGATTCATTCGAGTATGATTGATCCTATTGCAAAGTTTAGCACAAGAAGACAGAATAGTACTGTCAGAAAGCAGGCTTGATCCTGGCTTAGTAACAGAAAAGTTAATCAATCAAAGAAACTGAAAAAACTAGCTGAACAGGTTTTCTGGGGCACATTGTAAACCGAGAAAGGAACAATAAATAGAAGAGCTGTCCTGAGAGTGGGAAGGACAAAAGAACTGAAAATGAAAACCTCCAATGTTTATCACACACAGAGACTGCATGATTTACAGTAAGATGTTCAACCCAGAAACTATAATATTTGTGCACAAAGTGCATAGATATACATGGCATGCCAGGCAGGGAGAAGGAACCTGGCAGAGAGCATCAGTAATGTTTTCCTAGAGTGGTGCCCAGGGTTACAAGGGAGGAAGACAAGATGAGCCAGAGTTAGGAGGCAGTTTCAGCTGCAGCCCGTGCCAGGAAGAGTGAGAACGTGCAGCCTTTGCTGCTCTGTGGTCATCCATGGCACAGAGAGCAGGCACTGCAGTCTCAGTTCTGGCTCTGTGCAAGAGTGAACAAGAATTTAGATATCTTGCAGAGACCTCAGCCTGCCATGACCCTCAGATGAAGGAGTTACAGAATAGGTGGCAGGAGAGCCAGTTGAGGGTCACTTGGTCAGTTCCACCATATAGTGTTTGGAAATTCAGTTAAAATTGAAACGGTTCTACCAACAAGTGTAAGACTTCTTTTCTTGTTTTATGCTTTCTGTTGGATGCATGTGGCTCCATGCTCATCCTTCATATAAAATGCTGAATATATAATTGTGATAGATTTATGGAAAACCCACTTCTATTGAATAGTTCAGACACACACACAATATGTTTGTTGTCAAGAACAAGGAACTTATTGCTCAAAGGCGGGCTATTTCCATTATTAGAGACTACAAACACACAAGTAGGGAAACTTTGAAAATCACAGCATGACATTCTAAAATGGTATCTGTATTTGTGGTATCCTGATAAACTTCTGACAGACCTTCAGTGGGACTCATTAATTTGATTTGTGTGCCCTACTTCAACTTGTTCAGAATACTGTTTTGCTTAACAAGTGACTATATCATGTGGGTGAGGTCTGTTTGTCTGAGACATATCTAGAACTGATCTTATAAGGAGAACCAGTTGTACACAAAACTTTACCACAGTTAGTAGAAATAGGCAAGGTAACTCATAGTGCAAGTTGGGATTAAACAGGAAACTTAAGGGAAAATTGCTTAACAATAACCAAATATTTGATACCAGAAAAACAACTTGTATTAGACCTTCAGTAAAATGAAGAATTCAAAACTGTACACTAACACATGTACTTACATAATTTGATTGACTGAGCATCACTTGCTTTGACAAGGTGTGAAATTTAAAGGATTGACAGAATAAATTGTTCTTTAAAAGCAGCTTCAAGATTTATACTGGTTTGCAAGGTAGTGCCATAACTAAAGATACAAAGAAGAAGCAGGTGAATGGAAGAGTAGCCTGGCAGTAACATTCATATAGCCTTGGACTAGGAAAAGCATTTAAGTTTCAGAAAATAGGCCATGCAGTGACCCCAACACGAATATAAAGATATTTTTCCTCTAAATATGTTTCTTAAAAGATGGAAACAATGATCCCCATCAGAAATTTTAAGCTGATTTATTGAGTTCCTATTAACTCTCTAAACAGGACACAGAACAATTTATTGGCCTGTTTGAAAATGAATTATTGGTTGTTCTTTACTTCTCTTGCAAAACATGCAGTCCTTACTTGGAGGATTTGTTTTTCATTTGTTGCATGGAGGTTTTTTTTCCACAGGCATCAAAGACCCTTTATGAAGCACTTATTTTGCGAAGTCTTGTATGAAAGCAATATAATATAAAAATACTGTTTTAGAGAGAATTTCTACTATTAATTTGAGTGTTGTTATAAAAAAAAAGTCTTATATTCTTTCTAAAGAAACAGTAAAGATAAAAACCCCTCAAATCTTAGCAAATAACCCACTGTCTTTCCAAGCTGGGCAAGAAATTAGGTGGTGAAGCTGAATATTTAAAAGGAAGTTGTTTCAGGCCACTTTTATGCTGCAGTAGCAAAGGAGTGAATATGAATATGTGCTTATTTCAAGCACAGGGCAGTTGTCAACGTGCAAGAAGACAAATCAAAGAAATCAAAATGATGCAGAGCAGACAAAGATGGAAATTGGTAGAAGAACTATTAAACAAGGAATCCTTACTAATGAGAAAAAAATAGAGAATGTTAGAAATTCCAGAGGGAGTTAACTAATTATGTTTAGCAAAGATCTGTCATGGGACCTTCAGTAAATATGTATATTGAATAAGATAGGCAAAAGTACTAAGAGCATGGTAATAAAATGCACTAAGACAAAGCTTGAGGGCATCTTTAATAGAAACCAGAAGTGGAGTATTTTTCAAAAAAAACTGATCTAGTACAAGTGGAAAAAAATTCACAGCACAAAAGGCAAGATCTTGTACATGTGTGATAGGGGACAATTAAGTTGGTAGTCTCAGTATATTATGGCATGAGGAGAGAAAACTTGGCTCTAACAAAGGTTATTACACACAATCGTAGGATTTGCCAAAGGTGTTCTTGGTACAGAATGAAGCAATAATGACACTGTATATTGCAGTTAGGAGACTTCTTCAACCTCATTTAGAGAAACTTATGCACTGTTGCTACAAAAGATTGTTCATTTACACATGGACAGGGATGACCAGCATAATGCTTGGGAGTTTTATATCATATACAAATGAAACCTTGCAGAAATAATAGGATTAGATGTCTCTAATGCACAGGTACATTTAAAAATATACCACAGGAGAGAATATAAATTAGAAAGGAGAATTGGATGTTTTCTGCACAGTGTCTATGATAGCATATGCTGAATTTGATGCCTGGAGGGCTTTTTTATGATGAACATGGTATAGAACATATTTTTTCCCATAATTTGCAGGAAACAGGTTGAAAATAATGGGAGCACAGAAGACGTATAAGTAATGGTAGATTGTGTAATAACCTGGGTGTCACTCTGATCAGTAAAGCTGCATTGGTACTGCTTATTTCTTATTTAATTGTAAAATAAAATAAAAAAAATACCAAACATGGTTGGTATTAAAACTGTGTTATTTGTAACAGGAGAAGTTTAGAGGACTTTTGCCCTTTGGCAAGGTCCTTTTGTGCTCTGTTTTGAAGACAGGGGGACACATCTAGCACACTGAAACCTTCAGCCCCTTGCAACAGTCTAGTTACAAGTACTAGAAATGTACTCTGAAAACCAGTAGGCACCAACAGAGCATCCAAACAGCAGTGAAACAAAATTCTGCTTAGATTTGGTTTCCATTAGGCTGTGATTAGGGATGAACTACACACAATACATTGAAGCAGAGATACATTTTTCAGTCAGCTGTTTGCTCTTTAGCATCCACATTGTATGCTTCAAAAAATACAAGGTTTAAGTTTACTGACTGAAGTGTTAATTTGATAAAGTACAATAGAAAATTAAATCACAGGCATCAGAAGGCATTTACCTTTACCCATTAAGTGGGAATTAACACAAGCCTCTAAGATAAAAATAGGAGAACCATGGCCAGAACAAGAGTGTTATTTGTTGAGAGGAGATAATAACCAGAACTGAGTAGCCGGAGCAGATATGTATTGAGGTGTGTCATAACATCTAGGATGGAAGTATGAAATAACAGTCAAGCAAACAATTGCTTTTAAGGAGGATTGTTCTTTTGTAGATGCTTGTAGCTGACTATTTAAACATCGAGTGTCCTTCTGTATTGCCACCTCTCTGCTGAGCATTGCCAAACTGAAAATGAAGCAGGGTGAATTTAGGAAAAAGGAAGATAAGTTCCTGGAGGGAAAGTGATGATTGGAAATACTCCTTAAGCAAATCTCTTATACCAATGTAGCTCTGTGGTGTAAGGTTCAATTGTTCTGATTTCCATGTTCTTGCAGACCCCTATGGTGGAAGGAGCTCTGGGAATGCAGCAGCTTAATGAACAGGAAGATGAAGGAGATAAATATCAGAGCAAGCACTGCTGGTGTGCTGAGAAACTAATTACATCTGGTGTCTGTAATCCAGAATGGTAAAACTCTCAACTAGAGAATGCCAAATAGTCATAAAACGTGTTCTTGATAGCAGAGTATGCAGGAGAGGAGCCCAAACTGTCAAGGCACAGGAAAGAGATGTGGCTGTGTCTTCTGAGACATGGAAACTGAGGAGCACCAATGCCAGAAATGGAAGTATGCAATGTTCAAGAGACAGTGGAAGATACAATAGAGGAAGTTACTGGAAATACATTCCATTACAAGCTAGAGACTTTGTGGTTATTTAAATTATCCTAAATCACTGAAAGATTAAGGACCATGCTTAAGCTGAGCACTTCTTTTGCACAAATACATTAACTGTAGCCAATTAAATTTGCCTAATCAAGCTTAACTATGCTACACATTGTTTCTCATTAAAAAGTAACTATTTGAAAACAAAAAAGGCTACTTGAAATGAAATGGTAGGAAGTTCTGTAGGGATCTCCAAGGGTGCACCCACCTGAATCACTGGCTTAGAGTACGTTGATGCCACTGTCTAGTAGTTGGCACAGGAAAAAAAAATTGCTCTTTGTAATTACATTCTGTTACTGAAATGCATAAGGCAAATAAAAGTATCTTGAGTAATACTATGACACTTCTGCTCCTGCTCAGTAGACCAGGCCTCCAACTCTAGCCTTCTGAGGGGCAGGTATTACTTAAGCCTCAGAACAGAACTCGACTTGAAACATGAGAGCTAGACCAATACTGTGAAAATTAGTGGGAAATTCAGATAAAGACTAAGCAAACTTAGGATTTCTATGCTGAAATGATCATGACTCAATACAGAAATTACAGCTCTTTTTAAAGGCATTATTATGATCTTGACTTCAAAGTTTGCTGTTGCAAACACTTAGGCTGCAGGATGGCCTCAGGCATGGCTCTGCTTCCCAAGAACATTTTGAGTAGAAGAGAGATCTCTGCTTACTGATGAAATACAACTTGCCACAAAGACAGGTAGCTTATCAGGTATTCTTTAAGACTTTTACCATAAATGTATAACTCAAACTGGTGGAGTTGGCAAAAGTGGTGTTACTTACTGCCTGCATCTCCGTTACTCCCCGACCCTACTGTAGGAAATCACTCTGGGGACCAACTTTATAGCTGTGATGAAGCAGGCTGGTGAGGGGCAGGCATAGATCTGTTAGGAGCAGCCCACCACTCTTTATTTGTGCTCTGTTTATTCAGAGCAGGGAGGAGGAAGGATATCTTTGGATTTTGTCACAGCAGAGGCTGCCTGAAGGTTTCCTGGCATAAGTGTTTAATTTCGTGACCAGATTTTTCAATTTGGTGATAAATATAAGGGTGTGTTTCAGGGATCTGGTGAGCTGCTCCCCATGCCTGTCCAGGGATGTCTCTATGCTGCAAAGCCACAGGGGATGATGGAGAGACAGAGACAAGCTGAAGGCTCAAAGGAGACCTTGCTGACAGGTACCTGGTGAAGTAAGGTAGGTGCTACTCATACAGTGAGGCAAACTGGATTTTAGGAAGAGGACAGCCGATCTCACAGTTTGATGTAAAAAGGATATGTATATAAATACAAGGCAAATTCACAGGTAGTGACAGTATCATAAATTAACACCTTAACTCCCTAAAATGATAAAAAGTAGTCAGTCTTGCCTAATGTTTTTCTTTCCTTGAGCACCAGATGCTTTTTCAGTTAAAGAAAAACCAAAACAACAAAATCCTGTCCTTCTTCATCTTCATTCACTCCAACACTGTAAGGTGATGAAGGTATATTTTAGCTTGGACTCTACAGAAGAAATAAAAATGTAGCCCATAAGCTAATAGCTTATAGAAGGGAAAACCCTTCCTCACTGTCTCACTAGTTTCAATCTTCTGTTGAGATGGTGGAAGTTACTTGAGCTCATACACTAAGCTCACCAAAACCATGCTTGAATTAGGAGGGTTTATTAGCATGGAGCTGAAGGGTGGTGTGCCACCAGAAATAGTTTCTGGCACTACAAGGTGGAGCCACCAAAGCAAGTCATCCATGAGTACAGTGAAGTTCATAAGAACACATTTCTCCTCAACACATCTGCTCCTCTGCTCCCAGGTTTTGGAAGAAAATTCTGCCTGAAACTATGCTAGCAGACACCAGTAACCCTTTCTGTCCTCCTCATTCAGTAGGAATACCAAGATTTGAGTGAAGAATCAACTGAACAAAAAGATATGGGATCACACAATTGTCCAGAAAAGATCTGAGAGGTGGGACCTGAATCCTAAAACACAGCCTTCCTGAATGAGTTTAAAGCATTTAGCTACATCAGATGAGATGCACAAATATGGACTTGATATCTAAGCAGAGGAGAACCTTAAGTGCTTTTAGACAGGCTTCTAACTACACAGCAAGCATGTTCAGAGTTACTGCTAGGTAGTACATAAATGATGTGCAAAACTTTAAAGTTTGTATTTTAACCAGCAAAAGTAAATAAAAGAGCAAGTTATGTTTCTTATGAAGAAACAGTAGTACTTACCTTTTGAGATATTGCCCAAGTGACAAGTGAGTGAAGATCAGAGTTATTAATGAACTTTTATTTCAAAATTATTCTTGCCCCTTTCTGGAGAGACAGATTAAATTTTGAGAGCCTCTAACTTGTTTGGAGTGGACAGTCCTTTAAGGTTTGCATTTTGTAGTACTGGAAAAAAAAGAATGCTTACTGCCTGTCAATTTTGGTTTAGTCTGTTTCATATGTTTACATAAGCTTAAAGTGAAAAAAACTCATATTTTTTACTAGCAAAGAAAAAGGATTAGATTCTTGATTATACAGATTAGAAAATATTGTCCTTCTGTTATTGTTAGTAAAATCATCACCTGAGGCTCACCCTTGGGTCTGGTGAGCAAATGAATCATTTTCTGACCTTTTCCCTGTTCACCAGCCTGATGGGCACTGGTATTTTTCCATGGCTGTTTTTCGCTAATACAAAATTTACAAAAAAACTTTTGCCTGCACTGAATTTCAGTGATGTTACCAGGTTCTCTAGTGACTTCCTGTGATAAATCCTTAAAGGACCTGCTGCCTGTGGACAGAAGTCCCCTCCTCAACCCAATCAGGTCTTCAGATCTCAGCAACACTCCAACCTTTTTGGATAATTATCCTGATGCACCTGTTCAGAAATCTTGCTTGCAAATGCCCTGGGCTATTTCTCTGAAGCCACTGCATCAAGGAAAATCCTGTTGACAGCAATTGTGAATCAGGGGTAATCTCAAGTGAAACTTGGAAGTAAGGCAAAGTCTTCTAATGTGGCAATAAGTCAAATGAACCAAGAGCTGTTTATTGGCAATTAAGAGCTTAAAAGCTTAAACTAGGCCTATAATCTGTACTTTTCGTAGAAAGTGCTGCAGGTCATACAAAATGAAGCACTTGTTAAACAAAGTGTGGATAGTTAATAGAAGTGAGACCTGGGAAGCTATGACTGCACTGCAGTCAGGGATGCTTGGCCACTTGCACCTTTAGCATGGGGAGCCTTTCATGGCAGTTCAGTCTCTCTGGGCTTTCATAAAACTCCATTTGACAATCTGGGTATTGGAATGAAATAAACCCCATTTGCTTTCACTTTATGTCCATATTGAATGAAGATAAATAAGTAACTTTTTCTTAAATAAGGAAGCTTGAAGTCCATCCTGTTATACAAACAAAGCCAACTAGATTGGATTTAGAAAAACCTGAACAGCCTTCATATGAGAAAGCCAAGGGCAAGATCAAGCTCACTTATGCTAGTAGTACAGACAGCACCAACTGCCAGAAACCCTCTGCTGTAAAATGTGTTCATGTAGAAGAAGAGCAGAAGAAACCAATACAAAATTTCCTATTAATTCTGATGATTTAGGATTAATACACTGCAGCCTGTGGAAATATGAACTGACCTTATACCAGACTTACTGGATAAAATGAGAACACTTATAACAGACATTTTAATATCTTTCGTTTAAAAATCTGTAACTATTAAATGTACTAATAAAAGTGTTTAAGTACTGGAAGCAAGAAAATAATGTACATGTGAAAATTTGAAAAAGAATCTTCAGTTTGCTAACTGTAAAAATCTCCAATTCAAGCAAGAAGGCACAGAACTGAAACTATGAAAGGGTTGACAACAGCTCTATGTATCTTTTTACAGGATAAAAGCAGGCTTGACTCAAATTTTTAACGAAAATATTCTTAAAATAATATTCTGTTTATGCTTGTCAATGTCTATGCTAGTTTTAATTTTTGTTAACTTCAGTCCCTCTCTCCAGTCTTCTCAATCTGCAGCATTTGCAGTTGGCTAAAGAACAAAGGAGACAGAGTAACTTAGAGAAGAAAAACCAGGGTATTGTCCCACAGTTCTTCACTCAAATATTTTAAATGCCTTAATAGTGAAGTTTCAAGACATCACATCCATAAAATACTACCATATTTTTAAAGGAAAGAGGTTAAATCTATGTGCAAAATCATGTATGCAAGAAAGGCCATCCAGTGAACATGCGTTTTAATGATGAAATGTTTTAAATATGAGATATATTACAGTCATTTATTTTGCTATAGTGGTGATGAAACTCAAAGCTGTTTGAAGTATTTTTTTCTTTAACAATGCTGTGATAATCTGGCCCAGTCAGAATAAAAACAAAATATGTGTGTTCTCATCCATATTAGAATAAGCAATAAGGAGAACAAAGGAACTAGTAATCACTGTAGGATACTAGTGAATCAAAGGATATCTTGGATCAAAATAGTTTCTATGCCCTTCACTACTAATTTATAATTTCTTTGTAAAAAAGCTGCAGTAATGAACAAAACCAATTAAAAGCACAGACAAGCACAATATAGAGCTGTGAGGAAACACACTTGAACTTTTGACTTCTTTGATGCCTTTTGTTTGCTAATCCATGTGTCAGAAGAGCATCCAGGATTTCTGAGCAGAGTCCTGGGATTTAGGCACACCTGACTGACTTTTGGTCTCTGTGGCCACATGCTCTGCGTGCACGAGAAGTCAGACTCTCAATGTTTTATTTAGCACTCCATTCTGCTGCGTGCAGTGGTCTTCGGAGAAGCAGCCAGCTAATTTGATATTGGCTATCCTCTTACACATTCCTGGCCATGCTTGTGTAATGGTCCCCAGTGCGCTGCAGCAGACCTGCACTGATAATTTAGGCACAGCTATACCTGCCCTGTGTTGGATCATTTTGCCCACATGTCTGGGTTCAGTGGTAGGAGGTGCTAATAATATCCATTGGGTGCAGGTGACTCAAGGAGTGGTAACCTCTGGAACCGACAGCATGACACCCAGCTATCCTCTCCGGGATGTGCACATTTCTATGTAGCAAATGAAGCAGAGTCCCTCACTCGAGTCATTTACCTCTGGCATACCAGGAGGAGATTCTCATGTTAGTCTCACTTTTAAACTTTTCCTCTCCTTTTACTCCTAACTTTCCAAAGATTGCGGCAGGACTTCTCGTAACGCTCTGAATGCCAGCCAGTATTATAAAGTGCTAGAGATCTGTAAATGTTAGCATAAGTTGGGAAACAACGAACAGCAGCACAAGGAGATGCCTGCTCTTTTCTACAGAGGTTGTTCTGCCTATGCAGTTGCTGCACAGACGAGTTCCCGCAGTGCTTCAGTCCCCGAAGCCAGGAGAGAAGCCAGCTCTGTGCTGCAGTGCAGTGCAACTACAGCAGCCTTGCCGTGGCTGGAGGCTGTCAGGAGCCTGCTCACAGCCAGGATCCCCTTCCCATCTGCTGCCTCCTGGATGATGTACCCACCACCTCTACCACCACCTTTAAGCCATAACCAAATAGCTTTATTTGCAGTACTGCTCATTTGTAGCTCATCCTGAGACGCATGAGAGCTCTTTTCTTTTCTTTTCTTCTTCTGACACAAGACAAGACTCATTAAAAATGACACCAACAGTGAGAAGCATGGAAGATTTTAAAAGCAGATAACTTGACACTTACCCACTTCCCAGTGTGTTTTTTCCCCATACATGCAGCAGATCAGGAGACTATCCTGTCAGAGGGATGCAGTCCCCTCTTGACTGTCCCATTACTTTCCTCAAAGGAGCCTATCATGTCTCTTTCATATGATGTTTCTTTTTTTTTCCTTTTTCCCTTTAATTGTCCCTGCATTTACAAATTCAGGGAAGAATTTGAAAGAAAAAATGTAGTAAGTTGAAACTGCTTCTTTTCAACTATTTGAACAGTCTAATAGCCTCAGGAGCTTTTGTACAGATCTGCAAATCTAGAATGTATTTGAGACACATTTGCTACACAAACTCTGCAACAAGCTGGTCCACCCTGGCTTATTGATATTTCACTGCATTATTATTCTGAAACAAAACGATAGGAGATATTTCTGGGCATCATCTGACAGCATATTGCATTCCTCCAGCTCCGCATACCTTAACCTGTCTTTAATACTCAGTGGCTGCATGAACAGTGGCACGTCAAATAACAT
This sequence comes from Bombycilla garrulus, assembly GCA_013400315.1. NCBI lineage: Eukaryota > Metazoa > Chordata > Aves > Passeriformes > Bombycillidae > Bombycilla > Bombycilla garrulus. The sequence continues at coordinate 493,374 of VXBU01000096.1, read as the reverse complement.
ACCTGAGGCTGAGCAAGACTTTGAATAATATTTTCACACTTAAATTTCATTCCACAACTGACAGACAATTAGGAATAGACAGATAAGTAAATATTCAGGCTCTTTACTTTTAGCTGAAGCGGGAGAGACAATTGAGAATCTATAAGTGAGATTCATTCTTGGCTTTGATACTTAGTAGTTTTCATTTAAGGAGCTAGATAATTCATTAATTCCCTAGTCCTGTGGAGAGATTTAACAAGAGTACTTTTAGGAGCTTGTTATTAGTGACAGGTATAATCTCTTAGTTTAATTTTCCAGCTAAAGGTATTTCCACTGCTGGGGCCCCACTGATCAGGTATTTGATCTTCAATATCAGCATCATTTAAAACATCACGTGGGCTTTATTCCCTGTGTTGTGAATAACAAGAAAGAAATGGGGCTAAAGCAGTTATGTGAGCCATGACTCAGCTCTGTTGCCCAAATTAGAAGACTGTTAGTTCCATTAAATAAACAACCAATTTGGCCAGTTTTTCTGAGCCCTCCCCACAGCTGAAAGCATGTGTAAGAGTAAAGGAGTGAGGAGATGAAGCATACTTTGCTTTCTAAGGCAATATATATAACTTCAATTTGACAGTCAGAACCTTGCTAGGGAAAGGCTGAACATTCCTCCCATGCCCAGTTACAAGGAGTATTTTTCCATTAGAAAGGAAGCTTTAAATTGGAATATCACATTGAGAAACATTATCCTGGAATTCCTAGTGGGTTTTGGTTTTTCTTAAATCCATATTAGTACATCCTCTGCAGTAGTCCATCTATATCACCACTGAGGAAAGATTTACATGATCTCACTGTGCTGACAGATTAATGCACTAAATTTCTAGGGTTTTATTCCCACATGCAAAAAAACCCCAACAAACTGGACCAAAAAAAATGATTCAAACAATTTCAAAAATATTCTATGCTCTTGTCAAAATCACTGAATTTACTTCATCTGTACGTTAGATTTTCCCTATATTTTGCTCCCAACTTTTAAATTTTTTCTTAGAGGTAAAATTAATCCACATTTTCCATTCAAGAACAATTTAAAATTGCATAATTCTAAGCAACGGCCTCTTCAAGGTTTGTGAGATGGCAGAACCAAACAGGTTTGACTAAGATTTCCAAGATGCCAGAGCAAAAAGTGCCTTATATTTATAATTTTGATAATTTGCAAATCAGGAACCTGATATTGAATTTTAGCTGCTACTTTAGCTTGTCTTTTTCTTTAATACATAAGCACAGTCACTTGAATTAAATTAAGACTTCTTTCCATTACGCTTTTCAGACACTTTTATCATATTCTGTTGCTTAGACACTGGAAACAAGAATACCTTGTCCCAGTTAGGAAAATTTAATAGATACGACTAAGCATTTCTTTGCCTTCCCTGCATCTGCTAAGAAATCAAATTCTTTGCTACTTGTTCTGAACAAGATGCATGTCTGCTTTCTTCACAGACTCAGAGTTACATCGCTCAGCAACACACAGAAGGAACTGGGGGCCACTACTTTTCCATTGCAATTTTGAGTCATTTGGGGATATCATGCAAACCTATTTATCCTGTTTGAAAAGACGGTGTTGAATCTTCACTCCTGCATGTTCGGATTTGGAAGACAGATGCCAAATGCAGGCACTGGAATCAATTTAAGAATGCAGCAAAAAGGACATTTGAGAAAAAGCTGAAAGGAAAACCACATTTCTGGGGCTCTGTCTCTCCTTTAATTGCAATCACCAGTCAAGATCCTAATCAATGCACATAAATTGTCACAAGACTACCAGGGCTGAATTTTTAAGCTGCAGCTTAGGGTTTACAAGGGCTTCATAAAGAATTAACACTTATTGTTAATTTTTTTCCAGAACTTTTCCATTAGCATTCCACCTCAAGGTTGCCCAATGCATTCATCTTCTTTAAATATTGAAACATGAGATTGATAAAAGCAGATAGCCTGCGTGCCTATTCAGAATCCTGTGTTGCTTTTCTGATTCCTTTCCGAAGAAGCTCTAGGTGAACTCACTGACCAGGTGTGTTGGTTTCATGGCTGCGTCAGTTCTCCTTTACTCTTCAATAAGCAAATGTTTGCAACTTGCTAACCCAGCCTTGAAAACACAGCTATCTTACTCTACTTTTTTCCCACTTCCCTATAAGTTTTGGCTCAATTTCAGAGTAAAAACTGTTTACCCAGCTTTCCTCAAGTGGATATCCCTTCAGGTTGTTTCAACTTGCCAAATCTTTACTCTATTAATCTGTCTTTTCCAACTTGAATTCTCAGTGCTATGCACATATAAATACTTGCTTTATTGCCACCATCTAACAGTAGATATGTGATTCCTTTGCAATCTGAAGAAAAAACCATTTTGGCTTTGCTGCCGTATTACTCCTACTTTGAAGAAACAACTTGCATCTCCAGAGACCTAGAATTTCACTGGGTTATTCTTCTTTTATCTTTCCTTCTGAATGCATTACCAGATTCTTATTGCATTAATTTTCACAGTGCTCCCCATAGTCATGCCTTCTTATAGGAAAGTAGAAATTATAGGTATGTTGATTTCAATGCAAATAGGAAGCTCTTTCTAAATGTATCTTATCTTCTTCATATTAAGGTAAATGCATTGCCTCATTTAGGAGGTAAAGCACATAATTTAGGAAGGCTTAATAGGAGAGTACTAAAGTCCATTTGAATTTCATATTTGTGCTTCCCCCTGAACTAGCTTAATTATGCTAACATCTGAAGGCAGTGCCCGCTTACAAAAGCTAGCTAATGAAATACTGATATTCAAACTCCTACAGAATAAGCAACAGAAAATTTCTCTCAGAGCAAGTACATAGAAAAATTTTAGCTAAGAATCTTCATATCAGCCCATTTCTGAATAAAACCCTCCTTTAGTTCAGTGATTCTAGTCTAACCACACTACTTTAAAAGACCATTCTGTACTTTTCCCTCTTCAGTATTACCTTCAGATTATAGCCTTTATGTTCCGTACTTCTCACGCTTGAGAGAGTCAGGGAATGACTTCAAGAAGGTGACCCTTTAGAAAGCCAGCAAACTTTCAGAAAAGCCTTGTAGTATTATGTTAACTTAATGAAAGATTATAATGGTGCTTTAGCAGCAAGGAGGTGCTATAAGCTAGGATGGGAAAAAACATACCCAAACCCTACTATTTTCCTACTGTGGCAAATAGCATGATCAAAAAGGAGGAGAAACTCTTTTTGGGGACCATGTCAAGTTTTAGACAGTAAAAAAACACATGCAAGTGAATGTCTTTTATTAACTGGCCCCAGCTTCTATTTTAGCTCAAAATCTTCAATAATATTAAGTAATACTGAAAATTTTGTTGTAATTCAAATGTCTTAAAAACTCTTTCATTATTTATGTCCGGTGTCTTAAAAGCTGACATTTTCAGTCAAAAAAACCCCAAAATGTTTTGCTTTCTAGCTTAAAAATGTAACTGATGTACCTGTTGATAAATATTACAGAAGTACAAGATATTCATTGCCATTTATGAATATATCAAAATCACCTAAAACACAGTACCTAGAAACCAGAGAGGTACCATAGATATAATCAACTGAAAGAACAGTGAAGCAATCCCAAGCACGACATTAATAAAACATGCCTTCAATTTTGTTGTAAAAAAATTTACTCATCTTTACCAGTTAGAAGATTCTAACAGAATTCAGGAAGGCTTAACATAATACAGTTGCCCATCAAAAAAGGAGGTTTTCAATCAAAACCTTCTCTTAGATATGATTACACTCATTTATAACCGGATTGGAGCTGACCAAGAGTTCAAGGTAGGTCAGCTTAAGCTGTGGACTTAAGTAGGAAGCTGTTGCAAAGCAAGTTAAGCACACTGCCTTTGGCCCCTGTTATCTCAGGCACAAGCTAATTGAACAGCACTTCCCTAAGCTCTGAGTTTCCCTCTCCGCTGGATGAGAAATATATTAAGGGGGTGAGGTTTCAGAGAGATAATAAGCCATTAGGTGTCAGACAACTGTAACTTAGAAGGAAATGAGAAAAATTACCCAGACCATGAGAACATACAGTTACAATGTGAAATTTTGAGAGAAGTAAAGAGGAGCCAAGGCTAAAAAAATATATGCCAAAATGAGATCTATGGTACAAAAATCTTTAAAATGAAGTGCTAGTTATTCATCATTATACTGGTATGTTTGGCTCCTGTGAAAATTAATAGATAAAGGAACTGAATCTCCTGTAAGATAAGAAATATACCATGCAACTCGCAAATTGTTAATTATAACAGCAATGTTGTAGTGTCACAATGCAGTAGTGTCAGGTGTCTTCCTAAAAGAAGGTAAATGTGGGAATATGTAGCAGAATGCCAAACATCTCTCTCTCTCTATGAAAGGGGAATCAGTCTCTGACAATCTTTTAAGAGTATTTCCTTGGCACATTAGCACATGCCAAGCAGCATTTGAAAATCTGTTTGCTTCCATAGCAATGAAAACTTGTGACCCCAGACAAATGGGAGCTATAAAACCAGAGCTGGGGTCCCATGCTAAAAGTAGCCCTCTGAAGACAGACTGCAGTTGAGTTGGTCATTTATTTCCATGGCTAAGGGATGTTTCAAATGGAAATAGTAGCTGGAGGTTAATGTTGGCTATATATTTAGGTTACCCCTAGGCAAAAAAGTACTTTGAGGCACTTTGGTAATGTTTCCAAGTTGTGATCAAGAACTCGGTCCCTTATGCCCAAGAATAAACACAGCCTTGAGCTCGCCTGGTGTCCTATTACCTGGGGTAACGTAGCCAGCAGAGTCCACATCACTGGCATTTCTGTTTCTGGAGAAACAGGAGTTTTGAAGAAAATTATTTTGACTGCTTGGTATCTCAGAAAATAAGGGCATGACAGGGCAGAGGAGTTTTCTCACCACACTATATGAGTGGATGCATCGAATGCCAGGATCTGGAGCAATATTTTTCCAGGTGAACACTTCTCTGTGCTGTCTGATAAAGGCAACTAGTCAAAAGATCTTCAGGAGGCAAGAAAACATCAGCTTATCCTGTGAGGACTCAAAAACTTCATGCGTGTAGGACTTCCAAGTATCAGTAGTCCATGAGTAAAAAACAGTGGTTTAATTAACTCTTGATTATTTCTTGATGCAGTTAAGTGGAAAAACCCACTATCAGCAATTGACATTAATACTCTCTAGACAATGAAAATGAAGAAGCTGTGCAAGTTCTGGTGCTGTCTTTATTTCTGAAATAAACTATCCATGTGAAGCATTTTAAACAATTCCCTATGCCAGTTAATAAGCTGGGTTGCACAGTTGTCTGTACATCTCATAACTAGGTTAGTTAGTAATTATCCTGCTATTTGGCTGCAATTGAACATTACATGTTATATGATAGATCTTGGTCTTGATTTAGTCAAACAATTTTAATAGCAACATAGAGTTTAATGTGTCATACCCTTTGATGAGAAAATAATACTGTTTTACAAGAAAGTAGGTCCTAAAAAAGTTGCTAATGACAGAAGAATAATACCAATTAAATTTTTCATATTTTTGTCCTATTATGCTACCATACTTTTTTGTGTATGTGTTAATGAGATGCTGGCTGACAGAAAATTCTGATTTTAAAATGTTACTTGGTTAAACAAGCATAGTCTTTTCTAACTGACAAATACAGAGTTCTTTTCATTAGCAAAAGATACCACTCTAACAACTGCAGGAAAGGACAATTTTTAGATTAAAGAAATAGGAAATCATTCAGACTAACAGAAAAGAGGTATAGGTGGATTGCCTGGGGAATAATTCATGCATGTTCACCACTATTTCTGACATTTTGGCCTGGTTACTTTCAAGTCAGCCTTAGCAATCTATAATTACACACTCTTTTGTAATACAGCAACTACTCTTTTTCCTCTCCGCAGCCCTGGGTGAGTGTAGTTTCAAAACTCAGCCTAACATTCAGATATTTTAAAATTATGACTATAAATGTAATGCACAATTTTGATAAAGAAGTCTTGACATTATTACAATTACTGTCTTCAAGTTCCAAAGACATTAAAACTGGACAAAACACATTAAATTATATATATATATAAGATTACTTTTAGAACAAACTAAAAGCCATAAAAACACAATGTCATGAACAAGTATTAGTATAAAAGTTTAAGATCAAATATATGTACAATGCCTAATTTTTGAATGTATTGTGCTTCAATCAGCTGTCCCTATTTTTCATTTACTTTCCTTTGAAAGGGCACAGAGGAAAACAAAATTAGGGGAATACATCAGACCTTTTCTTTAAAGGATAATTTTCCAATGGCAATGGTAAATCTCTGTCATTTTGCAACATAATATATTAAAGTTTGAAGCGGAGTATTTGAAAGTAATTTTTCAAAATCTACTTTCATCACAAACACTTGGAAAAGGAATCATATTGACGGAGGGCAAATCTAACCTGAAAAGTATTTTGATGAAATTTATAACGTGTAAGAATTGCTAAGCTTGGTATGCACTAGTTGAATAAGATAAAATTGCCCTATTTAGATAAAATTAGAATTTGCATTCAGGCTAAAGAGTGAAAACCAAACAAAGTGTCTTCTACAAAGGCTGCTCACTTCTACAGTTAGTACCACGTAGTAGATGTTACTGCCATGAGCATCAAATAAATAAATTATGTCTCATTAATTGTATGCTTCTCAACAAGTAAAGTCAGTGAGGAAAGCAGTTCAGTTTAATGAAAACTTTGCACCAGGTGGAAGCCAAATATTCCCCTCTTGAAGCACAATCATGTCTCAGAGACCTTATGTCCCGTAATCTCCCAGTGAAACAAGTGCAGTGTATAAAAATACATAGCACACACAGTTAGGCTTTAGGAGCTTTGGATTATGTAGAAGTTACAGGAACATGCACAGCAAGGAACTGCTGAAGTGGCTTCCTTCTATCAGTTGCTCACTGATAAGCAAAGAAAATTACATATGAAATAGTTATGATCCTTGTTTTTGCCCTTTTCTCATCCTTCTTTTGTATTTTTATTGATTTGGTATCCACACATGATCATGGTTAGAGACTGGATGCTGAGCAGGCCATTTCTCTGAATTACTTATGTGGTCCTAATTTCTCTTGACTTTATCTCTGTTGACTCAAGTCTAGCAGAGTTTGTACAACACTGGGTGCAGACTTTAAATCCACAGTTAGGCTCATGGAAACTGTGTGTTTTTTCAGTTTCATATAAGTCACCGAAAGAGTTAAAGGTGATGCATTCAATGTTTTGTACTGAAGTAGGTGTGGAAAAACTGTGTAGACATTCCCAAATCTGCTCTTATCCTAAATTGTGCCCTGGAGTACCATTGTTAAGATTTGTATTTCATTAATTTGTTAGTTTCTTGGAGAGAAATAATTCTGTTGAAGAGACTTTGTTTGGGAGACCTGGAAGCCAGAATAAATTTCCTGTGGTACATGACTTTGCTCAGGTACTTTCCAACTAGCATGACCTCTTGAGTGATTCAGATGTATGTGAAACTTGTGAGGTAAGCCCCTTGTAATTATGGCTCCAGGTTTGGGGTTTTTTTTTTTTACTATAACAAATGTTGTACAAGCTGGAGGTGCTTTAAGTGGAAGAATTTCTGCATTGGTAGGCAAGTAGATAGCTATGAGATACTGTCAGTATGCAAACTGAGGGGGACTGTGATTTATTTTTATCTTGGAGAAGCTTGCAGGAGGCAATGCTGGATCAAGAATCAAGAGTTCACTCTTCAGCAGCAAGAAATTATTGATGGAAGAAATGTATGCAAAACTTAGGTCTTCTGAAAAGTAGATTTCAAGGTGTAGTACTCTATAGGGAAGCTGGAAGGGCAGTAAAGTTTCTATTCTCTGTCAGGTAACTAGAAAACCACTGGCAGCCCTATCTAAAATTAATTGAAATCACTCATAATGGAGGTGCTTGGTAATGCTGGAGACGAGCGAGGACTGGAGCTCTCTCAGGGCCTCAGAAGTGAAGAAGAAATTCTTGGCCCCAGCCCTGCTCAGTTATGTGCTCCAGACATCAGTTCTCATCTTGTTTGACAGTGGAAAGCCTTTTTTCCTAGCAGCAGGGACACAGATGCTGCAGCTCTGCCAGCCTGTGAGCACGCACTGCAGGCTCTTCCATGGGGAAAGCCCATCTCCATTGCCCACAACTGCAACAGATTTGCTCAGGAACGGAATGTCAGGAATATCTATCAAAAAGACATTGTTTCATCAGGTCTGCTGGAGCTCCTGAAGCTGACCTGGGCACAGCTGATCCTGTTGCCCAGTCTTCAAGCTGCTTGGAGCATAATTTTAGCCAGAGGGATGGCAGGAGAAGATATTCCTTGGGCAGCTGCCAGGTATATTCTTGGGGAGATGGGTTTTTGCAGGGTTACAAATCCCCTGGCCAGCACCCAGCTGTGCGCACAAGGCTGCTGACACACCTCTTGGCTGGCCCTGGTGGAGGGGTGTCCCAGGACAGCTTGCTAATGCGCCAGTCGCATGGGAAGGTGACAACAATTTTACTGAAAGGCTGTTGTGCACCTCTGACGCTGGTAGCTTGCAGTCAGTCCCACTGCAAGCTGCTGCCACAGGCCTGATGTTCTCAGCTTGTGTTGGCAGATATTCATTTAGTTACACAGCTCATTTTTCTCCCTTCCTTCTCCTTTCCATGAATATGTACAGGCCCTAGGTTTAAATTATTCATCTCCAGAAATATCTGCCATATGAAGTTTCTCCATTGGCAGGGTCTATCAGGAAATACCAAGACAGAGGTAGATCTTTCTCCTGCAAACTCTTAACTTGTAAGTTCCTGAAACAAAATCAAGAAACAGAGGTGGAAACCAATAGCTGAAAATTTAAGACATGAATTATTCTCATTCCACAGATCCTTTGCTGAAGCTTGAAGAGGTGGATCTTTTACATTATTGCATCATATTTTCTTCTGAGCAATAGAATGAGCAGCAAAAAAATAATCAGTTCTGCTTCCAAATTAGGTGAGTGTTTTGATGCGAGATGTTCTTAGCTGACTGCTCAGACATGTTCCCAGATGATAAGAACACAGATCAAAATCTTACACAGAAATGAACATGAAAGCCCTTAGGACCAGAGCAAATACTATCTGACTAGAAAATGAATTTTGGTAGGTTCCTATCAACTTTAATTACTTTAAGACTATTATCCATGTAACAAGCTTCTCTGGCATTTCTAAGGAACAGGTATATTAAATAAATGAAGAACTTAGTAAAAAATATTCCTAATTACACTCATTAGATAATTTAAGCTACAAGAAAACCAATAAAGCTTCTGCTGTATCTCACACAGACAGCAATTAATGAACAGTTATCTTAAGTCTGAATTAGCAAGCAACCTTTGCTTTCTTGAGTATGATACCTGAGGCATCATTTCAGTGAAGGAGGATGTCTTGTACACATTCTGAGTAACTGTCCTCAGCCTGCAGTTTGAAAGCCATGTTGCCATTAATTAATGATGTACTGGTGTCAGAATTATAACAGATATGGAAATGAACATATTGAAATAATACATGAACCAAAAGAAAGGCAAAAGACAAGATACAGAAATGTGCATTTGGATTAATGATTTTCTTTAAAGAACTCCACAATTTAAAGAGTGCATGAAGTCACTTGGTGTCACACAACTTACCACATTGAAAGGTCTGCAGTAAAAATAAAGCTTTTTGTCTGCCTTTGCACATCTCCCTAATCATTGTCTTTCTGGACTGATTTCTGTCAATGCAACTCTATTCTCTCAAGTAGATGACACATGAAAGAAATATTTCTATTGTATATCAAAGGAACCAAAAAGAATTAACATTTCTGTATATTTTTTTTTGCCAAGCTGCACTTTAATTCTCTGCCTCTTCCCTCTTAGAATTGTGCAGGCTCCAGTATTGCATCTTATCCGCAACCAAAGCTTAAGGCATGCAGGACTTTAGTGTTAATTAAACATGTTATGAAAACTATTCCCTATATGAAACACTGTCCCTAGATAGCAAAAATTATTTTTCTTGTAAAGAAATGTTAGCTGCATACAGCAAGAAACTCTTCAATTAATTAGATACCTTATGTTGAAAAGGCAAAGATAACTAACTTATGTTGAAAATGCACAGCTAAATTCTTGAGTTAATACTTTGATGAGTTAAATGCTGATAAAAAGTCTTAAGTAAACTGTTGAGATAACGTGATGCTTAATATCATTTGAATCAGTTACATGTGTTTTGCTTCAAGCCTAAAAGTAAATAACCTCTCACCTTTTGGTTTGATGACCTTTCTCCTCAAGAAAAGGTCATTTAAGGTGGTCAATTCTCCTCCAGTTTGGTTCCTCTTGGAAGCAATACAGACTTCAACTCTCCTTTTTGTAGGTTATCTAAGACTCGTACAGGAGAGGTCCATTCAGGGCAAAGCAGAGGGATGAAAAGGTTAGGATGACCTTTTCATCCCCCTGCTTTGCCCTGAATGGAGTAGTGTTTTGTCACTGGGCTATATAATTAGGACCTCCTTTTCCTCCTTAGATCTCAGGCACCCTGTGGGGCTAGTAACAAACTGAACAAAGTTTCCAAGGAAAGCTCTCTCTCCTGTGTGTAATGTCTTAATTAAAAAATTAAGTCATTCTGAATTCTGACTTGGACAGGTTTAACTTTGATCACAAAGAGACACGCAAAAAGAATTGCTTTCTTCTGTAGGAAAACTCCAAAAGGTACTGGATTGCTGTATTAATCTGCCCCACTGGGCAAAGGCTCCTGAGTGTTGAGAGAGAAAACTCTAGTATGACTGGGAACTACAGTACCACTTGCATAGGTGGGAATTTGGAAAAATGGTGAAAAGAAGAAAAAATAGTACCCAACTTCCACAACTGCTTGTTTTTAAAAAGCTAATTACAAAATGCTAGAGTGAGGAGGGAGGGCAGTCAGCTTTAAGCAATACATTTTTTTTTGTCAGATATAGTCCTTTCTGGTTAGAGACTGATTTTGCAAGAGAAATTGAAATGACACAGTTTCCTCTTTAACAAAGAACAATGAGTAATGAAGAGTAATGAAACTGATTATGAATACTATTACTAATCAGTGCTGGATGGAAGTAATTTTTGTACTTGTGCAGTTGACAAAATGCAGGTCTGGTCCAACAAAACCTGTGAACCTCCCGTGGGAATCCTGTTAGCCAGGATGGTGGCACTGCAGTTTCCATTGTTCTCCTCACTCTCTGTCAACCCCTAGTGAGAGTCAGGACAAATTTATGCTGAGTTATTAATAAAGAAAGAAGATACAATAATTGCAACCAAGTAGAGACTTACAGATTATTACCCTTACATTTTAAGCCTTTCTTTTCCCCCATAAAATATGAGTGTTATCAAGGGAAAAATCTTTAATATTCAGAAGAACAACATAATATAAATAGAAAAAAAAAAGTGCTTTTAAGAGAATACTTTAAAAAAAAACCACTGTACTCAAATACATATAAGGCCTGGAGGAGTATACAGAAAGAATGAAGTAAAGGTTAATAGTAAAGGTTAATTTCTCAACTTCTGTCTGCAATGTGAAAGAATGCAGTAATTGACACCAAATAACTGGGAAAAAATGCACTGAAAAAACACAGTTAGGTAACATGTTCATGCTAAAGAACACACAGATTTTCTCCAGTCTAGATGCTGAGGTCACATTGAATAGAGTTGGCTACGAAAGGTCCTGCTGTCAGTAACATATTCAGCAGTAGATTATGGAGATTTATAGCTTGTGTACACATTTTTTGTGCTCTTCACGTGCACAAGTGTGATGTGGGAAGCATTGGGCCCACTCCTTTTGGTCATATCTGCACTGGCAAATCTGTAAGGCTGAGCTTAAGAGTGGTAATGAATCATATGGGAAAGTGGAGGGAGGAGTAAATATCAAAGTTATAATAAATTAATTGTGGCAAGCATAGAACAAAAGTAATAGAAAAAGCTGGTCTAGGGGCAAGCACCTGCAATCTGGGGAATTGCTACAGATTGGAGAAAAGGTCATGGAAATACTGAACCAAAAACTGTGTATTGCAGTAAAATTTTAAATATGATGTTTCAGCTGTGGAATTCTAGTGCTTGCAGGACTAAATGTTTTACCTACTTTAAGCCAAATGTTATTAACATTTGGTTGGACTAATAATTTTTTTTCCCATAACCAAAAGGTCATCTGCGTTCAGGAGCCACGTTTTAGAAATTGTACTCTCAGGATTTGTTTTAACAGTGTTCTATTATTTTGTAAGGCAGAGCACAATTTCTGAAGGGATAGGTTAAGATAAAGGAGAAAAATGTATGCCAAATGAAACCATTTGAATAACCTTGGCCCAGCTGGGGTGGATTAAGTTGCCCTGATTCAATGCAACTTGCTTTCTGCATACACACAGAAGGGCTAAGTTTTAGTATTATCAACATGACAGGCTTTCTAAATATTCAAAAGTTTTTCTAAGTTTGAGGTCAAAACACTGGGAAGGTCAGGGTTCAGTAAGATTCACCATGTGTTTTTGTCATCAGGAGATTTGAAATAGTGTTCTAATGAACTTTCTAATTATGACAAGAGTTCTTATTTTTCCCGTTTTCTCAAAGACGGTGAGCAAGCTTCAGCAGTAAGATGTGTCATAAGAACAATTGCAACCCAGCAAAAATATTTATAAGCATTTTGCTGCCGGCACAACTGAGGCATATGAGAAGGATTAGGCAGAGGATGTGTACAGATTGAGGAAAGCTGGATTCCAAGAGGCCTTTTATTTGCTATTGGTCAACTAAAGGCTTGAGTTTTGGACTATGTCCCTATTTTGTTAGTCTTTGTGTTTCATCTATCTCCCAGGTAAAGAGAGGAAGATGAAAGGAAAAATACATGAGTAAAACTTGGAGAAGGTTGAAAACAAGGCAATCAAGAAAGGCAGTTATAAAACTAACTTCTCTTTGTATATCTTGCTGTGCAAATGCAGGTTGCTCCTGGATCTCTTGAAAAAGCTCAAGCAAGAACATAACATCAGATATTTCAAGGGATCATATATAAGGAAATTGTTTAAATATATCTATATTAAGTTAGCTTTGCTCTGTTCAAAGCTTGAGAGCTCCTCTTTAGGCCTCCATGAAAGCTTTAAAATGTGTGTCAGGTTGCTATGGCATTAGGGTGCAGTCACATCAACAGCTGAGACACTCATTCTGGTTTTATTCTCTACTTTATTTACTTGCTATGAGCAGCCATTTTTCTGCTTGACAGGCATAGATATACTAGAGCCAACAGTCACACAAGGACTCTTAGAAAACAGAGGGCTGGAAGATGCCCTGCTAGTCATGACCATTGACAAGTTCTTGAGGTATTTAACTAGGCGACCAAAAGGTCTTAAGAGGCCAGGTCAAAAGGATCTAAACGAAGAAAAAACAAATTATGGCATGGTTAATGTCACCTCTGCTCTATGTGGCTTACCTGAAAATGCAGCATGCTGAAACAAAGTGTCAGTGAATTAAGTAAGGCTCCAGCTGGCAGGGGGTGGCTGCTTTTCTCCTCTCTCCACCAGGTTTTAAGTGACAAAAGCATTTGGCCTCATCGCTGAGGTTCAAAGGCTATGAACCCGAGTGAGTTTTATATAACATATACATTTTTTGTGAAAATATTGAAGGAGCAAAGCCCTGAGGCACGACAGTGAGGCAGAGTGACAGGTGCTTGCTTCCCCAAATCCTTGCTGAGCCTTGTGTTTCTCACTGATGGGATTTTCAGAGGGACTGCTAGAAGTGCTCAGCAGAGACCTGGTGCTAGAACAGCAAAAGATAGTCCTCAGTTGTGATGAAACTTTCACAGATGCTTAACACAAAAGTAAACTTTCTCTGTTTAAACCTTGATATAAAAGCCATTGGTGTGACTCATACTAGCCCCAAGGCTTTCAAAAGCCTTTGGAATACAGTAATAGAAGAACTCGCATTGCATCCAGAAATTGAGTCTTTGCTTAAGATTTCCTAATCCCTGCAACAGCTGCAGCTTCAGTACTTGAGGGGGTTTCTTGCTGACCCACTGCACAACATATTTGTTGCACAGGCAACAAACACTACTTTTGTATATTTGTGTGCCTTTTATATTCACACCGTAGGAGAGGGGCTGCACGTGCTTGACCAATATGTGATAAATAGCTGCAGAAGCTAGTTCAGTGTGTAGGGAGCTGTGAAAATATATTCTGGCTGGGAATATTGCGACAGCTACGATAAAGATGCGTTACTTAACTACCTTTGAGCATCTGGCTCTTCCCACAGGGTACTTTGTTTGGGAATACAATCTGTATAAACAGCTTCTTATTTCATGCCCGAAGAGTAGTAACTGAACGCGCTCGGACAAATTTACCATGAAAGCATTGTATTCCTTTTATCTTTGGACAGAGGAAATTCTTCAGGCAATGTTTCTTTTGATCGGTAAATGCCAAGCCAGCAGCCTGCTGCTGCGGCAGTGATGAAGCTGTAGGTATCTGTCTCTTCTGTCTTGACAGCATGGCCTAAACCAGAGATGTATGAAATTCATTCTCCAAGTGCTCTGACAATGCCAGCCAGGCATGATGACACTGAAACTAATTGTTGCAATGCTGTTGTCTAAATCTAGGGAGAGGCAAGGAGACATGCTCATAGCACACAGCCTGTGGGACAGTCTAAGGACTGCAGTGGGAACCCAACTAAAAACGAAAAATCCTCATTGTCAGGGGGCACAGTTTCCTTGCTTTTATCAATTCCCTGAAAGCTGGCCTGTAGAGAAGCAGCTCTTCTGCCTCCCAGCTAACATTGCTGCTCTAAGAATAAAAGCAGCATGAATCACAGTCAAAAGTCTAAATAACAAGAATTTGGGATTAATAATCCCTGTTGTTTATGGAAATATGGATCTCTTTCTCCGAGGTCTGCTGAAAGTGTCCATCTTGTCATAACAAGCAGTCACACTCTGTTTTAAGCATGATTATCCAAATTTAACCATTCATTCTTGCTACAAAATATATTTTTCCAACCTTACTCTAAGACACAGGTATTTGCCAGGTGAGATACTCTATAGGTGGGTAAAGTATTACATTATCCTGCCTGACTAAAGAATATCCTCAGACTGGTTACTCTTCTTTCTTGCACCACTGCATTGCTCATACTGCTTAGGAAATCTTTATTGAGTTTACCCTCCCCAAAGGCTTCAAACCAAAACTCAGTCACAGTTCTGGGTTTACAGTCTTTGCAAACCCAAAATGTTTAAAAATCAGAAGGAAAGGAAGAAGTGCAAAATAAATATGTGCCATCAACACTTAAATTATTTAACCTATTTAATAAGGGTTAGGGAGTATATCTGTTAGTAGTTCAATATTTGACAAATAATTTCTAATGAGCAAAAATAATGATTTTTCTGAACTCCTGTTTTGTGGCAATGAAAGACAGCAATGCAGGAGAACATTCTAGATGATATTTTTCTATCAGGTTAGATAAGGAGTGGCAATACTCCTAACACACAAAAGCTTCAGAGAGCTCCTGGCTGAGCTAGGTGGACGTAACTTGTCCTTTCTTGAAAGTAGAACTGCAGCCAGTCAGTAAATGTTGATAGGCTTTTCAGTCACAAATCTGCATCTCCTAAGTGTGCTCATAGCTACAGCTGAAGTGAAATATTAGAAGCTTTGAGATAACAGATGACAAGAATCAGCTGTACAACATAAACTGATTTAGCAGAGAAAATATCAGTTCTGAACAGATGGTGTTATGTCCTGTTATCTGTACTCATGCTGGTTGTCAGAAATGTATCAAAATCTGGTACCCAAAAACATGGGGAAAGTGGTGGGAACACTTCTACAAATCCATGAGAAGGTAGCATGCGTGCTAATTGTACTGCAGGAAAAGCAGAGCTCTAATTAATAAAAAGACGCTACTTCATTTCAGGATGAGCTGTGGGTCCACCAGAAACACACCTAAGAGCTCATACTCATGGGTGAAACACTTGTGTCACAGAGCTGGATGTCTTAGAAAAGACCCAGGACCTCTGGCTGGTTCTCTCAAACTTAAAGGAGAACTGGGTGCTGGAAAATGAAGCCCTTGACCATCCCTCAGCATCTCGCCTTACCTGGGCATTTTAAACTTACAATCTGTGTTGCTGGTTTTGAGAGATAACTTGCCATGCCAATGTCATAATGTGTTTTAGGACTCAGAGTCCTTCATTCCTTAGGTGAAAAAGAAGACCACCTGCGAATACCATCAAAAACATTAAAACGACATTCAAACTGAATTTCTAGGGCAAATGTTCAGCTCTCTATTGCTTTTATTTCTTTATAATGTCAGACTGATAACTTATATTTGAATCGATGGCCCAGTATATTAAAGGTATTTTAGGATACAAAAGCTATCAAAGTTAGGAACTCTTGCTCAGAGAACAGAATCATCACAGTTCAGACACCTTTGCAGAAATGGAAGTTGCTTCTTGTAGTTAAAGTCCTATGTGTTATAAATACAAAAGCTGAAAAACTGTGAATTTATACTGACTGTGAACAGAGTGATAAAAAGGTTTATATTAATCTGGATTTCCCTTTCAGATTGTTAGAGCCAATGTGGCCTATTTTCAAGGACCCTGGCAAGACCTACTTAGCTGTGGCTGAGGTATCTGTGCCTGTAGACAAATATTGCTTGACACCTTCAATTGCGATTATATTTCCATTTCAAAACAACATGGATAGCACTCAGTCACTCTTTTTGTGGTTCTGTCCTGTACTTGACATAGCCTGAAATCAAACTGAAAGCTTAAATTTAAATGCTGGATATTACACTTGCCCTATGAGAATGCCCTATAAACACATCTGCACGTGACAGACCCTCCCTTACTCCAGCCAGCTGAACATGTTGTCATCTTCATTAGCAGGAGAACTGAGAGTGAGACATCCTGTGCTCACAAGGTAGCTCTTAAATATTGATGATGAAAACACAGGTGGGAATTAAAGTTTTGTGAAGCCAATGCAGACACAAGATATTTGTGTCTTCCTGTGAAACTTCCTGTTTCATAGGAAGTGTAGCTCAGCCTTGGAAGGCCTCAGAAGCTGGGAGTGCTAATTTGGAGACGTGCATGTAAGTTCACAGGTTTCTGGAGGGGAGCTGCAGCTCAAAAAGTAGGCAGCACTGATTGACGCCTTGTCAATCAAAACATGAGTCTGTAGCAGAACTACAGACTTTGTGATACTGAATGTTACAGTAAAAAATCACGTGGAAGGAACGCTGAATTAACCAAAATATACCCTCACCCTAGGAGTTTCCAATAACATTGCAAAGTTTTGTCTGTAGCACAGACCACGCTCTAAATTTAATGTCTAAATTCAACACCTTTCTTCCGTACTGCCTTAAGAAAATTATGTTTATAAAGGCTCGTAATAGATAGAATAAGTCAGTGCATTCAGTTTTTCTTTCCATACAACCATTTTTTTGTTGGAAGTTTGTGCTATTGCTTTTGGTGATTAACCACCATTATTTCAAATTATAACTAATTTAATAGTTGAACTATGGATTTATAATTTCAGTAACAATAATAAAAATAATGAAACAAACCTCACCTTCTTTTAAATGTTGATTTACGGTTAGAGAGATAGAACTTAAATAGACACCTGGAATTTCCTAATGAACTTTTATTCTACCTTAGTGCAAATATCTTTACACATAACTGTACCAAAGAATAGAAAAAAAAAAATTGCACCTTTGAAAAATCATTATATGGAATTGAGACCTGAGGAACAATTGCACCTCAAAACAGAGAGGGGAACTGGCTAATCTAACTGACATGGAGGGAAAAGGTGGACAGATTTAAGTTTATTTGAGAGGAATTTGAAAAGTTTTTAAAATAGTAATATCAGGAAGACAGGTTCTTTTATCCAATGTCCATCTATAAACTTGAGGAAGCAAAAGATAAGTTTCAACCCAGAGAGAAAAGGAGGTGACTGCTGTGGCTCCATCTGCAGCTTTTGTGTTTACACTCCAGGTCCTGTCTGAGCTGAGAGTGATTTCAGTTGTGAGCATGTTGTGTTGCAAAAGGCTGCACTGTTAGGAGAATAAAATTTTCTTCTGGCATTGCCAAACACAGGACACAGAAGGAAAAAAATGCAGTAATGAGTGCAGGTGGGGTGTGTTAAATGGGTTTGGAGCTGGGCAGGATGCTGGCAGCAGGAGGAACCCCCTTCTATTATAACATTACCTTAAGGCTTACCCTGCATATTGAGCTGTCAAGTCTGAGAGAAAAGACACATAGGAAGTAATTTTTCTACTTGATGTGCCATGGTAGAATTGAGGAATGAAAATGAAAAGCAAAATTAGATTCAAGAAGCAGTACTTAGGAGGTAATGCAGTAAAAATTGGAAGGGTGCTAGCAGCCTTTAGGAAAGAGATGAGAGTTCAGTAACACAGGCCATTATTTGTGTTCCTTGAAGTGTCTACATTTCTGTGATTCTACATTTTTCTCTGACAATCTTATTTTTATGGTACTTTAAAACACTAACTGCCTCTGTAGCTGGCAAAAATTGCTTACAAACATAAAAGCACCACAATATCAAAGTAGCCATTTAAACAACAGATAATGAACAAGAGAAGCAAATCTGCCTTTGGAGAAGTCAACAAAAGGTGAGAAAATTATGTTAATTTTGTGAAACTGACAATATTTTTACTGACTCATAATGAAAAATTGGTATAACATCAATAACTCCATTCAAACAAATGTTTTGATTGTTTCCTAGTTAATTGGTTGGCTTATTCATTGGTTTTTTTGTATTTTTTTTTTTTTGTCAGCCTTCAGCTTAACACATTAAGCCTTGCAGTGGTTGATACATTCTTGGCCATTAATTTATTTGGACCATTCCTCATTTATGCAAGTTCTATATAAAAACAAAATCTGAAATATTTAAGATATAGTAAGAAAAGAAACATTTGTTGTAGGAAAAGCAGAAATGAATGAAATATTTTATTTTATAAAAATTAAATAATACAGCTGTATATCTTTTCTTCACTCACTCAAGCAACCTTCGTTTCTAAACTGTGAAAATACTCTTACAAGTGATTTGGTCTTATTGTCATTATACATAGTCTTCCCTCATCTTGTTAATCAGAAAATGTAATCAGTGTTTACTTTAAGTAAATAAGTATTTACTTTATTTTTACTTTATATTCCTGGGATTAGCTATATATTAGAAAAAAGATTTACAGTTTGTTGCATTGAAGACGAAACTTTTTAGATAAACTAATAAGTGAATAGATAATTGGGGATTTCTGGTGAATGTGAAGAACCAAATGCTCCTATGTTCATACTGTTTTGATGCATAGTTTTAGTACAGCTGGTCTCAGGAAAATTTTCTCTGAAAAATCAAGTAATTTTCTTGAACAGTGTGAGCACCTATACTAATTAGAAAAGTTACACTTAACAAGATACCGCTGTACCCAATAAGGAGGAGCCCTACAAAAGAGAGGGTTAGCTGGTCCTGAGTTGGTTGGAAACTGCTGGCTGAGCTGGGAGGAGGAAGCGCCGGGTGGCTGGGTGAGTGATAGTGAGATGCTGTGTGGGGGTCAAACAGGGTTAGGTGGCCATGTGAGGGACAGAAAGGAGTTAGCTGGTCACACTGAAAGAAGAACAAATCAGAAGGCTCTGTGGTGCTGCCCTTGGAGAAAGGGCAGAGTGATGCTGCCTGAGTGATGCTGCCTGTAGAAGAAAACAGAAAGCTGCGTGACGATGGTTGGGAAAGTTTGGTCTTTTAGAGTGTGCTGTGTCTGTCTCAACTAAGATTTACAGTTGTGAACAATAACAGCAAACACGTTTATTAAGATGATATCTCCACCATTCCCTTATTGCATACAAAGAAAACATCTGCTTACGCGTGCTTACATTATTTGCACTGAAGATGATTTTCCCTGGTTCAAATAAAACTCTCTTTTACCATGGAAGTGGTGACAGGATAGACAAAAAAATCCTTCCTTTGTGTGAGTGAAGGAGTGCTTCTTTGAGGTCTGTGGTTTTGCACATTTTCTGCCGTCTTGGATTTGTTTTGAGGTTAAAAATTAGCTGTTTGAAACCGTGGTTGTGACTTGGAAAGGATAATAGTGTAGCATTGTGTGTGTTTTCAATAGATTTTCAATAGATCAGCTCATCTGCTTGTTGTTCAAGGCTGGGGAACAAGTAGTGATAGTCTGTTTTTCTGCATTTGTTCTCTAGTTTGTCAGGACAAGTTGAGTCTGAAGAGTTGAACAAATTGCAACCATCTTGTCAGATAGTGTTCTGAAATATGTGCGGTGTTCATCTTCTGTTAGTCCCTCATGGTTTCAAAGAGAACTTTAGTCTTGAGCTATTTCAGTAGCTGCCCTATTTAAAAGACTATACAGCTGAAAGTGGGCAAAGGAGGTGCAAACCGCCAGTGTTAACTCTAAGTGGGTTCATTTGGAATTTGTTTTCTTCTAAGATTTAATGGACTTGACAATTTACCTTGTATTGCTGGGATTTCTTATTCATATCTGCTACTATTTCTGATTGCTCCTCACCAACTGTGATAAACAACTGAGGGGATATAATTAAGCTTTGACAAGGGAAGAAAGAGCCTTGAGTTTGAAACCTGGAGAGACTGAGCTGATAGGGGAAAGAAGATGAGATGTTTATTTTATTGTGGCTGAGAAAATGCTCATTCAGATGAATTGATTAAAGCATGTACCTCATCACCAAGCCCTGAATAGGAATTTCCTTGTTGCTTTTCTCTCTGTAAGCATTACACACATTGCCCCTTTGCTAGCTGGTGAATGCACTGCCTGGCTTTTCAGTGCTTGTTCTCTCTACCTTACTCTGGCTCCTGGGTAAAAGATGAGGATTGAAACAGGATTCTGAAGCGGTGTGCTTCAATAAATCCCAGAGGGCTACCCATGCTTTCGGGATCCTGAGCACACTTGCTGGAACAGCTGAAAAGAAGTGAGGGATGGGTCTTTGTGTAGAAATCTGAGGATGGTTTACTGAACCTTGAAGGGAGTCCAGGAATAAAGGAAACTGGGCTGAGGGCACAGGGTTAAAAATTGGGGACAAGGGGTGGACCTGAATGTTAAGGGCCAATGGGAACAAGTAAGTGTGGTGCAGAGGGGGCGCAGCCAGCGAGTGAAACCAGTAGGATAACAGGGGTGGAACAATGCGGCAGATTAGGACCAATGGGGATCAGAAGAGGGGAGAAGGTTCAAGGGAGAGTACAAATAAGGTGAATGGGGGAAGAACAGGGGTGGTCTCAACTACATGCACCAATAGAACCTAAAACATTAACACTTGCCTGCAGAGGCCTATGGAGGGAGGCTCCTCTCAACCTGATTTCAGAAATGTCTCTCCTGACTTGTCTTTGCCCTTCCAAGGCTGAGGCATTACAGCCCCTGTTACAGGTCTCTGAGCCTCCACAGGATTCTTTTCAGTTCTGGTATCAACTGCAACAGAGCTTAGGGGGGAAATATTTGGGACCACTGACACTATTTACGTGAGATTTACTATTTTCCCAAAAGAATTTTAAGATCTTCAGACAGCCAACACTTTTGAGCTTGCCTAGGTGTGATGCTGGCCTTAAAGGGTCTAAATGCTCTAAAATATTCACATTATCAGTACCTTAGTTCTTGATAGGCAATCAAATAGTATTTACCAAAATGGGAACCCAAAGTATTAAAGGCCTTTTTGCATTTTTAAATACTATTTTTCTTGTCTAATAAAATATTAGCCAAGTTAATTTTTTATTTTAGAGGCACAGGACCCCAGGACTTTTTTTAAAGAATAAGTATTTCAAGGTTCATCTAGGAAAGATTACCAGTGATATCAACTTCTTTTTACTGCCTTTCTATGCAATACACTAAGACTCCTAAAATCTGTAATAACTCTTTACACGGTGCTGTGTCTGTAACATATAAATCATTAAAATGATGCAGTTAATATTTTCTTCCAGAGTATTGTACTTGCAGCTGGTAGTAGTCGCATATATAACTAACAGATTTAGAGATTTAACAATCTTTTTTAAGGGAAGAAAAGGGGATTGATAGTGCTGTCAAATATGTTTGTTTTGTACTACCTGGACTGCCTGTGTTTTGTCATACTGAAGAAAAAAGTGCTGTTGGCAGCCCTGAATCCTGTTTTTCCTGTGTGATTATTGAAAAGGGTTTGACTGCCACCTTGCTCTGTAAGAATGGGAACAGAAATCTGGCACCAAAAATATTAATGGGAAGCAAAACTCATTCTTAATGCATTTAAATGAGGAAGTGAAAAACTGTATTGAGTAATTTTAAAAATCTCAGTTATTAGTATTATAGAAAGCTCCTCTTGATGTAAAGAAATTCAAATGAAAGCTCAGCTACTTTGAAGATGAGTAATTGTAGAGCACCACTTAAGGCAACCTACAAAAGCACTTGTTCTTCAGTTACTTTTTCTGTAGCTTTTTAGCTATGATTCAGTTACAGCTGGTCTGTGATGGAAATAAAAAAGTTGGCTCAGTTTTTCTTGTGGGTGGACTTATCCAAAGCTGGTAAATTCCTATGTGAAACTGGATTTGTGAGAAGTAGAAAGACATTATAGCCCTTCTATTGTGAGCAAAGGTAGTGCGAGTTTCCCGTTCTGCTGCAGGAGAGAGTTGTTTTTAACAGTAATACCTGCAAACCACCTCTGCTTGTCACCCCTCTGGTGTTCCATTCTGAAATGGGCTGTGAGGACGCTATGCACTCAAGAGCATTTCCTAGTTTGTTTGTGCTTCACTTGGCCAGTTTAACATGCTTTAGGCATGGATTAGGCTTGAGAAGCTGAAGGTGTTTTCTCTTTTCCTGTATACATGAGGCTGAGTTGGCTGAAGCTGCTGTGACTCCCTGCACTGGGAACAGCAAACTAATCTAGCTGGGGAAGAAAAACAAGAAAAAAAAAAGTGGTTCGTGTTGACTAATGGTGTCAATTAGGAGAAATGAGGAGAGAACAAGTTGCCACAGTCCCAATGAAATCAAATGTATCCCAAAGTGGAAGTAGGAGTGTCACTCTAATTTTCAAACCAATTCAGCTTTTGCTACCAAGTCCTCCCTCTCATACCTCTGGTCAGCTTTGGAAGAGCAGCATGTCGGTTACTTTATTAAGGATGCTGACTCTCACTTGCAGGGGAAGTATTACTGAGTCCTTTGGGCCAGGACTGGCTGGGCGCATCAATGCACAGCTGTAGTGCGATGGCTTTTGAACATGCAAATCATCTGCATAGATGAGAAAACGTGGGTGTGCAATTGGTAAAAATGGGTGCGTTTCTATTCTTTCGAGGTAGTGACAACCACAAAAAAGGCTAGGACAGAAAAGGAAACTATCTTGCTTTGGGTTCTTGTGATTTTTCCTGTTTTCATAGGAAGGTAATGATAACTACAGAAGAAGAGCAAACCTAAGCCGCTTTTGACATTTTGAAGTTCTTTGTCAGTAAGAAGGTACATGCAAGCCCAGCTTTAACAGTTCTATATGTAACAAGTGATTTCCATTTGTAATAGCTTACTGAGGGTAAGATGTGCATTGATCTTTTTCTAATGGCATGGTGCAAAATTCTTTAACAACTGTCTTCCAGACACACAAATCAAAATTAATATGTGAAATGACTTAAAGAAAGTTAAGGGGGGCATCCTGGAAACCCGCAGCTATGGCTTTTCTTACAGAAAAGCCTACTTATTCAACACTTAGATGCTTTCACCTCACTAAATTGTTAAATTTTAAAATTCTTAAGAGTTTAGCCTGCTTTTGGATATTTTAGACTGATGATCAACTACGAACACTATGCCAATTATGGAAACAACATGTTTACAATAAAGGTATTGCAGTCAAACTGTAGTGGAATATTTCCTAACATAAAATCTTCTACAAACCCAGGTGTCATAAGCTTCCAAACCAGACAGATACTTAACAACTAGCAGTGAGGTACTGAGTGACTGACCGTGGCTGAAGTACTGACAGACTAGCACAAGTGAAAGTGATTAAAATCAGCGTCTTGGACTTCTGTGGTGGGTGCTACTAGTAGACCTGATAAATCTGCTGTATTTGAAAATGTCTACATAAAGCCTCACTAATTTGCAAGTAATATACTGTGCTTTCAGTGGGTGAAAAACTGGGTTTACTCCTGCTCTTGTTCAAGCAAAACTATATGAATTGCAAATTTGTCAGTAATATTACATCACTACTGCATTGTTTTAATTGACTTATGTCACACATTTCTCTACATCTCAGGGCTACTCAAATCTACAATATGATGACTAGTCTTTTTTT
>VXBU01000096.1:443374-469109 GCA_013400315.1 Bombycilla garrulus | reverse complement strand
TTTTGCTTATTCTGATGTACCTATTTCTAATGCAAGGGAAGGAGGAGGCTGAGCTCCATTACATCTCTTTACTGATCTCCTGCAGATCGTGTGTCAAATAACATGCCTGTATAAATTAATAGGGACAAGACTAACTAATTGAATTACCAATTTGTGGGTTTAGATGAAAGTTTCAGACTACATGGTATTGGAACTTATTTGAAACTTCTGCCCTTCCATGGCAAACTACACCGAAGTAATGCCTCATTTTGTATCTCACAGGATCAGAGAATCATAGAAGGGTTTGCGTTGGGAGGGACCTCACAGGTCACCCAGCTGCACTGCCCCTGCTGTGGGCAGGGATGCCGACTTGCTATGTCAGGTATTTGAGAGCTCCATCCAGCCTGGCCTGAAACACCTTTGGGTATGAGGAGTCCATAACCTTTCTGGGAAATCTGTTCCAGTGTCTTCTCACCCTCACAAATGAATTGTTTTCTAATATCTATACCTAAGCCTAATCTGTACCTACCATCTTTCAGCTTATAAGGCTTCGTGGGTAGTTATACCAGCTACAAAAGAGTAGAAGCAGTCTTACCCTTAACCAGCCAGAGCTGTGTCCAATAAGGGTGAGATGTATAAAAGAGGGCGTTGGCTGCTCCAGAGTCAGTGGGAGTCTGCTGACTGTGCTGTGAGGAGGAAGGGTCAGGTGGCTGGACAAGGGACAGAGAAGGTAAGCTGCTGTCCAGGGGACACACAGGGTCAGGTGGCCAGGTGAGAGACAGAAAGGAGTTATCTGGTTGTGCAGAAGGAATCACAAGGCTGTGTGGTGCTGTCTGGGAAAAGTTTAGTCCTCTAAGGAAGGAGTCAGAAGGCCGGAGCAAAAGCTCACTCTAAGCAGTGTTTTGTCTGTCTTGACTATGATGTATGCTGAGACATGTGACTTATGGTTGTGGGCAACCATGACAATTCTCCTTTGTCGCTACCTGCCCTTGGGAAAAGTTCCTTTCCATCTCTCTTGCAGGTCCCTTTAGGTACTGGAAGGTGCTGTAACATCTCCTTAGAGCCTTCTCTTCTCTAGGTGTAACACCCCAGCTCTCTCAGACTTTCCTCATGGGAGATGTGTTTCATTCCCCTCATCATCTTTGTGGCCCTCCTCTTGACTCATTCCAATAGGTCCATGTCTTGTGCTGGGTACCTCAAAGTTGGTGTGGGGTTTCTCCAGAGCAGAGGTGGAGAATTTCCTCCCTCACCCTGCTGGTCATGCTGCTTTTGGTGCAGCCCGGGCATGTGGTTGCCTTTCTGGGCTGTCAGTGCACTCTGCGGGGTGATGCTGAGCTGTTCATTCACACACACAGCCTGTACTTGTGCCTGGGGTTGGCCTGACCCAGGTGCAGGACCTTGCACTTGGTCTTGTTGAACCTACTGAGATGTGCATGGGCCTCGCTCTCAGGCTTGTCAAGGTCCCTCAGGATGGCATTGTTTCCCTCCAGCACATGGGCTGCCCCACTTTACCTGGTTGAGCTGACTGTTTTGTTTTCAAAGAACTCTGCTTACAGACCCCTTATGGGTTTAATTTTGCTAAGACAGTAAGGATTTGATTTTGTTTGAATAATCTACTTTCTGTGGCAACATGGTTGAGCACTGAAAGCCTAGATAAACTCAAAATCTCAAGGAGTGTTCATGGTAAGAAAACAATATTTTACTTGCAGGAAGAAAGAAATAAGGTATAGCTTCAAAAATTGTTTTCAGGTTAATCCTTATGAAAATCTGTGTGATGATTGTAAATAACTAGATAAGCTGTATCTACCTAACAAATGGTAAACCTTTGAACAGAGGTAACTTCCTACCTTGATAGAATTAGTGAGGTTCTGAAACACATACATTAGAAAAACAGCACTCTACAGATACCAGCTGTCAAGAGAAGTTAGCAAAAAATGCTTTCAACTTCCTTGCTCTTAAAAATCTCCTTACAGGTGCTATCATAGATAATTGGTTCTGCAAACTGTCCTACTGTTGGCATCTGATAGCTCATATCGCAGTGGGTAGACTAACTGCTTAAAAAAAATTCGTAGCTTGTGACCTGAAATCTTTCAGAAAACTTGCATAAAATTCAGCCTGTGTTTTGTCACCCTACCTCCACAGCCGTGGAGAGCTACACACATTTTAAAGAGACAGAAGGAATGGGAGAGGGGCAAGTGTGGGACCAAGCAAAAATGGTCCACAGATGAGGTGTGAAAAGCATTTATTTTCAGTTGGAAGTGTGGGGTGAGGTTTTACCATATTGTGTGTTTAATATAATGGGAAGCAGTTAAATTGCAGCAGAGCACCAATATGCCACGCAATGCAGTCGCTGATACAAAAACACTTCAGGAGCTTCTGATGGTGTTGCTGCACTTTGTATGCATGAAACCACCACTGTCAACATGTGTAGCATTCTGATAAAGCTCCTAGTAAACACTCAATCACCAGCTGCAGGACTGTGAATAAATGGAAAGGTCAGTAAAGACCACAGGTGGAAGGCTAGCCTACAGTAAAATAGGAGAGTCCTTAAAGCTGTGTTTCTTAGTGAGACTTTTTTTGTTTGCTGTCTTACTTTGAAGCATCCCCATCTCTCCTACTTTGGAAGCACTGGGGCTTTTGACTAAAAGGACAGAGGCTCAGAGAAGAGGAGTAGCATGATCATTTTTGGGACTGCTGTGCCTTATCCTGCTTGGGTCAGCCACACATGATAGATGTGAGGCTACAGCAACAGACTTGGTGACAGCTGTGCTCTGCCCCCTTCCTGCTCTCTCCATGGAGCCAGTGGGGTTTGAGCAAAGCCCAGCCCGACCTTAGTGCTCCTCTTCACTGGATCTTAAAAACTGTGCCATGTCTTTGATCCTCTGGCAGCTGGCAAGGACCAGCCCAAGCAGGGAGAAGCAACATAGAACAAGAGGGGGCACCCCATAACAAAATCTGGGAAGATAGCTCCAAGGTTTCTGGGACAAATGTGAGAACCTTAGCAAGGTAGTCCCTAGAGCTTGGTGGCCCCCTTTGCGCACCTGGGAAAGTGCCAGGTGCACCTCCATGGTTTTTCCATAGGTGCAACAGTTTTAAATTAATGGCTTGGGAATTCCGCAAGGATGGGAAAAGCTTTAAAAAGACGGATTGCCTTGACCAGGTGATGTAGGTGAATTAATTTCTTGAACAGTCTTTCCAAGCCTGAGATCTGTGCTTATTTTGTAAACTAAAAGTCAAATGTGAAAATGAATTTTAGGTTAACATATTGAGGGGGTTTTTTTTAATTTTCGCTGTTTTGGTTTGGGTTTTTTTAACAAGATTTTGTTCTCCATATAGTAAGTGGGAGAGAAAGAAGGAAAGCCAAGATAATACAAATGGAAACAGAGGGGGTCCACTATGTATTTATGGTGTCATAAAAGGAGGAGTTTTGGTCCTTACACTATATTGCAATAGATGAGTTGCTGGGACTGAGTCTGTCTGAGGAGTGGGGCCTCCCTCTTTCTCTAGAGCCCAGTGCTGTGCTCAGTCCCTTATTTGTCTGTAAATACTTTAAGAATTGTGCCACTGTCCCAGGTGCAGTAATAGGTGTGCAGTGGGTTGGCCCAGGCCAGGTGCCAGGCACCCACCAAATCTGCTCTGTCACTCCACTCTGCAGCTGGGCAGGGGAGCTAAAACCTAACAACGGGTTCATGGGTTGAGATAAGGAACAGGAGAGTTCACTCAACAAATACTGTTGTGTCAAGTTAGGTGATGCCCATGTGTTTAATTACCTAAAAAAAAAGATTTGTTTGGGAGAGCTACATCTCCTGTGGGCAAGTAGTTGCCCTGCCTATTCAGACTCCTGAGGCTGACTGCATTCAGAATGTGGTTCTAACAATAGCAACAGGAATGGCAGCTCCAAAGCAGTGGAAAGTGGGGGCTGAAGATCAGTGGAGAATGACTAGAGGGGAGGGATAGGCAGAAGCTACATCTCCTTTCCAGAGAGATGTCTGTGTTTTCCCTTGCCTGTGGTGGTTGCTCCTGGTGAAGTTGGATTCATATGCTGTGGGGCTGTGTCTGATGGATACCTGGTGGGAAAAACCAGAGTGAAAATAAAAATGTAATGACTTTTGGAAGAAGGTGTGTCTTTGACTATTTGGTCTTCTTGGGCTGGATGCTTTTTTTGCAGCCAATATTGCAAAGCCTCCCCAGGCTTTCCCCTTCCTTTGGCCTTGTTGACCTTGATGGAATGAGTAGTCCTAAATATTGTCATGAGGTCAATATGAAAACATGTTTGTCTTCAACCTCTTCTCACCACTGTTCAGCTGTGTTGCAACTAATTTAAAATACAATTGTCATCCTCATGTGGGTACAGGGGGACTTACCAAGATTGCTTTTCTTGGAAGGAGACCTGCCGGAAAGATCTGCTTGTTGGAAAAGATGCAGGGAAAATAGACTTTAAAGAATTTTTACTTTGTTTTATATTACCTAATCCATGTTGCTAAGTGCTGGCAGGATATATGCAGTGGGGTTTCACAGCAAACAGAGGCCAAATGTGTCTTTCTATTGGACAGCTAATGAAACCCACAGCAAAGGGCAAGATTAAACATTTAGTCAGTGGGTCATTCCATCATGTCCTGATACTGGTACACCAGTCATGCACACAAACCCCAAAAAAACAAAGAAACTGATGAGCTGGGAGGAAACTTGTCACGTGATATCAGTAACCTCTGTGTGCTGTGGCTAATCAGGACACAGCTCTACAGCTGTGTGGTTTGTGTTCTGGCTTTGTGCTTGATCCAGAGGCTCCCCTCAGTCCAGCTATGCTCTGTGCTTGGTGTGGTATCTAGGCAAGCTGCAGCATGTGCATGTTGCCAAGAGGCTGTCTGAATGCTCACCAGTAATAGCAGTGAGGTACTATTTAGCCTGTATAACAAGTTACGTATATGCCAGATATTTTGAAACTCTGAAGAGAAAATAATTTCAACATTTTGTATATGTATTGCTAAGGTTTCATACCAAATTCTAGCTGTGTGATGCTTTAGGAGTGCCGGATGCATTGGTTTAAGATGCTGATTGTGGAACATATTTTTGAGGAAATTACATTAATGTAAAGAACAGTTGTGACATTTTCCTGGGAGCTCACTGTAGAGGAATGTGAACTTATGTCCTTGTTTGTTGTCTTATGCCCCTTAAAAGAAAGCTTTTAATTTTTCAAAGCAGGATTTTGAATTAAGACCTTCAGTCCAATTCTATTTTCTGTGGACTGAAGCTCTTGGAACAATTTGCTGTCTCATTTTTCCACTAGAAATTTTATGAGGTTCTTTATTATACATTCTGAGAAAGCCCACGTTGTGTTTGCTTTTGTTTGTCTTAAACAGTATTCTGAAGCTGAGTTACAAGTATAAAACCAGAAGGCTTGGGAGGACAATGTATTTTAACACATGAAGCCTCAAGCCTGAAATCAGATCCATTGTGTTTTTTCAGGTGTGTGATTTTTCTTAAGCCACCAGCAGAAGTTCAGCTGCTTTGAGATCTGCAGGGAGCTTTTGTGAGCATACGGCTTCTTCAGGCTGAATATACTGCTTAATCATGTGTTGCATAACAGGCACTGATCTGCAGGGTTTGAACTGAGCTTCATCCTGCGTTGTGAATAAAAAAACTGTAGTCACCATAAAGGGCTGTCTTGGGTAGTCACACAGAGACCACAACACAGGGTGGCTCATCAGCTTTCTACTGTTTGAAATAAACCCATAATTTTATGCCTGTGAGTGTAGATGGACTGCAGTATGAAGGTCAGCAAACTTAAGGTGAAATACTTTCCTCTTCCTTGCTTGTAAACACAGCTTTTAACATCTCCAGTTATTGTTTCCCTTTGGAGTTGTGTTGTTCCTTCTTAAGAAATATATTACAAACCACTATTTTGAGACAGTGATTTAGGCATGTGTAAAAAAAAATAAATCTACATGTTGATTTGTGCCCCTGACTTGGAAACACTTCTTTTTTAAAGGCTGTCAAATCTTCAAACACAGCACAAATTAGCTTTTAAAGGATGCTCAGGTATTTCTGTGCTACAGGAAGAAATGCCAGGAGGCTGTTTTGGGAAAAGGAAAAATAGTACACTTGAAATTTTGTATTTAAATCAGATAAGCTGAAGTATGAAGAGTAGCTACAAAGGTTAGCTGCTGAAAGTCATATGAATAGCCCATATAAAGGACCAAAAGGATATATACATCAATCTTCACATTTCATAAGCTTTAAGTATCCATGGAATTGCATGAGGCTGAGTTTTTTTTTCTACTCCGAATATTGTATGTATGCGCAAGAGCTTAAAATAGTTGCTTTGAACCTGCAGGAAAGGATATGCTGTGTGAGAGATTTTGGTTATAGGTGATTTCATGAGAAATAACTTGGGTAGCTTATCTGCATTCTTCAATTAATATTTTGATGAGTCTTAGGTATTTTCAAGTGATTTCATACTTAAAAAAGAAGAAACAGGTTTAATACCATCAGCCTGGATTTTTCTGGAGGAGAATATTTTCTATATGGCTATAAGGACACTGATAATTGATTCTAGGTAGCATATTTATGTATTAATATATTGTTTCTTATAGTGCAGCAAATTTCAGTAGCTTCATGGTGATCTTACACATTTGTGGTTGTCTCCTTGCTTGTCCTAAGTCAGAACAACCACAACTCTTTAACTACAATTTTAATCATAAAGTTAAATTAGTGATAAGGTAATTTCCATGTACGAATTTTTTCAGCTTTGTATGTAATGGTTGGGTAGGTCTGAATATATTCCAGGTCTTAGTTCTGATAGCACTTATTGATGTTTCATACTGACCAAAATGTCTATGTAGATGAAGAAATTAATATCTAGGATTAGTAAATGGATCTTCATGGAATCACGTGTCTCCTTCATGCAGTTTTTGTATAGAAAGTTTTTCCTGATGGAATATGCTATAACAGCTCCCTGTTTTTGCAGTTCTGATTTCACTAAATTGCATTTGTTTCTCAGCTTCGCAGGTTACTGGTAGAGTAGTTTTTCTCCAAAGTAAAACCATGGTGTCTTCAGCTCCATTTGGGTCGGACCTAGGTTGTGAAGTAATGAGTAAACAATGTCATTTTATTCAGCCATCCCAAAATTATTCGCATCTGTCAACACATTCAAAACAAGCTTCATCTTTCCTAAACCTTTGCCAATTTCTTTTTAAGTTTATATGCACTACTCATCTTCATGTCTAGTAGAAGAATACTGCTAAGACTACAGTAAAGCTTATATTTTCCAAGTCAAAATAACTAATAATACCATGTTCCCCACCAGTGAGTGCAAAGAGAAAAGTCATTTATGTGCTATAAGCTTCAAAATTAATAATTGCAGCTTGTTAAAAGTACCCACCAAATCACATGTCTGTCATCTCCTTAAATGATCTTTATAAATATCAAGAGATCACTCTATTTTCTCCATCTTAAATTGTTCAATTATAGTGAGGCAACAGGTATAATGACAGTCTTTTTGAAAATGCACGCTCACTGAAAAATAGGCATGTAGTTTAATTTTTTTTTGCTAGCATGTAATGCCGACCTGTAGTGCTGAGAGATGCTCTAGGGCCTGCTGTACAAGGAACAGACTACTCTGAAGTTCTCTTTGAAATTGGAGCTGAGTTATCTTGTCTCCAAGTGAGTTTATTTCTCTATACTGTTTTTTTTCCTTGGGTCTTAAAATTTGATCTTGGTTTTGCAGCCTCTCTATCAATCTCAAATGAAAATACCTCTAAAACTTTTCCAGCTTTAACACCTAGTGATAGAATAATGTTAACTGTGTAGTGAAAATGTTAATATTTAGGTTTGAGTCAGTTGGACATGGGGGTTGCTGTAGGAATATCCATTTGGCAGTGGCACCCACCATGGTATCTGAGGTTATCAACACATTTGGTTAAAGGGTTTTGTTAGAGGTGGTAAGCAAATCACTGAGGGCTGAACCAGCCTGAATTATTGATATCCCAGAGAAGGTATTAACAGCATGCACTACATTTTTTTTTAGAGTGAATAATAGTAAAGGGTCTCAAAGTTAAAATGCTGTGTGAGTTTGGTTGGTGGTTTTTTTTTCTGGGTTTTTTTTGAGGCAGTCAGACCTTGCAGGTCAACTTTGTTTTGATGTGGAGGTGTCTTAAGGGGGTGGAACATTGCTTGTGTTTAGTGGAGGAAGATGCCCAAAGAAGATTTAATGTTTCAGTAGGGTCAGTGTGTGATTAGAGGAGATGGGAAAAAACTTCTCTTCTGATGCAAATTTTTTTTATTTGCCTTCAGTGGCATTGATGATTACTCATGATTTGTAGGACTGCCTCTTCTTGTCCAGTTAAAATGTGAAACAGACCTAATAACAGTTTCTGCTATCATAAAAACAAAGAAACAAGTCTTATGTTTCTGCATGTGAAAATATTCTGCTCTACCTCTGACACTGTAATTTAAAATTGCAGCAAGATCTAAGGAATACCCTTAGTTAAATAAAAAGGGCATATGCGTATCATATCGGCACATAATCATCACTAGCAGGCATAAATCATCAGCAGCAGAAATTTGTATATGGTGGTGGTATTTAGTGAGAGGTCAGTTTTCTAAAAAGAGTACATCATTATAGTGTATCAATAGGACCCAAATTATTTGAGTATTACAGGTAGTGAGTTAAATTTGGATGGCATGTGCCAAGGTGACACTATGTTGTCTTTTTGTCTGCAGCTTCCTTTTCTGCATGTTAAATAGTTAAACCAACACTGTTTTTCTGTAGCTGTCATCCATTGTGATTTAAATATTTTTTAGTTCATTAATTTATTTAGATACCCTAAGCACGTACTTGAGGTCCTATATTGATTGCCATCACAGAACTGAATGCATGGAGAAGGGCACTTGGATGCTTCCCAGTTTGCATGTTCACACCATACAATGCTCTGTTAAAAAGAGGTGATCACATGTGATGTGAGTAGAATGAGTGTAGTAATTTGGAGTAGAGGCACTTAAATGTTTAATGGAAAATCTTGTTTTTTTCCCAGTGTTGTGTTAAGCCCTCTGTCCTTCCAGGTGAGCTAAGAGGATTAATAACTAAGGTTATTAACTTTCGATATTGTTGTTTCTCTTCATAAGAAATTCTTATACCTGTCCTAGGTTCTAGAAAAAAGCTGGAAAGCACTGTAAGCACTGTGTGAGACTTGCTGCTAAGCTGGGGTGAATAATTCAGCTCCTCCAGGAAGACCTGCCCAGGCTGGGGTGAGTCAGTGAGGAGCAGTGGGCAAGGCAGGTCGAATGCCTCCATGATAATCAAGGAAGTGATATGGCCTTGCTAAATTCCAGCCCAAGCAAAGTGTCTAAAATGACCTAACGGCTGTCCTGCAGAATTGTGTTAATAAGCAGCAAGTTAGTCTGGCTGAAAGGCTGTATCAGGCCTCCTATCAAGGGCTAAGACCATGATCGCTGTATCCTCTGATGTTTTATGCGAACATAAAATCTTACAAATGCAGTGGATGTTTTGAAAATAGATTTGGTGTAATAGCTTTTGGCATTTCTTATGTGCAAAAGGAAACAATTAAAATAATTGTGCTCTTGTTCATTTGATTTTTGTCAAGATGTTGATAATAGGATTAGTGTGTGGGGCTGTTGCTGCTGGGTTTTAGTGCACCAGCATGATTTTCCTCAGTTCAGCTCAGGTCTGTTCCTTGCCCTCCTAGCAACAAGTTAGAGCATTAGAGTCATATTTCCAATGCAGGAGGAGAAACTGCGGACATCTGTAAAGAACAGGTGACTGCTATAGGAAGCTTTCAACTATGACACCACACTGTAACACAGGCTTGTACTGCACCTTGTGCCAGTTGCTGTCATGGTGTTTGATGTGAATGCATCTCTTGCCTTTTCTGAGTTCTTAATATATAATTAATTTATTATAATTAAACGGTTTATAATATAGAGACTGGGACAGTTTTATCAGTTGCTTGGCTGGACAGGTAGACAGAATGAGGTGGAGAACCTCAGTATCAAGATATAAAATGGGTGTTGTATGTAACTTAATGCCTAAGTGGGTCTTATTCCAGAGTAAAGCAGGAGGCTGCAGATGACATATTACTTCATGAAAGTACTCTGAATAGCAAGATCCAAAGAACTACAGAACTGAGGGTAATCCTGCATGTGGCGCTTAGTAGTACATACTAAACAACAGAATAGGTGGAAGTGAGCGTATGAGATGGGGAGAAGTGTTACCAATGACCTGGGTCCTCAGGTTCCATGATGGAGCCATGCCTCATTAAGTGTGATCAGAGGGTTCAAGGTCAGCCTTGAAGTGCGATGTAAGGGAGAGGGCAAAGGACATGGAACAAGGAAGCAATTGGAATTCAATAGGAAGAAGCAGATGCCTTCCAACTTTGAAAGAGTTTTGGCTGCTTTTGCAGGTTCCCAGACAAGGTTGATACACTGTCAATGAGAAAGCAAATGAAATAATAAAACCAGTATTTGATTAAACAGCAGTTAAATATATTTTCTATTTACTTTTTTGTGCATCTTATTCAGAACTAGGGTATGTCATGTTGTGTGCTGTTTGAACTCCTATTGTCTTGGTCTTTGGAAATAAGGTGCAGAAAAGGGCAATTTTCATAGAATCAAGTGAAAGTCAAATGCAAAAATTAAACTAGAGTGAGATTGAGTCCCTATATGGAGTTTAAGTGTATAGGTGCAGCTGTTTGGGATATAGTTTTACTAGAGCTACTACTAGATAACTACTTTCCTGGGAGGAGAGGTGTACATAGCCATCATGATGTACATGTATTTATGTGCATATGCTAATAATGAACTAATATTAATTCCAAAATTCTTGATGATTACTGTTGGAGTGATGCTCCATTGGACTCAATACAGATGTTACTATGGTATTACAGTGAACATGTGAGCTGCAAATCATTTACTTGATTTAGTTGACTAAACAGTGCTTGAAATTTCATAAAAGATGTTTTTATTCTCTGTGCCAGCTGTCTAATAGCAATGTGGAAACTCTTCAAATACTAAATTCTTGTTAACCTGGGCTTGACTAATGAGCAGGAAACAGAGTAGTGTTCTGATTGCTCTAATTTGAGTGAGTCATTATGGCCAATTTGTTTGGCATAGCCTGTACACAACAGTCCTACGATGGACACTCAGATCCTGATTTCAAACTTTCTTTACTCTTAGCTATTTTTACTTTCAGACAATGCTGAATCTTTCTTCATCTGACAGTTAAATTACTGTTTTTCTCTTCATGTCTTTATGCCAGTAGAATTTGTACCTTATTGGGTCTATTATAAATGTTGAAGGAGTAGATTATATCAGGAGATCTAATGTAAGATTGTAAAAGGATCATTAGTAGATATTCCTTTAGGTGGTTGGAACCGGTAACATTTTTTTCTTTTACAAAATGTCGGACTTGGTATGTGATAATAAATCTATTGGACAGAATACTGGCTCATAAAAAACCTGGGATTTTAAATCTTCTGTGTGAATAGGAGCCAGTATAATTGATATATGGTATAGAAAAGCTATCCTTTGGTCTGATATCAGATTTTATTCCGAATTCAAATTGAGACTGTTGTATTTGAAAAAGGTTTTCTGGTGGGAGCTTGTGAACTCTCTTTTGTGCTAAGTGATTTCAGGTACTTGGGAGTTATTCTGGCTTTCTAGCCATGTATGTTCCTTCTAAAATGCAGGATTATCCCAAGCACTAGAGGTCTGGAATGATTCTCCTGAGCTAATAATGCCCAGACTGGTATTTGCCTTGTAATGCTGTAATGTTTTGTTGCTATGCAAGAGAAAGCAGCAACTTGCTAATTTAAGTCTAACATTCAGATACCATTCTTCTTTTGTTCTTAACATAGATCCTTGACTAATCAGGCGCAGTCAGATCATTTGACTTGGCTGAAAGTTCCTGTAATTTACTGGCTTTTTAATTTAGTGCTATAAAACTGCGTAGTACAAGCACTTGTCTCGTGAATGTATGGCCTATTATATTTCATAATTATTGTATTTGATTTAAATAAGATAAATATTTTAATTAAAACTTTCCACTGAAGGCAATGTGAGAAGTAAAAACAGTGTGCATGGAGGAGCTGTTACTGAAGGGTTTGTGTCGCTCCCCTGGCTAGTGGGGTGAGGTAGCACTGGTTAGAGTTGTTAGATTAAAATAGAGCAGTTATGTCTATGATAAGCCAAATCCTTGAAAGTGGGTTTCTAATGATAACTTACCTTTTTCTGTGTTCTCTAACCCTTTGTTTAATTATGAAGGGTTTGGAAGCTCAGTTGTTTGTACATAGCTGTTCAAGTGGAGCTCTGGGACAGCATATGATTAATATACCTATGTTTACCTCTGGTCTTCATTACAGTCTGAGCAGTTTCATGAAAGGGGAGGAAGTTTTTGGAACCAAATAATTGGTGGTCAAACAAGTTCTTCGGAGGATTTGAGACCCTATATGACATGTGGTTAAGTTAATCCAACTTAGCATTTGAAATGAGGCCTCATGTTTCAAGTTACACCTTCTAATTTCTCTGAAAGAAGACAGCTCAACTAATTAGGATGGCAATTAGAATTAAGCAGTCAGACTACATGATCCTGATTTCTGTTCTGAGCCAGTCTCTGAATTCTTCTATGCGTCATGAAAATACGTAGATCAAATATGATCAGGTGAAATACTGGCAGATAACAAAGAGTCACCAGAACAAAAAGCATAGGAGCAAATAAAATAATATTCATTTATTTGTTTACCCCATACAGGGAACTAGAACATGTGACATTGGGAAGCATATTGCAGTCATAGAAGCATTTGCCTTGACCTTCAAGATTTTCCAGTTCACTCTCCTGCCATGGGCAGGAATATCTTTCACTAGATCAGCTTGATCAAAGCCCCATCCAAGCTGACATTGAACATTTCCAAGGATGGGACATCCACAATTTCTCTGGGCTACTTTGCTCAAAGACTTTCCAATCTCATCAGGAACAACTTCATCCTTAGGTCCAAAATAAACCTACGCTCTTTCTTTTTAAAGTAACTGCTCATTTTCCTGTTATTACAGGCTTTGGCAAAAAGACTCTGATTCATGTAAGTTCCCTTTATGTATTGGGAGGCTGCAGTAAGGTTTACCTGGAGTGGTCTCCTCTCCTGCCTGAAAAACTCCAGCTTGGTCCTTATAAAAGAAATTCCAGCCCTCTGACTTCTGTGATTTTCTCTGGACCCACTATAAAAGAAGTCCATGTCTGTTTTCTGCTGAGGATGCCAGAACTGCATCTAACACTCCAGGTATGGTCTCACAAGAACAGAGAAATATAAAGGAAGAGAAGTGGGGAAGGAGTTAGTGTTTCAGATAACTAACAATCAAGCTGTCAAGTGCAGAACTAATTCTAAATGTGCCTTCTTACCACCATTATGATGTGCAGGGGCTCTCTTGAGATGTCAATAGCCAAGTTAATGAACAATGAAATGAAACAGTACCATTAGACTCCAAATGTTTTCCATTTTATTCTTGGTTTCTGGCATTTTCCCTATCTATTGGCCCACAGTTAACTTATTTGTTTAAAATTCAGTAGGTACCTAGGGATTTTAAAGCTAATGTGTCCTTAATCATGGTCAGTAATTTGAATCCTACTCTTTGCAAATGGGAGAAAAATGCAACTGCAATTTAAGGAAGAGTCTGCCTCTTGCCACCTTCCCTTCCAGATACTTGTCCTCTGCCTATTGCTTTCTTCTCTCTTATATGAGGAAGGTCATGTCCATGATAACTGGAGAAATGATCAGGGTCAGTTTTGCATGTCCATGTTTGTCAGGTGTGCTTTGTTTAACATGCACTACGTTCCTGGCATGATTTATTTCACTGCCGGAATTGGCTGCGGAAGCACAGGGGAAGGAGTGGAGGCCTGAGGGGGAGTGGGACAGGAAGCAGGGAAGGTGTCTTTTCAGGGTGCATACTGACCATAATTGCTTGTGTTGCCTGTGCAGTGCTTAATCTGATATCTCCTGCCGGTTGTCCACTATTAACTAACAAAGACAAGGGGATAACTTTTCATCTCCTTGTTACTCACTCTTTCTGTCACTTTTGGCTTAGGTCTGTAGGTTGCCACCTGAAACAGTCCTAAACAAGGAGCTGGGCTAGAATAGAGACGCCTTTAGTGATGCAGTAAAAATGGCGGACTCCGCTTCATTTGTCATGCCTCTATCTTTTATACTGATAAGATGGTTTATACTTTCTACTGTAGAAACATGCTACCTAATTGGTCTCACTTCTTCGACCTGTATCTAAACTTTTATTCTATTGGTATAATTAGAAACAGAGGATTGAGTTTCAGGCTTCTCTTCACCTTTATGATTTTATCTTTTCCAAGTGACTCCAAGGGCACAGGCCCTTGCAGGTCTCTGCAGCCAAACCTGGGTTGTCCAAGCTCTCCGGGGGCAACCTGTCCTGTGCTGCTGGTCAATAAGAAATTATTCTTGCAGCTACCTGCATGAATATTAAATATGGCTGAATGTTACCCCCTGTCCTGGGACATTTTTGATAGGACAGATGTGATTTTCCTTGGTTTTGAGTAAAAATAATTCCCACAACTATATCCCGTTTTCCAACCTGGAGTTTTGGCTGTGCCATGTGGTCTCTATGACAACATGTCCTACTAAGGGTAAGGTGGTTTTTCTGAGGTGCAAGTTTTCCTCCAGGAAGTGGCAATTATGTGGGCTTCAAGCAGCTTTATTATTTGGAGTCTGTTGTTGCTGTCCATGTTGTCCATTTCAACTGCGCTCAAGTTCCTACTCTCACCTCCTGTCCCCTTTCCACATGATGCTGATGTTTCCCATGATCATCAGGTAATGAAGTATTTCAAGAAATCTCTTTCAAGTCTGAGGCATGTGATCAAAGACGTGTAAATGATGTTGTTCTGTGTTGAGGGAATCTGTTGAACAGTGAGCATAGTTATAAGGATTTGATTAGGAGTCCTTGCTACAGGGATCCAGGAGAAAGGACTGACAGGACGTCTTGTCTGTGTTCTGCGAAATAGGCTTTGGTCTGCCTTGATATCATCTGGGCTGTGCACTAAGAGGGTTATCAGTAAGAGCACAGCTCTTCATTTAGTGTAGGAGAACTTAGAGAACATACCTGCAGCCCTTCAAAGGGCTTACAAACTTGGTAAATAAAAGAATGCTTCAATTTAGGCTTAAAGCTACAGGTGGAGAAAGACTTGAGTCTTCCAGGATGGTACTGGAACTACCATTTACTGATAGCTGGAAAGGTGATCAAAACATGAAGTCAAAAATGTAAAAGGAGATAGTAATCTAGGGGTCTCCAGAGGTTTTCTAGTCCAGAGTCCACCTCAAAACAGACTAGTTTCTCAAGTTGTGTTTTGTTTTCCTATCATTCTTTCTGGGAATTATTAGTTGGAATAAGCACAATTTAAAATTGTAAACCTCTGCTTTCCAATATGGGTGTCTCTTAAATAAAAGCAGTCTCTGGAAGCATTCACAGGCAAATTTTGGGAGTTGTAACCAAGTTGGCAGAGATCTAACTTGTGATGAAAACTTTTTGGATGTGTTTCTAAGAGGAAGTTTTAGCTAGTAATAATTTGAAAAAAGTTTTGAAGGACCTGTCCTTTTTTGTATGAATCAATAATGAATTTGCAAAGAGACTCTTCTACATTTTGTGATCAGATGTTTTCCACATAGCCAACAGCTGCATCATTGATGCAGACCCAGCAGATAGGACACAAGGATGTGTGCTTTACAGGGATGTCAGTCCATGGCTAGCATTACAGTGAAGGCATGCACTAGTCGAAGAAGTTACAATGAACTTCCAGCACACACATTTTTAAGTGGCAGCATGTGCATGCTGTGAAGTCTGTGGTAAGCTTGTGCATGCTGTGTGTTAAGATAAGTTGCTTTCAATAGACAAATAGGTGCTTTAATGACAGAAATGGAGCAAAGTATCTTGAAACCAGATAGGGAGACTGTAACAGCTGTTCAGCTATTTCTTAAAATGCACCCTTACTACTATGGAAGAAATGCAAGACACATGGTGAGACTGCAGCCACTATTTATACACAACCCCTCAGTCCCAGGAGACGCTTCTTTCATTTATGAATATCAAAGCTTTAAAAAAAGTCAATGTATTTTATGGGTTACACTTATGTATTCAGAGTTGTGAATGTGTGCTATGATTGTGTGGTAGATGCTAATCCTAGATTTAAAACTTCTTTTCTCTCAGGATGGAGACACATTATTCACATCTGGAGCTCACTAGGAAGGGGCATTGAGACTTTGTCAACTTGCATACATAATTATTTCAGTACTGGAAGTTTTGGTGCTGGAGCCCCAGTAAACAGGCGTAGTACCTCAGACTTCATGCAGATAAAGCTCATGTGGATGCAGTGAAATGTCTTTTATATGTTATATGGAGTATGAATAGTATAGCTGACACTTACTAAACATGTAAACTGTTGCAAGTGTTCGTATCTAAAATTCTGTCCTCTGTAGAAAAAAATAACGTTTTAATTTGCAGAAATTAAGACCAAGCAGTGAGAGAACACTAGTCAGGATTCCTTTTCCTGAAAAAATAGGCTGTTTTAGATATGCTAATGTAGATTTCACCTTCCGAAGGTATGGGTATTTCAGACACAGCAAGGCCGTTCAGAATGCTGCCAAAAAGACCAAGTACAGATTTCCTCGGGAAATCCTGAAAGAGAAAGTGACTGTGTTTTGGACCATCCAAAGTAATGTGGCTCACGTGTATTTTGGATGCTTGTATATGTCCTCTTCTAGATAAAATTTGCTAATTGTTTTAAAACTGCTTGGAACTGCCTTTTAAAGCATATCTTCTATTCTAGATTGCTGCTCTAAATACTTCTGGATTTCATTCTGATTCTTTCTTCTGCCAATTTTGAGTGGCCCAATTACATCTTTTTAAAATATGACCTCAATATCAAGCTTATTATTGCATCGACTTAGATATTTCTTTGGTTTTGCATCATTAATATTCCAAGTCTACCTTTTAAAATCTTGACTCTTTGGTAACAAGTGTTGCAGACAAATTGATCAATTGGCATTCTGCTTAAAAGCAAGACACGACTCTTTAGGAAGTGTGTTTTGCTGTTTTAAGTAAGTTATTCACAAAATAATAGCAAGGACCTAAACACTCCTCAGAATTTTAGGCTGTGGTTTATAGGAGGTAGTAATTTGCCTTAGTCTCCCTTATTGTAGGAGTCTAGTCAATCATGAATCTGACTGTGCCTTCAGAAAGTAGACATGTGTTGGTTTCCTAGCCAAAATCCTATTTTAAAACTTCAAGAGAGCTCCAAGTGAATCTTGAAGCTTTGTCAAGCTGTTGTGCTTGTTGTGTCCACTGCAGTCCCTGAAGAGAGAAGGCTACAGGGTCACACCTGTTCCTTGAAATGAATCGAATAATTTATGCTCAAGTGGCTTTGGGGTCACAATACAGAGATACAAAATCCTCAAGGGACAAAGCAGATTCTTTCATCTGCATGATTTAAACAGGTGTTGCCACCTTTTATGCCAGCTGCCAAATCTTGGCAGAAAGCAGTGCTAAGGAAGAGAAGATGAAAATAAGGCAGCAGTATGTTGTCCTGAAATTTGTGTGTCACTGGTTGCTTTTTATTCCATGTGGTACTTGTGGAAGTGCAGAAGTAGGAAAAAGATGCCATTCTGTTTGCGTTATAGTTTTTTGACCTTTGGACATCCGGAGTCTTAGTCTTAAGCTAGCTGATAGTCACTCTAGGCTGAAGAATTGAGAAATGCTGTATATATTTTCAATTGGGTCTCTTACCCAAGTAGAGTGGAAGGATAAATGTGGATTGGAACTAAGAGATGGGTTTTGTTTTGAAAATTCAATTGTAATTAAAAGCAAGAGTTTGGCACAGAACTTGAAATCCTATGAAGCTGTAAGTTCTAAAATAACTTGATGTGAGGACCTTCCTTATTTACAACAAAAGGTTTCTACCTGAATTATTGGTTAGAAGTACTGGAGTAACATGGGTAACAAAATACCTTACCATGTCTATTTATGAGGAATTGCAGGTACTACTTTTTCATCACTGAAACAGCACTGGCAGTTGAAATCCTGAAAAATAAGCAAATGTGGTATTTACAGAAATTTTTGGCTTGTGCAGGTGATCTCTATAAAACTCATAAGGGAAAGAGGAAAACATAAATCTGTACAGTTAAACTGGAAAAAGACCTTTCTAACTTAATGGTATAGTTAATTTTTTAAGACAGAATTTGAAATTGGTATGTAAACTCTTAAGAAAATATATAAAAATAGAACAAGTAGGGATCTTTTATTACTGCTGTTGATGTCTAATAAAGAGTAAATAATTTGGGTTTCATGTTTTTATTAGAAAAACACATTGAAGTGTGTTTGTTACAGGATCACTAGTCCTGGATGTTGAGGAGCATTATGATTGCTCATGTGGATTACCTGAGACAAAATGACAGCTAGAGATAAGCCCTTAAAGAGGATGGACAGAAGACAATGCTTTTTGAGGCCATAGTAGATGGGCCAGGATGAGTATGTCAGTACCAATGCACCCCGAGAATGGGCTGAATGTCAGGTTATTGATTGCTGGGAGGTGAAGTGACTTTGTGTGTGATGGGAATGTCATGCAGTGAGAGGCTCAGTGCTGGTCCTGGGCTTGTGCTTGCAGCTGTTTCCTCCTGGATCACTGTCTTCTTGACTCAGTATGATGACAGGCAGAAGCTTAAATTAATGTGTGGCTCCGTAAATTTCAGCTAGTTTGTGTATGGTGAGGGTGCATTTACGTTTGACCTACCAACATGCGAGTGTACTTGCTCTGTGGCAAGCCCATGGGTGTTATCATGAGGATGAGAAGAGTATGTGTTCAACTTGAATCACAAAGTCAAGGAAGAAACTCATCTGCCAATAAGTGAATGTGTTCCCCCAGAAACCAGGTAGTTTAATCAGTTAGGAAATCAAACTTGACACCTTTGTTTCTGTGGAACTTGATGTCGATCATGAAGTTTGTGCTGGGTTAATATTCCAGTCTGAAGTGACATAGAAACATGTCCTGTGTGAGGCTGCAAACAAGACTGTATCCTTCTGAGAACTGAAGTTTCTACTTCTGTCTAATGTTACTTCAGTGACTGAGTAGAATGAGCAGACTGAGCAGAATTAGAGGTCTGCATTTGCAAGGGATAATAGAAACCTTTGATATGGACTCAAAACTCTGTGCAGTAATTAAATGTCATGTCCTTATGTATATGTCTCTACAGGGGTGTTTAAACTCATATCCAGGATGTGTGAACTACAGTCTTTTGCTTCCCAGATCATGATTTCCTTCATCATTTTGTAGTATTGAGTCTATAAATTTAGCAGCAAACTTGCCCTGTGAATGTTCTCATTAAAAGACCNTTTTTTTTTTTTTTTGAGCTGATTTGGGTGAAGCTGGTGTTTAGGGTGAATGAAAGAAAATGAGCTTGTGTTATGTGGGGGGGGAGGGGGATGTTTGTTCTCTTTATTTTTTGGGATGTTATTTCCTTAATAGGAAGAATTAGCTTGATGCTTTTCTGGAGAAAAGAACTCTGATCAGGCTGCAAACCCTGTTTTTCAGAGGAAGTAATCAGGGCTGTCTGAACACAAAATATCTGCAGATATGTAGAGTTTGGGGTGAAGATGACATAACATGATCTGGGCACTCTGCTTCTATGAGCACTGCTGGATTTCTGACTGTCTGTAGATAACCCCTGGCATGGGGTAAAAACAAAAACTGAGGAAATCTGATGAAAGCACCTCTGAGGACTATTACTTAACAGCAAAATAATTTCGAAAAATTGCCTATTACATGTTAGGCTTTCTGTACTGGAATTAGTTTACAATCAGAGGGAAGCATGGTTTTGTTTGTCATTGGAGCCTGCTATTTAACTACATTCTAGGTGGTGGACTAGTACAAAGTCTTCCCCTGTTTCTTGCACTAGGTCAGACATAATTTCTGAGTATTGAGTCTTTAAATTTCCTTTGGATTTATTTTTCTGTCTATTCCAAGTTCTTAGTTTGCATTATACAAAAGATCTTTAATCCTTCTTAACACTAGATCTAAAAAATATTTTAGAGAAAACAGGAAAATAGGAGAGGCTTTAGACTGTGTTACATCATTTGGTGCTTTAGGAATGGCCGTAAG
Source organism: Bombycilla garrulus (assembly GCA_013400315.1). NCBI lineage: Eukaryota > Metazoa > Chordata > Aves > Passeriformes > Bombycillidae > Bombycilla > Bombycilla garrulus. Next base: position 448,957 of record VXBU01000096.1, on the reverse strand, counting down.
GGTTTGCATTTTTTCAGAACTGAGGATAAACTATTACTAAGAAAAATATGAGTCAAATTACAGATTAATCAAACTCTGATAAAGAACATTTCACTGCTGCCAACTTATGCAGCCTATGTTTAAATTAATGCCTTGTCCAGGAGAAACTGCTAATACTGAAAACTGACTTCTATTCTATTCTTTATCTCAAGTACCCCCAGCTGTGTAATTGACAAGACCATATTTGTGTTTTGGTCTTGCTATCAGATTTTAGAGACTTTAGAATTTGTGCAGAAGTCACCATGCTTACCCAGGATTGGGGTTTTCTTTGGTGTTGAGAAGCTTTAGCAAAACACAAAGCAGCACCTTTATGTGGAAAGCTATACAGGAATACTTTTTAGGCTTAGCTAAGGTGCTTCTGGTGGGATTCAGAAAATGACAATTCACTTCAGTGAGCACATGCAGCAATTGGTATATGCAGCCTCCCAACAGCCTGGAGAGACACAAACAAGTGCTTCTTGGGAGCCTTTTGGCAACTGCACTCCATGTTCAGTCATGTTAGGCAGGGGTTTAGAGAGCAGAAGCTTGGAGGAAGCTTGTATTAGAAGGAAATAGGCCCTGTTGAACAAGATTCAAAGGTCTCTTGTGTAGCTGCCTAGTACTTTGGCCATAATATATCAGATAAGGCTTAAGCTGTTAGGGAGAAAAACTTCCATCAGTATGGAATTGATTTCATGTAGTGTGCACAATCACATTCCCTACATAGCTTGCAAACCCAAGCTGTAATTTTATAGGTGGCATCACCACCAACCAGACAATAAGATCTGCTAAATTTTCTAAAGGTGGCAGTCCAACTGGAGTGTATATCACTTGAGAACCCAATGGTTTGTGTGTGCGTAATGCTTTGGATGGCAGTGTTGCACTTCCAGCTACCTGCTGTCCTTCCCAGGTCTGTGTCCAAGAAGCTGCATAGATAAAAAGGCTGGGAAGCTTTCAAAGTCTGTGGGCGACTGTCCTGTCGCCTTGTACAACTGTCTTGATTGCTCTGGCCTGAGCTTGAGGCAGTCCTTGCTGGAGCATGTAGCTTCACCCTTCCCTCTGATAGCCCTGACCCCACCACCCTGGCTGCCAGCATGTGGGCTTGTTGTGATGCTGGAGTCCTCTGCTGCCTGTGGAGCTGTGTACTGTTTCCCAACCTGCTGTCTTCCTCCTTTGCATCCCTTCTTGCAAGGGAGTTAGATGTAGTTCAGTAGCCAGAATCTGTGCTGTGTAACAGGTCTCCTTTTCCCAACTGAAGAGGAAGCGAATCATTTGGTATTGAGTCATCCAACCATTTAACCAAGGCTTTTGAACCAGAGTATGCTTAGTTGACCTGAGAAACTGACCACTTAAGCCTTGTTCTTCCTGCTTTGAAGTGGTCAGATCCTAATTTTAATAATGTACACTTGGATTGCTACTGTACCTTAAGCTGACATAGTGTTTTCTTAGAGGTTTATAGGCATTTCCTATTGTTAGAAGACTGAAAAGGGACAGAATGCACCATGTGCTTGGTATCTATCAAGTGAATGCACTTTATATTCCATCTTTTCCCTTGGAGATTGCTTTTGCCTGCTCCAATTTGCTTTTGCAACAAAAAAGGGATGCACTGGCAATACCGAAGTTTTGTCCCAATATAGCAATTCAATTACAAAAAATCTGTTTCGTCTATCACTTCCTGAAATTACCAATTTTGATAGTGGCATAAATATAACTATCTTTTCTTTTGGTTTGTAGGTAGAGGCTTAGTTGATTTTTTTTTTCGAATTGGTTTAAATTGCTTGAACTTGAATTAAATTAACTTGTGAAGTATTAGAGAACACAGCTATGCCACTTGGCCTTTCAATTTACTATCTACACAAATTACAACTTTGCAGTGATTTGCTTAATACTAATAACATTTAATTTGAGGTTAATTGGAGACTATGCCATTCCTTTCTTTCATTTATTATGTCTTTTCCATGTGTTGCATTTACTGGTTGCATCAATAAAACAGCTCTGTGCTCATATCCATAGAAGCAGCAGACTTAAGCATGCTCTTTAGCTCTCAGTGGAATGAAAATGCAATTGCTCCTTAACCATCATTTTTATTGCTCCTATATGAACAACTTCAGTAGTTATCTGCATGACCTTCTTAAAAGGAGTTTAAGAAACAGAAGCTTCACAAAGAAAGAGTGAGTCTGATAGTTAAAGTCAACAGCAACATTTTACTCTATAAGGTAAGGGGTGCAAATTATCCTTTTGACAAGAGCCAGAATGGCTACAACAAATTGCTCAAAGAAGTAAACCAGTTAATCAAGCATGTTGCCATTTTTTGAACAAAAAACCCCACAACTTGAGTTTTGGCTTGGAGGTACCTGGATATCTGTGTATTTCTTTACCACCTTTGAAAGCAAATAGAATATCTCCTTCAGTGACTTTTGGACAAGAAACTCTGATTTTGGTTTTTTGATGAATATTTTGCACAATGCTGGAAAGAATTTGTACAAACATAAGCAACTGTAAGACTTAACTGGGAAAGCTTCTCTTCTTTTCAAGTCTCTTAAATTATGTGAACTGTTATCACATGGGTAGGAATAACTGCTAAGGTTTTAATCCCATAAGTGACAAAAAATGAAACAACTGCTGCGTTTCTATTTTGAAATGGGCAGATGGTGTTGTACATTTAAGTGTAATTGCAGTGTGGGAGACTTTGTTTTGTTATAGTTTATTTTCTCAGTTAGAAACTAATACTACATACAGTTTTCTGAAGGGTGGTAAAAAGGACTGCTGTCAGATTTCATTTTCATGTATCTTAATAATTATTGCTTGAATGCTTTTGACCGTATAGGTATTATGGCTTGCTTTGACAAATAATGAAATTGATGCAATTGCAAAAGGAATTAATGGAAAAAGTCCTGTGTGCCTTTTTTAATACAAGAATTTATTATTAGCTTATTTTCTCTTGAAATATGTCTAGAGAGTGAGAATTAGTCAGTTCCTCCAAGGCTATGCCATGCTGCAGTTAAACTCTAACACCTCACATTGACTAGCTTTTGAGAGTGCTCCATTTCTGCTTTTAGGAGGCCGAGTCAATAAGTGCTAAGAACCCTCACTAGTAGAAAGGAGTAATACGTTAGTTTGGTTTTTGTTTTGCTTGGTTTTTGTTTTGCTTGAGCCTTACAAGTTTCAATTGACACCAGTATAGGTTTTTTAGTTGTGGCAAGGCATGAAAGGATCTGTTAACTGCTCAAAGAATTCACAGTTAGTATTTGCTGAAGTCTGTCTTAGTGAAAGTCTGAAACAGACCTGAAGTCTGAGGACTTGAAGAAAATTAATTGGAGGATCTCTTCAGCAGTAATATCATCAGCATCTGTGAAATACCACTTGAAGACAGATAGTTTGACTGGAGGTTTCTTGTTGCTGTAAAATGAATGTCAAACAACCAGCAGTCCAGCTTGAAGCTACCTCCACTCTGAATCATTCAACCTGGTAGAATGAGAGTGTGGAGGAGAGTGAAGTATTTCATACCTGCATTGTTACTGGAGACAGGTTGTTCTGCTGTTTTTGCTTCATGTTTTTGTTTGTTTGGGTGTTTTTACTGGTATACAATATTGATTTATTCCCAAAATTTTTTACAGGGCTGTAGAATCGGATAACGTGGTGTTGTCTATTTTGCTGACTCCTTTTTTTTTGACTTCCTGTTCTACACAACTGCTCCTTCTTTCAGGAGCAGTATGTAAATGTTACATTTCCCTTTATTTAAGGTCTAAACCTTTGAAGTTGTCAGATGAACAATACAGTAGCAGCTGGCCTAATTGTTTCGAAGTGTGTGAAGTCACTTAAGCCCTTAAATCTTGTGGAATGTGTCCCTCTGCAGGGAAACAGAACTTGCTCAAAATTATTTTGGAATCTTAGGAGAGAGTTCCTCTGAAGGGAAAAGGTGGGAGTGTAACAGCAAAAAGTTACTAACCAGCTCACTGCTGGTTATATAGCATTGGTGGTATAAGAGAAACAAAACCCCCCAACCAAACAAAACCCCTCAGTTTTTAACTTCTGAATGGACAGTGCTCTGTGTTTGTTTTTTAACAGGGTAGTCAGTGTAAAAATATTCAGTACCACTTCCTTCTATTCTCAGATATGTGGAGCTCAAACTGCCCTGCCTACTGTAGATCTACATGTTGCATAGTCAGGAAAAGAGAACTGGTGCTTATATGAGACTTGTGCTGCACCTCTGCTTGCTATGAAAATTTAGCTTATTTAAAAATAATGGTCATTTTCACAGAATGAATCAATAACCAAAGAATGGCACAAAACGTGGAAAGGCTTCTGTACAAGACAGAGTTTATGCTGGAAGGAGATAAAAAGGCAAGGTATAATAGCCTTGAAAATCCTTGGTGAAATGTGCAGGATGGGTTTTGGTTTCTGATACAAGAAATAGGGCTGCAATCAAATGAAACTTGAAAATTGGTCTGGTCTCCCAATAAAAGATTGGAAGACTACAGAAGATTGCTTTAAATATGCAGGATATGATAGTCTCAGAAACTGGAAAGTAGTAGAAATAGAGTTAAAAGAAACTGCTGCTGGTATCTGAACTGGTCTTAACAGTCTTGAAAGGCTCACCTTACCTCCTTGAGAAACAAAACCTACCATAAAAGCTCACTGGTTTTTGATAAGGCAAAAAATCTGCATGTAGCCCCTCCTAAATTAAATATAATCAACTCAACCTATCATGCAATTTCTGTGGTTTTACACCTTGAGAGGGCTCCTGTCAAGCTGCTGCTACTGAATGGCTTTTTTGCTCTTTTAGACTTCTGCATATAGCCACTGGGTTTAAAAGTGCAGTCTGATTGTTGAGTTTGCAAGTTTGTAGTTCTGGTATGAAGCCCTGCCCATTGATGTACCACACCTCTGAGATGAACTAATCTGTTCTGGTTACTGAATTGTAGTCTACTGTTGTGAATGCTTCAATCATTTTTTAGGATGGATAATTGACTAGGAAATAGCTCAGTCTTTTGTCTGCCAATATTATCTTGTGTGCCTTACATTTCTATTAGTCCCTTCAGGAGGATTATTTCTTCTTTAGGACTTAGATAAGATAGATGGTAATTATTTTGTCTTCATTCTCAGGGTATTTATCTACTGAGGTAGTTCATAGTGCCTTTCCAAAGCTTGTCAAAAAAACTGAATTAAAGCAGGGTAGAAATGGTATTTCTCTTAAGTAATTATTTTTAGGCTTTTGCACTTTAAGTTAATAAATGTAAAAAAAAAACCTCTCTCATGGAATGTTGTTGGTCCTACAGTCTTAAAAACATTAGCAGGAGCAAGCTTTAGGAAAAGAAATGAAGGAAACCAGTTTTCTGTCAAACAAGTGATGAGTGACTTCCTTCAGTGTGGTTTCTTGCCTTAGTGGTTGTGCTGAAGGTGTTGGTACACGCTAGGAAATGCGGACTAATTTGTAGTCCATGGAGTGAGAAGTAACTGCTACAGGGGTGTCTTAAAGGAATGCCCACAGCTTTTTTTTTTTTTTTTTTTTTTTTTTTAAAAAAAAATGGGAATTTTGAGGTGTGGGGGGTTGGGGGGCTTCAA
>VXBU01000096.1:374358-443352 GCA_013400315.1 Bombycilla garrulus | reverse complement strand
TTTTTTTTTTTTTGAAAAACAAATGGTAATTTGCAGGTGTCAGGTGTAGTGTGGCTCTAAATGGCAAGAATCCAGTGCTGCCAGCTGGGGGCTGCAGCTTGGGGAGGGTTGCAGGGGAGGGATGGTGCTCCCTGGCACCAGTAGCAAGGCAGGCTGGATACCTGTCCTGCGTTCCTACTGATTTCTGATATGGGCTGTTAGTCCTTGCTGTCATGGTGTGCTGCACTTCACTGAGGAGCAAATGTGAGCTAGCTGAAGTCAACAGCATGCAGAAATAAAAAACAGGAGTAATTGTGATGCCTACACAGACCTTAAGACCTCAGAAATACTTTAAGCCTTAAAGGGCATCCAAAACCTTAGCTGTTGAAACCTGGCATTGTGTTGCTGGTGATTAGCAGGCAAAGGTAACAAAGCAGCGCTGATTTGGCCTTGTCAAGATGTGAAAAATACCTTGGTACTATAACTGGAAATACACTGCAATAAGCAGAGCAAATAAATAACGAAAACTTTTGCTTGCTTAGCCTTCAAAATTGATTTAGTTGTTCAGCTTATAGGCAAGATCCTGTATACTGGTACTCAATGTAGAAGCTGAAGGTGTCAGTTCAACAGCTGGGTTCATTGGGAAAAATCACCTAGAGGCAAAACCATAGGTTGAGAATTAAACAAAAAGTTGAGTAGTTTCACAGTGGAGTTGATTTGTAAATGCCAACCTGTGTTATTGTTACATTGCGAAAAACTTCCTGAGTGCCACATGGTGAAGAATTTACATTAGTTAAATCTAAACCTGACTTAAAATGTGTGACATGTAAATATCTTTCTTGCTATTGAATTGCTAGGAGGAAAATGGTGAATCATGGTAGGAGACATGAAGAGTAATTGCTAAAGTATTTTTCTACTGATTTTTTTTTTTCAAAACTGCCACTTGCGCTGAGGGGAAAATATCTTTGGTGAGGAACTTCAGTGCCACTGGTTAGCTATCCTAGTTTAATGCTACTCAATTCCTTCCCCTAGTGCAGTTCTAGTAGAATAGTTATAGCAAGTCAGATCATAATTAGACAAATGCCAGAAACAAATCCTGTCTTCTTGTGCCAGCTTTGAATATTTAAGGTGCACAAATTTGCAAATTATTTCCTATGGATGAGCAAATGAGTAAAAGAGGTGAAAAAGGGGAGCTTCTGTGGGTAGAAGAGTAAGGAGAAGCTGCAATGAATAAGGGGTAAAGCAGAGTCACTTTGGAACAATGGGTTAGAAAGGGAAGGAGGGTGATGGGATTTCTCCTCGAGCCAGGTGTTATGAGCTCTCAGAGGTCCCATCCCCATTTGGGTTTTTGTCTTACAAATACCCATAGCTTAAATAGAGCGTGAAAAGACACCTCGGGTGGTGTTGGAAACAAAAAGGTTTATTGAGCTCCAAAATAACCAACTCTCTACCGAGAAAAAGCCATGACAGAGACTGCAGGTCCATGTCTCTGCTATAACACCCCCAAAATGCCACGAGGTTTCTTCAAGCAATGGTTTTTATGGCTTAGGCAGGGCTTTGGCAGTCATCCAATCCAGGCAGCTCCAGGGGTGGGGTGATGTCCAGGGAGTCCAATGAAGTGTCCCCGTTCAGAACATTGCCAAATTGGGAAAGAATGCCTGGGCTCCCCCGCCCCCCATGGGGAACAAAGCCAGCTCCACACCTCCTCCTGGCCTGAGCACTCTGCCTGTAGGAGGTGCTACAGTGCAACAGGAGGGTCCCTGTAACTGATGACACTTGAGGCTAGAAATTTACCATCAAGATGTTTGACAGCTTTCAGAAGTGATTCTTTTTTGATATGACTTATGCTTTATCAGCAGTAATAAAAGCCAGACTGAACTACCTCTATTTCAATGAAGAAATTTAATCTGTAGTGATCACTTGAATGGTGCTATTTTTGCTTCATGATTTACCTTGTGTTCAACACTTGTGCCACATCCTTAACCGAGTGTTATGAAGGAGGCCTTTAATCAGAACTATTTTGTTTTAATGTTTCTCTTTAGTCTCACTCCTTGACAGCCAAATCTTTGCTGATGTAATTGGGAAATGTTTTAAGGTTACTGTCTGTTCATCTAATTAAGAAAATGATTGGGTCCCCAGAGGGCCATGTCTCCCTAGGTGAGACAAATGAAAGAATTGCTTTCCTGCTGTGGAAAAGCCAAATGGAACGTTTTGAGAATATCTCTGAGATCAAAGTATATTTTTAATTTTCCTTTGTGCCTCAGCTGAGCTAAACCAAAGACAAGCATAGCCCAACGTACATAGTTATATTGAAGGAAATGAACCACTGTGGTAAGTCATATAGAGAGGTTTGTGACGTTCATGGTGAGATATTTATCCCTCCTGTGCCTGATGAATAAAAGGGTAGTTACTGGTCTCTCAGATAATATAGTGCTCACCTGATGCTTCCTTTTTTTGTTATTGGCTTATTTTTCAGAAGATGCTAATGATAAAATGTAATTCCACCTAATCTACACGCTGAAAAGGCAGGCCAAAACTGAAATGCTGAGAAATAAAAACTCAAATAGTTTAGTGAAAATTTCTATAACTCTCACTGAATTTGTTGAAGTTCAGGCAGTACATGCATTAGGAAAGTAAAACATCTACTATAGCATTGAATCTTACGTAGTTTAAGACAGAACAAAAAAAACCCACCCAAACCCAGGAAAGACAGTAACAAAAACCTCCATCTTAATCTTAGGTTTGAAAGCAATTATTTTCCCTCTTCATCTCAGACCAGGACAAACTGTTGTTGTCCATGCCTAGCACAGTAAGCAGTTAAGGGAATAAAAGCATGGGTGTGTCACTGTAATGCTGGGAAGGTGGACTGGGAGAAATCAAAATTAAGAGTAAGAGTATTAAAACATAAATAATGAGATTTCAGGGTCCTGTATCACAAGGAAGGTTCTATAAACCAACATTTTCCCAAACTCCTTAATTGTGTGCTCAACACTCAGAGGTGTAAAATAGCTACGGCATATGGCTCACACTATGATTAGCCTCATTCCTTGAAATGCTTTAAAAATAATCAGCAAGATCTGTGTTCCCCCTATACTATCCATCTGGGTAGTAAAATTAAGCAGAAAGGCAGTCAGACCTATTTCAGGACTGTGGCATTTCTCAACAAAAAGGGTATAGCTAGGGAGCATTAGGGATCATCAGTATTCAGTTGTTAACAGCCATCACAATCCCAGTCTTCATATTCATCTTAACAAAACCGAAAACCAGCCATAATACAGGTGGAATTACCTTCACCCTGTGGCATTGCAAATAAAGGTCACTTAGCCAGCTTCTAGCAACTCACTGGAAAGCTGATGGCAGCCATGTTTATGTTCCCAGAACCTGGTTGGTTATCCTTGCTTTTTGGCTGCCTTTAGCTTGCCTGTTCAGATGACTGAAAATGCAGAGTCCAACTGTGTAAGCAGTAGATTTCTGACATTATGTACTGATTGGGAGCCTGCTTATTCAAGAGACCATGGAGCAAAAAGCTTTTGTTTCTGCTTGGGTGGAATGGAAGGAAGTGAATGTACAACTTTAGTTGGTGAGGGACTGTATTACTGCTTGGCCTTACCAAAATATCATAGGGCCATCAGATTACCCTACTGATGTTGCTGGAGTTTAACATTATTCAAAAATTTGCACTTGAGGACTAGTTAGAGAGCAAAAGTAACTGATTTGCAAATTTAAACCTCTATTGAAAAGAGGCACTTTAAGGCATATGCATACCTGACATGCTAGGAACAAGCAAGTATTTTGTTTTTTTTTTCTGGCTTGAACTTCTGATTTTAAGTGTTTTGTGTTCTCCTAGTCCCAAAGGAAGACCTAAGGAAATAAGAATAATTAATGAGCAAGATAGACTGGCAATAGCCCTGCATAAAGTTTTAGGTTATTGTAGTCTTTAAAGGTGTTTAAATATCCTTCAAGGAAAGAAGAAAAAACCCAATTTTGAGAGCTTCTGTTTTGCTTTTTCTATCATTTTAGTACAAAGTACAACAAAATAACCCATAAAAACTAAAAAACATGGCAATCTATAGAGCAAAATGTTGTTCAGGGAAAGTAGTTTCATGAACCAGGTTCTTGTAGTTTTTTCTCTGACATACTTGGCTTAGTATCTTTTATGGTATGCAATCTTTTCTTCATAATGTTAATAATCTGCCATTTTATGGTATTCTCTCATAATCATGGTAATGCAAGTAATTTTTTCTTTTTGTGAAAGCTCTAAGTAATGTTAATAATAAGTACTTAACTTAATGTCACCAAAAAGCTGGAATTTGCTGGTTGAGCTCTGTCTGATCCTGTAGAATACAGATGTTAAAACTGTTGTTGAATGACAACAGGAACTATGTGTACTTGAGTAAAAGCCTGATGCAGATGTATAAACAAAGGTGAATTTGAGAGAGCCAAAGGTGGTTAAAAGGCACTTCATGATGTATCATTCTTGACATAAACCAGGATTATTAGTATTAGCAAGTGGTGTGCTTAACAGAGTTTTCCGTATCTTTTTTCCTATGAACTATGTGATGTGTTGGTTTATATAGTTTACTCTGTTAAATTGTAGAGCAGACCATTCTTCAGAAACCAGGTGGACTGGGATGACAAAATGGTGTGCAGCTCATAGCTAGGTAACTCTGAAACCAGGGAATTTGGACGTGTCAGAGGAGTTACAAACAGGTACTATGTATTGGAACCAAAAGGCAGTTGTGTTCGAAGTTCAGCCAATTGATTTTTACATAGTATAGGAGGGATTATTGGTCATGAAATGTGTTTCAAGTCCCAGGAGCTTGAAATAAGATGGCTGCACTCTCTACTAATACTGGGCATAAACAGCCCAATGCAACTAGGTATTTCTGTTTGGTTGTCAAATATTTTAGGTAGCTTCTTTATTTCAAAACTCCTCTGTAACAGAGATGCATTACTGAATACAAACTGAGATCAGCTAAATGCTGCATGATTCATGAGTCCTAGCTACAAAAAAAACCCAAAACAGATCAACATGTCATCATCTTGCCTGTTGACTGGAGTTCATAGCTCTGGAATTACAGGTTCTCTCTTCGGCTTCAGTAGCACTTTGTGAAATACAAGACCAAAAACAAGGTATGAACTCTTTTTCAAATGATTTCCATTTCTTTGCTCGTAGTGTGTAGTGCTGGAGGCTGAAAGCATCCAGAGGTTTGTACATAGACTTCAGCAAGTATTGGTGGATGAAGTAGGATCTGTGCTTAAGGCTGTAAATGCATTATTAATTCTGATCAGTGTAAGTCATGCTATATATGGGGGTTTTTTATGGGTATTAAGGAAATGGATGCAAGACAAAATGGCAAGTGTGAAAGTAATAGACAGATAAGTCCATGAACACAAAACATTGTGTTCTAGGGTCTGTAAATGATTTATTTTTTCCGTGATTTTAGTTGCGTACTAGTTCTAGCAGTCAGTAATTAGGCAGAACCTGTGGCATGGAAATAAGAGGTGTACCAACAAGTTCAAAGACAGTCATGTTTGGGATAGCAAGATGAAAAGGAAACAGTAGAAAGATAAGGAAATCTACTAGGTAAGTCTGAAATGCATCAGGCAAGTCCAAAATGTTTAAATTCTGGCCTAAAATTCCTGGATCTCAAGTACTGCAAATAGCAAAATCTAAAAGTGTGTAAGATTTTACCAACAGTAAATTAAATCTGCTATACAAAGGCACATTTATGGAAGAAGAGCAGCAGACAACATGGAATTGCTGATCCCACAGATCACACATAGTAATCTTGCAAATATAAGCAAGCTTTCTTCCTGAAGAAGCAGTTTTTGACAACAGCGGTTATGTGTTATGGGGCATGATCCCAATCAGTATCCAAAGGGCTACTGGCTCACATGTGTATTAGTCACTTGAGCTGACTCCTTCACTTTAACAGGATGTCCTGTTTGGAGATTCAGATCAGCCGAAGTTAGTCCTTTCATACCTGATAATGTTTGGCATAGGTTGGGTCCTTCCTCCAAAGAAAAGTGCTGAACAAGAATTGGTTACCTCATTTGCCTAGAATTTAAGCAGCAAGATGATGCTGAAAGGCCATGACTTGTGTAGAAGTTTTTTTCCTTCCTTGATTTGTCTAGATGTCCAAGATATAAGCTATCTGCCACCTTGCATTGAAAGGAGGAGATGTGCCTCTGTTAAAACACAGGCAGTATAGGACAAGAAGAAGAAATTCAGTGTAGTCTTTGCTCTGTAACATAGACGTATTGTACTTGTCTGCAAAGTCATGCCTACAGGTAGCATTGCCTTGGCTGACTTAAAACATCTTTGTTCAAGATTAAGTGAAGTGTAAGAAGAAATTAAGACCTGGCCATAAAAATTAGGAAGTAGCTGGCCTTCATTGTGTGTAACTGAAGATGAGCTGCATCAGTGTGAGGTGTTTTCCACACACATTGCTAATTGCTGGGAAAATATTCTGCGGTGAGTTACCAAAGGCTCTGTATAACTGGGCAGCTCAAGAGGCCCCTCCTGCTAATAACATAGCATTTGTGTCATGTCTAGAAATTATTTGAAACATTCAATCTTCCTAAACACAAGAGGTAAAGTGACGTTAAAATAATCAATTGCTTAGTGAAAAAGGCACTGCTTTAGTTTTGCTAATCAAAATTTTGAAGCAGGCTCTGACTTCCTAACCTTTACCAGTTCAACACTTCAAATGTACAAGTAACTGTAGAAAAAGGTCAGCCCCCTCAGTGTTAAATACAGGGTAATAATAGTGTGTTGGAACCCAGGGCACAGGTAATAATCCTCTGCCTGTCCTGAGGGGTTTTATTTCTCAGGAGAGCACAACTTTTGATCTTTGGCCATGGAGAAAGCTTCCAGGGTTTTGGGATGAGTTCAGTTTTGTGAGTGTGTGAAGTAGACAGAAGTGCAGTTTATCACAGGGAGAATACTTAGGTTTTGGGTTTTTAGTATGGAGATAGGAGACAAGATGGAGGATCTCTATGTTGGCTCTGCCTTCTTGTTCTTGATCTATTCCATTTTCTGCAGTGTTGGTGGCACAAATTCATTGGACAGAAACACCCACATTGCAGGTTGCATGAACAGACAAATAATGAGTTATTGGTAGTAGAATAAAAATGAAGTATGGTTTAGGTACATTGTAAGAATTAATTGGAGATCATATCTGTGTAAGATTCCTTGAAACAGATATCTGGTGACTTGCTCGTGCCTTTCTCTTTGTGTGCTTAGTGTAGATGGTATATTGCATTTCAGATAAGAGAAACAATAAACTATCTGAAGACTCAAAGTCCAGGAGTCCCGATTGCCTCATTTTAATCCTGGCACAGAACTTCTCTGGAGTTTTCCACGATAGTGTACCTCTGGTGAAATGGGATCTAAAATATAGACATAGCTATGACACAATTTGGGGTTGCTATGATTGTTAGCAAGCTCTTGGTTTACCCAGCAGAGAATGCCTAAATTTTCTGCTGAAACGCACAGACAACTTCTGATAAATGATGGTGTTAAAAATGAGAAAGGGGGAGGAAGCAATTTAGTCAGTTAAACCTTCTAGGAAAAAGATACAAGCTGTAAGAAATTATGAGTGAAGGCTAATCTAAGGTGAAAAAAGGAACCCAAGCTTTTCAATTTTAGCAGAAAAGAAAAACAGTAGGACTAAGCATCTTCTCTATCACATGTATAACTTGAAGATTGAGAGGCTTGGCTCATATTTCAAGCCTAATGAACAAAGTTTGTATGTTTAAGTGGTAATGAGATCTTGAGAAGGTATATTACATAATGGTGAATACTAGATGAAGATAAAAGGGGGGAGCTTGAAGATATGCAAATAACTGAGTTTATGGCACTGAAATTACATTATGGACTCATTAAGTTGGCTTTGGGTTACCTCAATGACAGCAAAATTAAAAATAAACAAGAAAAATAGTCTTATGCGGTACTTGAAACATCAGTAATTTAAAAGGAGCAGCATTAAATAGCCTTGTAAATGTGTTAGAATATATTGTGATTTATAGCATGGGTGAATTACACTTAGAAAAAAATAATGCTGACCTTGCTAGCTCTTGAGCTGCTAGGAGACAAGTAGGATCTGTGACAAGTCAAAGCTTTTTATACAATTGACTTGTTTTTCTGGCATCAATTTTGGACATTCAGTAGAGAAGTACCTACAAAGTAAGGGATGTAGTCTTCTGTAGTACTACCAGTAGCAATATAAGCAAGTGGGGAATTATGAAGCAGTTCAAGTTATTTGAAGTACTTTTTATTTGGGGTTTTTTATCATCTCTTAGAAGCATATTTCTATTTTGTTAGGACTGAAAGGAATGAAACTTGAACAACTGAGATACTTTTGAAAAGCTATAAAAGTCTCTGTATAGTTTGATTCAGTGTATAGTAGTCACATATGAATCTTTTTATTTTCTTCTGAGGAAAAATGTATGGAGGAGGAATACATGTCACTTTGTTACTAGTGAAGCAGATGCTATCTTCCCAAATGTTCACTGAACTTGTAGGAAGAAGAGCTGTCCAGGAACAGTCAGAATGGGATACACTGTATTAGGATTGGGGAAATTGCTGTAGTACTGAGCAGGCATAATTGATGCAAAGTTCCTTTGTTAGCTACCTGGATGAGTCATGATCTCACTTCTAAAGATGCTTCCTGAAAGGTGTTTGTCCTGTTAGGGGATATCACCATATTGCAACACCTCTGCTAAATACAGCATGGATTCAACAGGCGCTCAGCTGCAGGCCTTGTGGGGAGGTAAAGCTGGAGGATGAAGATGTGGTTATCTATGCCACGGTTAGACAGCTGCTTAGACACCAGCAGGAAGGTCCCAGTGTGTTAAATGGCTGTTAAAGACGTGGTGACAAAAAGACAGTTCACTCCATTAGTTCATTGGACAGTTCATTCCATTTATCAGTGTTCTGTTAGCTGTTAACGTTCACATAGCTTGAACACCCATAGAGACAAAAGGCAAATGCTGTGTTTCAGGCTGGGGGAACCTGGAAAAAGGTGTTGCCATATTGATATGCAGCTGCCTAGAAAATGTCTTTAATGCGAGGTATTTAAAAAAGGTATAGCAGCGTCAAATCAGTATTTCTGAGCCTAGTGAATAGTAGGGGTTGGGTAGAGAAGTTAAAAGGGAAAGTAAAAAATAACCATGTTTCTCTGTTTTAAAGGTATAATTTGAAGATGTAAGCTCCAGTGGAGATCCTTGTAATTAAGAACAGAAAGATTTAACTTGGAGGGGAATATTCTGCCCTGTGCCTTCTTTTGACCAAGACAGTGTATATGAAAGGAATGAAACTTGAACGCTGAGACATAGTTCTATATTATGCTATTGCATACTGTGCTGCACATAGAAAAAAATGAAATTATTGGATTGTGGAGACCTCTGCTTATCAACTTAGTTTTATGCTCAAAGTTTTAGCACACAGGGTGCATATTATGTCACTTAAGTAATTACATAAGTTGTGTCAAGTCAGAGGGGTGTTGGTAGCGACTTTAGGGGTCTTAATAGTCATATGTTTTAAAGTGTGCTGAGACATTTATCTTCACATGCTGCATCAAAGAGCAGCAAACAGCAAGAGAAGATGTTGGGACAATGCTGCTAATATTGTTCAAATGGTTTGCAAGTGTCACACAGCACAAGCTGCATGTGAGCATGCCCAGTTAGCATAACTTCTATTTGCAGCCCTTTTTGTGGGGAGAAAGGGGGAGAGGGAGAAATAAGCAGAATGCAATTGGAGCTGTAACTCAAAGCATTGACTGGAATTGCCCTCTGTACTTAAATGTATCTTGTAAATCCACAAGCTTACCTGTTCTGTTAATGGAGCATGAAATGAGCTGTGCCTTCAGGTATTCAGAACAGGAATATGTTTAAATACGTGCTGGTAAAAGGAAGGTGAAACTCAAATTTATCTGTGCTGATGATCTCCTCAGGAACCAATGGGCTGCTTTACAATATCATGGACTAAAAAAATGAGAGAGTGGTGGCCAATGTGTGGCTGTGGCGCATTAAGCAGTGTCCTAGGGTACAGGAAGAATTATTGTGAAAAATTTTGATTTTTAAATCAGCAGCGAATGTGAAAAATTCAGAGAGTCCAAGTGTTTTTCAGTGGTATTTTGGTAAGAGTGGCTTGTGTGAAGACTGTAGCTGGGTGAGAACCTTAACAGTGACCTTCTGCAGTATTACTTGCACTCTTGAGTCAATGTGATCTCTCAGATGTGTGAATCACTGTAGGCAGCATCTAAAATATGAATCTAAATGAACACAGCAAAAAGGATTTCATCTTGCTTGGTGGTCTGAGACAGTGCAATGTTCTCTGCCAAGGTCAAGTTTGCAGCAGGTGAGTTGAACCCAGAACCAAGACCCTATTTTAATTTTTTAAAAACTTAAATCAGTGCCTTCCTTGGTTTTGTGGTACCTCATTTTATGGTGTCTGCTGTCTGTGTGCAAGGACTATTGGGGAACAGAATTCTAGAATTGGTTTACTCAGCAGAGCTTCATGTGAGCAAACCAAAAGCTCTCCTGCCTCAATAGGAACTCAGCAGGGAATTGCCCTTGTGTTGTGACATTGTGGCATTTAACAGTCAATAAAACTCAAGGGAAGTGAAAGCAAAGCATTTGTCTGATCAAGCATGTAAAGCTATGCTCCTATATTTGCGTGAAGAATATCTTTGTGGACCAGCTACAGAATTGATGTGCCTTTACAGAGCTTGAACTAAGTTTTTATTTTAGATGATGCCTTCTCTTTGTAGAGAAGGAAGTCCTTTCTCAGCGTCTGGTGTTAAGTCCTTCACAGCTTTATGGCTCTTGAGTACAAGTAAGAGGACTCAATGGTACTTTTTGGTGGCTGGCTGTGTTCCTAAACTTCCTGAATATCAGAACCCTTTAATCAGGATGTCTCTGATGTTTAATGACCTTGTCCAAAAGTACTTCTCTTGCTAGTGCCTGTTGAGGGATCTTTTGCCATGTGTATTTCTATGGGCTGTACTACTTTTTTCCGTCAATTTGCTCCCTTGTGAGATAGTGAGATTATTTTCTGGTGAGATAGCAAACATCTGGGAGGCATACCTTAGTTAGAAGATTTGTTAGAATCTGGAAGGCAGATAAGTCAACACAAATGAGATATTAGGGATGGGGATAGTAAAATATGAACAAACTTTAAGATGTGAGAGATGAGAGGAATAGAAATGAGCAAAGCTAAGAAACAACACTCATAAAATCATTCAAGTACACAATATAAAGGAGAGGGATTGTAGGTTAGGTGTCTTGAGTGGGATTGAGTGTGTACTCAGCTTTGGGGGGAGGAATATGCAGATTAGTACTTTAATTGTCCTATTAAGAAATCAATATTATTGGCAATTTTTAAGGCTACTTGTTACATGTTTAACAAGGAAACCAGTGGGAAAAGGTCAACCTTTCAAAGAAGCCTTAGAAATTGGTAACAAAAATGTATTTACTTAGATAATAAGCTGTGTATCAAGTAAGAACATATTGGACCCTTGGAGTCTGATGTAGACTAACCCATTTATCAAGCAGAACAATGTCAGGTTTGTCAGCACAACTCCACATGTGTGTACCGTGCAGGAACAGGATTAAGGAATGAGGTGAGTGTGCCAAATTCTTAATGGAACTCAGCTGACCTGTGTTGTTCTTACCAGACCATATTTTGTAATTAAGGCAATATGTTATTCCATTTTCCTCCCGCCATTTAACTAGAAATTGTTGGTTCAAATACTGAACTGGCAATAACACTTTGGAGACAACTTTGTAAGCATAATGGGTAGACTTACATGAGACCAACTGAGTTTTTAGAAAGAAGTGCTGCAGAAAACATGAATATTATAAAATCTCTTAAATTTGCCCCTCAAAGACACACAAGAGCTGGGGAATTACTTAAGGAATTAAATGTTTAAGCATGTATTTTCCTCTTGAAATCTTGAAGATTTCTGACCAAAGTCTTTCATTGCTTCCTGTAGTGTCATTGAAGTTACCAAATAAATGACTAACGCTCGGAGACACAGGTGAGGTCTGTAGTTACTTCACTAACTTGAACTAAGTTGTTCTGTAGCATCGTGGTCCTTTACACTGTACAATGCAATGGCTCTTGACCACAGCTAAAAACACACTATCCAACCTGTGAAGAAAACATTCACCAAGTTCAACCTTCACAAACTCAATATCTTGTAACCCATTGTTGTTTGGCAGCTTGGATGTTGAGGCTAGGGGGAAGACAACATGACAAAAATAGCAGATTAGAGGAAAAGATTCTCATTACCATGATAGGGCAATGGAAGTGTTGCTAACAGGCCCTATGAAGGTCATGCTGTGTATTATGAAGGTAATTATGGACACAGCCTTACTGACTGCCTGGGGTGCTCCGTGCGATGGAGTAGGAGGATGGTGAGTGGCCCAGTGGAAGGCAAGTGCCATTTACTAAAAATAAGGAGAAGAGGAAATAGCTGAATGTTGTGTCAGTGTCCCACTGCTTTGGCTGACAGTGGTTAGTATTTAGAAACACAGCTGCTTGTCACTTAATCCATGTCCAGATAGGTTACTTATGCTTCATGAAAACCAAACCTACTTCTGCTGGTCATTAAACCTTTGTGGAGAGCACTTCAAGAAGAAATGTTAAAAAAAAACCCTGCTCTGTGCGTTCTGTAGGTTTTACGAGGTACGAAGAGATGCAGCTCAGTATAGACCTATTGATCAAGTTTCCTAGAAGGCAGAATGACAAGGTGGCGTTTCTGGCACCTCTTTGAAGCAAAAGTTGACATGCAGATGAGCACCTATGGATTGGGATATAAGCAATACAGTTTTAGTCTTTCTTATTCCTGGGAAGTAGTGTAGGTGGCAGGTTTTGGTGATGTCTTTACTAGAATCAGTTAACAGATAATCAGTGGTATAGCAGCTTGGCAGGGAGAGACCTGCTGAGTAAAATAACAGTAGTATGTGAATGTAGAGATTTAAGTCTTTGTGTTCAGTAGAGCTAATTAGTGAGGAAAGAACAACTAGAAGCCTCAAGGGACTAGCAAGATTTTACTTAAGGTTAGTTATTAGACCCCTAAAACTGAAAGCGATTGGTCAGTCAAAAAATTACTAATGCCATTTTGTAGCGATTTGTCTACCATTTCAAAGGTCTGACTTCTTTCTCTCGCCATATCTGTATTATTACTTTAGGTTATGCTGAAACAGAGAGACTTGCCAAGTCTCTTGAAATTACTGATAAATATTTCAGAATACTTTGTTTTATGTCTTAAACTTTTGGCATCTTGGGTGAAAAATTTGCAAGTATTTTACATTATTCTTGCACAACAATTAAAAACTTGGGAATGAGAGCTGTTTCTAATGCTTAACTATTAGAAGTAACACACCACTTTGTGTTCAGTTGTTTTGTGATGGAAGGGAATGATAGAATATCCTCAGGGGAGGTTTAGGCTGGATATTAGAAAAAGGTTCTTCCCCCCAGAGGGTGATTGGACACTGGAGCCATCTCCCCAGGGCAGTGGTCACAGAACCAAGCCTGATAGAGCTCAAGAAGTGTTTAGACAATGCTCTCAGGCACAGGGTTTGACTCTCAGGGAAGGTGCTGTGCAGGGCCAGGAGTCAGACTTTGATGATCCTTATGGGATTCTTCCAACTCAGCGTATTCATTGATCAACTCCTGGCCCTGAACAGGACAACCCCAAAGGGAAGCCCCAAAAATTACACCCTGTGTCTGGGAGCAGAATGGAAAATTTTGAGGAAAATCCAGTGAGAAGTGAGGGTGATGATAGAACTCATGGAAGGGCCAAGTCCAAATTGTTTTCTCTTTGTTCTTTCAGGGCACATTACGCACTCTCTCCTGCCCTTGCACTGCAAGTACACTGTTAACTTACACAAAGCCAATGGAAACGCAAAGAAAAAAATTGCTTAAGTAGCCTTTTATTTTGTTAGTCTGACCTCTTCACAAAATCTCAGATTCTGGATTTTTTTCTGTCTAGAATTCCTCCGGTCTTCAAATGGTGTCTTAGTTAGTTTCATGTTTATTTTGATTCTGAAAAGTGTTCTTAAGGTGTTTTTACTGATTAGCATTGTTGCACTGAGGAAAAAAAAGCCTACAGCTTTGGCCACAAATAAGAATTTTTCCCCTCAATGGGTTTCTGGCATGAGCAGCTGTAGTAAAACTCTTCATACCTTAAGAGGATGGAACAAGAGAGGGCAGGAGAGGAGCTATCCTCCCTCTGTTGGAAACAGAAGTGTGCCTTCTGATAGACAACATAGTTTGTTGTTATTTGTTACATGTAGGACCTTCATGTGCAGTATGTGCTTAAAAATATACACTGATTTGATACTGCTGAGATTCAGTTCTCATTAGAATGGAAGAAACCCAATGCCGCTTGAAGATGTGTTGGTATAGCGATGACTGTGCTTAGATGCAGATGTCTGACCTCCTCCATCATTGATCAAAAGTTAAACATGTGGTTTACAGGGGGCTTTTCAAATCGTCATGAGTGCTGCCCTTGTACTCATCTGTGATGGGTGAGAAATAAAAGGAGTTTTACTCCTTTGTTAAGGAGCACCCATATCCTTTGGGCATACTGTGTACAACAGGGATTCAATTTTTATGTAAAAGTAACAAAGAGCAGTTTTTTTTCTCTATCATTCAGCAACTGTAGATGCTCACTTATTCTGTGATAAATGTCAAAGAAATTACAGTCTACTGGAGCCATGGAGCTGCCTTTATACGTAGAATTAAACATTGATACTATCAGTTGCTGTTCTCAACAGGCTTTTTTGTTATATTAATCTTGTCAGTTCTATTTTACCTCATGAGCTTTTGCAAGTAAAAGCTGACAGAAATTTTCTTCTGATAGTTGAAAAGCTTTTTGAGGTTCCCTGAGCTCTCTGACCTTCCTATATGTCTATGAAAAAAGTGTAGCAGTTTTAAAATGGATAAACAAAGTGCTGTATGATAAAACTGTTCTTTGTTTTTTTAGTTACCTTTCAATTGCTTTTGAGAAGTCTGATGGTGCAGATGTAAAATAACTGGATTGAAATACAAAAATCCAAGTGCTGCTACTTGGCCAAATCTTCGTGTGCTGATGGTAAATGTCTACTATTTTGTGCATTTGAAGACTGATGGCTGCAGTTAACTGTAGGAATTAATGGGAAGATGATTGTAAAATATTTCCTCTATTTATTGACACAAAAAAGCTAGATTGGTAGTGAAACACCAGGTGAGCCGTCTTCATGTAAATGAATGGGATTAGAGGTGTCTTGGAAGAGGGAGAGGTTTACCAGGCTGTTTTCTGCTTCTTTCATGGTGGAGTGTTTGTCTTCAGCACCACCTTTCTGTATTTGCAGGGAGCCTGGGGCTCCAGACAACGATCTACAAACTGTATCCTAAACCAACTTTTTTGTCTGGATCCAATTTCTGAGTGAACTCTCCAACAAAAGAAGACCCTGAACAAGACTGAGGCCTTTCTTCAGTTAAGGGCTGCACTGATTGAATACCATGTGGAGGTTTTGGCTGGAAGGAAAGGGATGTGGATGTCTTTGATTGGAGTGTATTTCTTTAAATCTCTTGAAATAGTCTCCATTTCCCTAAGCACTCTGGGAGTTTTCACTGTTCCAGTAAAATATGGGCTGCTTGAGGTTTTTGATGGTAACACTGAGGTCTTCCCTCAATGTTTGATATTCCAAATTATTAGTCTTTTGTGTTTAGTCTTAAACTGGAGGTGTTTGCTTTGCATGGGACTTGGATGATTCTGTTCAAAATTATTTTTCAAGTAGTACTAGGGTACATTTAGATTGGACAACAGGAGGAATTAAGTCTCAGAAATGGTTGTCAAGCCTTGAAGCAGGCTGCTGTGGCTGAGTCACTAGCCCTGGAGGTCTTTATAACATGTGTAGATGTGGCGTTTAGGCATGTGATTTGGGGTGGAATTGGCAGTGTTACTTACAGTTGGACTTAAGGGTTTTTTCCCTAGCCTAAAAGATTCTAGGATTGAAAGTGCATGATGATAATATTAAGATCAAGTAACTCTAAGTGTAATTAATTGTTTTTCCATCATGGCTTGCCACTTTGACAGTTTGTGTGATTACGGAAGAATTGCTGCTAAGGCGAAGTTAAGCCTCAAGAATAGGCATCATGCCACTAAGACAGCTGGCTGTAGTCCCTTTGTAGTCACTAGCAGGAAAAAAACAGTTTAAAAATGGGATTTGTCTGATCCTTACAGGCACACTTACGTTAGGATGAAATTATCAATTCCTTATAAACACCTATATTTTTTCTTTGGCTGTTTAAAGGGTTTAAGTGACTATCCAAAATTTCTACCTATTATATCTACGTTGTATGTGTAAAACCGTTTGACATCATTGTAGAAATAGTGCTTACCTGGAATGTATGTCTGATTAAAATCTATTAGGAAAATTGTTGGTTGTTAAAATATGTGTAGATATATCCCGTATGATTAGTCTGACCTCTTTGTTACCATGTTAATAGTCCTAGTAAATTATTTCTATATAGAAAGCCATTATGTGCAGCTAGTAATTGCTGCCTGCCAGAATGCTTTAAGACTTAAGCATTAGCATTTAGAAAGGAGTTGTATTTTTGCCTTGTCTGTTCCTCTGAAGTTTGCCATGCTGGCCTAGCTTATCATATGCACTTACAGTTCTCTAATGACAAGTCTTTCAAAAGCTGTTCAATAATCTTTGTGCTTCCTTTTGATGACACTGTTAAAATAGTCTTAAAGCAAGAGTCAAGAAATAGTTTGATATTATTACTAGTTGCTGCATAACTTTTACAGTTAAAGCATCTACTTTTTTTTTTTTCTTAATCCAGTGTTCAGATCTTAAAATAGTTTAGCAGTATTGAATATGTCTCTGAAAGCATGTTTTGTTTTCTTTGGCTCACTTCATTCTTGCTTCCCCCATAGGAGTTCAGTTGTAAAGAATAAGGCTGTGCAATGTTGGTGTACTTTTACTGTTGTCTTTTCTCTAAGAATGGGTCTCAGAATAGTGTGCAGGAACTGGTGTTTCTTAATTCTATGCTGTGGGGGTTTTGGTAGAATGAATCAAGTATGGTTAAGTTGAATGTGCTGTTTTTTCAGGGAAAAACTGCTCCTTGATATGATTTATGGAAAAAGAGAAACACCATCTAGTATCTTCAGGGAACAGGTGAATTTTTGTTATGAGGTCACATTGGCTGTTGTGTTAACATGGAACTGAAGCTTTAAAAATAGAGCCTGAAGTTGCAGGGTTTTTTTGTTGTAGTAACTGCATTATTGCTCGTTGACCTGACCTGTAAGTTACAGCAAGGGTAATGCAAAACACACACTTCAGTTAATGTTTGTAGTCTGAGTATTCATTAAATGATGAATAGGTGCTTCTAACAGCTGAAGTTTGATTGTTTGAGAAGAGTTCATCTCAGGTGCAACGTTTGGAGACTTAAGATAATTGCCACAGTTGACAACAGTAACTTGTTTGATGTTTTGGCTTTTTATGTTTTCTTCATCTTAATTAGGAAATATTTAGCTACATCAACAATGTGTCTTTGAGTAATGAGAGGGAAGATCTGCTAACTGAAAAGTTGTCTTCTGTTGCCTGCAGCTTAATTCTGAGATACATATGGCAGTAATCACTCCAAAGGGCTTTGCCCTACTTGGAGTTCTCTCCTGACTTAAGACAACTTCATATACCAAAGAGATTCAGAGGAGGGCTGGAACTTATGGTGCCTCTTGGCACCACCTTTAGAGAACAGGAGTGACTGTTGTGTTTCATGTGCAATGTTTGTTTTGGTGTTTTTTTGTTTTGTTTTGGGGTTTTTTTGGTAATATAAGGAAATACATTTAAGTTGGTCACTTTTCGAGCCTGCTAAATGAAGAAAATACTCAAACTCAAGCTGCTAGTATTATGGAAGAGGTGTTAGATTAGTGAGCAGATTTTGTGGTTCTTTCTGTATGCAGGTGTTTAACTTGAGAAATAAGTCAATTTTTAAAATGCTGCTACCAAGGAAATGCAATTTCTTTTGATTCTTTTTTGTCTCAAACTGACAGACTTGCTGCTGTGGCAGCTGGAGAAAAGCAAGGAGTAGGTAAGCAGCTGATATATGTATAAGGCTGATAAGAGTTAAACTGGACTTAGAATTGTAAAATTATCTCAACTGTTAAGTGCTAGAATTAGTCCAAGATTAAAAAAGTCACCCCAACATAGTAAAATAAACTCCCTGAGGTAGAGCTAATGTGCTATCTTAGCCAAATGGTACTAGCACTTTGGCAGCATGAAGATGTGTGTTAAAAAACAAAAAGCTTCCCTCCAAACTTGTAGCAATACAGCACCTGATAGTAACTCAGTGTTTTGAAGATGGGGAACAAATGAGGAAGAAGAGCAATTAATACTCACCACAGAAGTATTCATGATCTTCTTCAGATGGCATTTTTGTGTTGAGCCAGTTTTCCTTGAACCAGTGTGTCCTCACATTATTAGGACAAACTATGTGCTTAAAAGGCAAAAAAAGGAGGGAAAAAATCCAGTGGTTTACCGGACATAAGTGAGGCCACTTGGAAAAAGGCTTATGGTACTTCTGTGGTATTGTCTCCAGGCTGTCGAATATAAATAGTTCTTCAAATAATGTGTGAAGTGTTATTGATAACCTAAAAGCTGAACTTATCAAAGTAAGGCACTTTTTAAAGGATGGAAGGATGTCTGGAACATAATTGTAACTGTAAAGCAAACCTCAAGGAGACAAAACATGTCTCACAGAAAAATGGCAATATTTTAGTTTTGCTGGTTTCTACTTCTTGACTGTTTTTCTGATCTTAATGCTGAAACCATTCCTTACAAGTTCTTCTAAAGTGTTTGCTAAAAACAGAAATTCAGACTTGAGACCTACAGTCATATTCAGCCTGGACCACATGACTGCTAGGTTGGCTGTTTGAAAGTCAGGACAAGTTGATGGTACAGTCAATTACATTTATAGGGTCACATTGGCTTGAGGTGAAGAGCACAGTACCTGTTAACACTGATGAAAAATAGGTCTGATGCCACTTGCCACTTCTTGAAGTCATCCTGGAGACAAGGCTATAAAGGAAGCAGAATCTGATTAAAAGCAGGGAAGCACGTAGTGTCAGTTTGCTTATTGGTGTCAGTTCTGCTCTAAAAGACAAATAGTGTCAGATAAGTTCCTGTCAACTGTTTGAATTATACCGCTAAAATCCATCAGTAACAACTTAGGGTGATTAGAGACAAACTCAGATCGAAACCTGAGAGAACAGTTATTCAAATTTGTTCTCTTTCCCTAAACAACCCCTGTGAGACTGCTTACTGAAGTAAATTAGGCTGTTACAGTCTGAGCACTTTTGTGCTTCACTTTTTTTCCAATTCTCCTTAACTTCTGCATGGGTAATATCTGTAAACTGGGTTTGTGCAGTCATCACAGTGGAACATGTGAATAGCTACCTCCTTAAATTCTCAATCTAATCAGCCAGCTAATTGCTGAAGGAAGAAATTCTTACACTCCCAGCCTTAGGGTGTATGATTTGAGCAAGGTATGAGTTGTCTGTTCAGCTTGACTTGAAACTTTCTTTTCTAGAAAGCGAAATTTTCTTTCAATCTCTTCAGGCAGTTAGGTGATTAGAGGACAAAGAAAGTTGATGAAAAATAAAAGGGAAATAACTTTTTTCTGACTACTGTGAATTAATGTAAACTATAAAGGAATAAGTTCTTCTTACACAAGATAAACTAACCAGCAAATAAAAGCATGAACTTTGTAAACTTCACTTCTTGAAAAAGTTCACCTACTGCTCAGAAATGCCAAGGGACTGTTTCCTAAATTTTATTCATGTTCACAGTACTTGTATAACTTAAGGAAGGGACAGTATTAATTCCCAGACTAATAACAGCAAAGCACAGTCAAGCAAGGGCTTCACAAAAGGCTAGAGTTCGTGGTTTTCATTGAGTTGATGGCTATTTTCCCTTGGGTGTAATGTCTCAATTAAAAAAATGGGGAAATTGAGTATGCAGTAGAAAACATGAACAGAAGAGACCAGCCATGTAGTTTTTTTAAGCAAAATAAATAGTAGCTAAAATTTTCACTGAGGAGTCTGAAATGAAGCCTTTTCTAATGAGCTAGGCTCTTGAAGATGAACGAAGGGATTATGCATATAGAGCCTCTAGCCTTGATTTCAATTGGCAGCACAGGACAGCTGGTGCTGCCACCAGGCTCTACTTCCCTCCTTAAATGGAGTAGGCTGATGGGGCTGGCCTCTCTCAGAGGTATGGGTGTACTCCATGGTCTTGCAAAGGTGTTCTGGTGTCTGACAGCATTCTGGTTTTGAAATAGGTATTTAGAGAATGTATAGGCTGTGGTGCTCAAAATAAGACTTTTGAGTTCCTTTTCTAAAATATCAATTGTCTTAATTGATTGTCAAGACATATCTAGTTGAAAATTCTGGTTTGGGCGTTTACTAAAGACTTTCTTGGTAGAGAACCTGGAAGCCATCTCCTAAAACATATTTTGATATGGCAGAACAGATCTGGGTAACATGTTCAGAAACCTGCTGAGTGTACTGTGTTGGGTGGTGTGGCACTTTAGGATGGATGAAGGGGGAGGAGAGGCTTGGTCTTGAGGCAAGATGGGCATGTTATATGGAAGGAAAAAGGAGGTCAAGATGGTCAGTATTACAGGGTGTTTTTATCTACTTAAGTCATAAAATTATACACTCATCAGGGATTGAAAGGGACCTTAAGCATCATCTAGTCCAAACCCCCAAATAGGGCAGGCTGCTCAGGGCCTTATCTAGCCAGGCCTTGAACACAGTGTCTCACCACCCTCACAGTAAAACATTTCTTCCTAATATCTCACCTTAATTTCCCCTCTCAGTTTATACCCATTACTCTTATCACTGCAGTTCCTGATGCAGTTTCTCTTGCTTCCCTGGAACCCCATTCAGATACTGGAGAGAGCTAAGAGGTCTCCACACAACCTTTTCTCCTCTGGGCTGAACATCCCTGACTATGTCAGCCTGGAATAGCAAGTCCCATTCTGGTTTAGGGGAATTGCTTCAGTCATCTTAATCACTTGGTGGTCTCCCATGCACTTACTCCAGAAAGTTCCATGTCTTTTTTATGTCAGAGACACCAGAACTGGACTCAATATTCCAGGTAGTTTCTCACAAGAGCAGAGAAGAGTGGAAGAATCACCTCCTTTGACCTGCTGGCTTTGCTCCTTTGGATGCAGCCCAGGATTTTGTCGGCTTTCTGGGCTGTGAGCACTCACTGCCAGCTCATGGTGAGCTGTTCGCCAGCCATCCTCCATGAGTCCCTCTCTGCATGGCTGCTCTTTCACTTCTCAGCCCAGACTGTAGGTGTTCTGGGATTGCCCCCACCCAGGTGTGGGACCTTGCACTTGGTCCATTTGCCTGGGCCCACCTCTCCAGTCTGTCCAGGTTCCTCTGGATGGCATCCCTTTCCTTCCCCCAAGCAGGTGACTGCATTACATAGCTTGGTGTCATCACTGAACTTGCTGAGAGTGCACTCAGCCCCAGGGTTTGTGTCCCCTACAAAGATGTCACTCTGAAGATTTTCACAGTAGCTTCAGTGACATATCTTCTTGGAACAACACTTCTGAGTTAGGAATAATTTAACCTGGAAATTAGGTCCTCCTACAAAGGCTTTGTGCAGTCATCCCCTGCAGGTTGTGTTGAACAGCAGAACAAGTCAAGTAAGAAAACATCATCTATTATCAACTCCTTCACAAATTTATTTTGATGGGGTTTTTTTGAGGGTGTTTTAGAGGTTGAATACTGATGAGCATGTCACAGATGCTTGCTAGTATAAATTAAGATTACATGAGGTCTAAAATATTCCTCAGAAAATGAGCTTGTCAATAAACCAGTGGAAAGCCTGTCTGAGCAGGAAAACAGTACATAGTGAAGAAATGCACATAGGCTTCAAGTGAACCCAGTGGTAGGCTGTTCATGATGACAGATTCTTTGCAGAACAATTTGATTTATTAGCAAGTTTTCAATTTGAAGTGTTAACTAGCCACTCACCTTCACCTGTTTAATTTATTGTGCTTAGCTGTACTTTTGTCCATAGGTAGTACACAGGCAGTGTTTGGGAATGCTGTTGTGCTCTTCCTATCTGGGAAGAGAAAGGAATGTGTTTCAAGACCAAAGGGCATTATTTGCAATGTAAGTTGGTCCAAAAAACACATAGAACAGAAGTGCACAATGTCTTGTCGTTTCTACAGAAAACTTTATACTGGGCTGTGCTAGAGAAAAATGCACTGTCTTGCACGGAAAAAACCCCACCCACTGGAATGCGTTTTGCCACACGCATGGAAGAGCCCAGCTTAACCACCAATTCCCATGCTTTGAGTCAAGTGGGCAAGTTACTGCCTGGACAGCAGCAAAAGACTGGTTAGAAGTCAGAAATGAGGAGGTGGTTATGAGGACATACTGAAAAACTGGGGTTTGGACTATGACAAGACTGAGGGTATTGAAGCATTCAAATGAGTGTAAAATGTTAAGATGAAAGCCATGACCTACTCTTTGCACTCATGGGGTAAAGAAGTTATAAATTAGAACTGCAGCAAAAATATGTCTAGGGTAGGAGTGAGTTAAACTTTAAGGATTAAGCTAATTGCAAATAGTATTAGGTTTTCTACGGAGCTGGTACAATTTCCAGTAGGAGTGGTGGGAAATGAGTTTACATTTCCATCAGTGTGAATGACTTGGATCATTTTGGCCTGCCCCGAGGTAAGAGGTCCCCTGGGACAGCATCCAAGGCTGTCTGACATTTCTTTTGCAGCTTAGAGTATCCTCAGCAAGATCGTGGTGTCTGTCTTAGGCCATGCTCAAGGGCTGCTCATGGTAACTCTAACAGCCACATGCATTGCCTTTCTTATGTTGGCCAATATATATCGATGTATGAAATACTTAGTAATTTTTTTTTCTCTAAGGTGTTGCCTTCTTCAAACCTGTTTTCCTGTTGATCTAAGTGACATACCAAGTTAAGCAAAAACTCTCATGTCTGTGAATAACTGATTGAAATGACTTGACAAGTTCAGTAATTGACATTAGATAGGTAAGACAGATAAGTGGAGATGAAATAATTAAATTGTTGTATTGTGATTATGTAAACCATTGAGAGGATCTGTTTGCTTGTTTCCATGAAATTCAAACAGGATTGTAATCTAGAAAAATATTTGAAACTTAAAGCTAGCTGAAGCTGTATTTCAGCACTTGTGACAGCACATTTTTTTGGGGGGGGTCTTATTATTAAATCTTACTGCTCATTTGCATTGACCATCCTGTAATGGCTATGCGAATTTGGGAAAAACTTCAGTATTTAACTGAAATTCTTATTGTGTCAAGGCACTTCAGAACTTAGTCAGTCTCAGTGTCAAGTCAATGAACCAATGCTTGAAATTTGAATGGCTCAGAGTGAGACTGATCAAGCCTGCATCATGGTCTATTTGAGAGCAAGGTAGTAGTTCTGCGTTCAGTATATTAAAATTGGGAAATTGACTCCCACTAGGGTGTAGAGAAGGAAGGATTGACCATGATTTGTTTGGAGGTAGATGGATGAGCAGAATTGGCTGCCTGTGCCAAGGTTGGACCCACAGGCTTTGCCATGTGCAGAGTTTCTAGTTTCCGGAAGCACTGTCTTTCTTGCAGCACTTCAAACTTAATCAATAAAATGAGGTCCTCAAAAGCAACATTAGCCAGGACAATAATATCCATCCCTTACCTGTTCATACCTAGGTACAAACTCCCATGTACCTTTCTCATTTTGTAGTTGAAGTATAAAATTTCAATCAAAGCTTACATGTGCAAGTTAAAACCTCTTGCAATTGATGAGAAGTGGCAATTTGGAACTATTTAGTTAGAAGCTGTGGATTTTTCTTTGATTGCTTTAGTGACTTATTTTAATGAATCAGTTTTGATCACGCATGAAATATGTCTGTGGGTCTGGGTCGAACAAAGAAAAGCTCTTTTATAGCCCTGAAATAAAAATGAAAGGGATTCATTTATGTAATATTGTTTAGTATTTCAGAATTAATATTGATGCAATTTTGCTCCAAATTCTAACATGAACTTCTTAGGGATGTCTGAATTGTACTGTATCCACTGGAATAAACCCCGAAAAACTTCACTGCTTGATTATTTTTGTATCACTTTGAGAAGTTTGCAACTCCTAAACAGATATTCTTGGCTTTAGAGCAAATTTGAAATATGCATTGGTAATAACAATATTTCTAATAAGTTATGTTGAGCAGCTGATTTACATAGCAAATAACTTTTCTTCTGTTTACCTTCAACAAGGAAAAGGCTAATAGGCTGGATTTAAGGTCACAAGTCAAGCCAGATCCTTAGGCTGTGACATGCTTATCATGTCTTCCTAACCTAAGTTTCTGTACTTTTTTCAGCAAGAAAAGTCATCATGCTTTGTTTGAACTACTTAGGGAAAACATTTGGGCTTTATTTGCCTTGATTAAGTTTGCTGCATGTGGCTCTTTTATGTTGTGTATGTATTTCTTCAGATGCTAGATGTAAGGTGCAAATTCCATGTATTGGTTTTACAACGTGCGTCAGGCAAGTTTTAGTAACGCAGCGGTGTTACTTTTAATAGTAGTACAGACAAGAGCATCATTGTCAGCAAGTCCAAGGGAATAATGTGCAAACACATACTTCTGACTGTTTGCTTGAGGCAAGTGAGAACATTGTATACAAATAAAGCTTCTGAGTCTGTACAGGAGTGGAAAATGTGTGTATTAATTATGTTGATACCAAAGCCCAGCATAACAAGATTCTTGGAGTAGCTACATAACTTTTAGTGGGAATAGGGCAGGCTGCATTGTACTTACCTTGAATGAGTACATGGAGTACTTTTGATCCTCTGTTACATTGCCAGCAGCCAGAAAATCTGGCCTTTATCTGTTGCATCTTTCTGTGAAACCACTCTAAGACCTTTTCAGTAATCAAACACTTAAAATTCTGTATCATAGTTTGAACTATATCATACGGACAGACTGCTTCTTTGTGGGTTTTCCACCAGACAGCCTAAGAATAAATGTATTTAGAAGAATGCAGAAAGAACTGCTCTGGTCATAGATGGGGAAGAATCCAGAAAAAAAAAAAAAAATCCAAGACCTTTTTTTCCTGTGGAGGGAAAATTATTCATTGCTTTCCTGTCATTTACAGAAATGCGCTTTATGTCCTGTCCTGCAGAATTTTATCTTGATTTAATGCAATAGGCTGTGGAGGCTGCTGATGATTAAGTAGCAAAGCGTGTTTATGGATAGCTAGGTGTAATCTAAGTGACTGCTGAGAAAATCTATGCTTTCCATATTTATTCTGTGCAATGGAAATGAAATGTGAAAAGTGAAGAGAAAATCAGCTCTCCTGTACCTGGACTGTTGCAATGTAAACTGTTTGAAAGACTTTCTTAACTGAATTATTGACCGAATTAGAAGTTTTGAAAATGGAAAATAAAAATTAGATGAGCTTACAGCTTCCAAGTATACCAGAAAAATCTTAAATGCTTATTACCAGGATCTCTTCACACGTGAACATATGGTTCTTTAGGTATGATTATTGGGAAATGATATTCTATTGATTGTTCTGAACATGTGTGAAGCTACCTATCCCCTCGTATAGCAGTTCTATGTGTATGGTGGTGATGATTAGACTTTTTATGAAATGATTGTGAAGATCAGCATGAGTGTATTAATTGATGTCTTGGTACATTGACTTTTCAGTTCAGTTCTTTGAGTTGTATTGTGAACTAATAAGCCAATGAAGTTAAGAAAATACCTCTCTTTCCAGACTTATATCAAATAACTTTCCATGGTGACAGAGGTGATTTCTTTTTAGGTAGTGGCCTAGGCTGTTATGTTGGAATCAAGTAAATTCAGTATTACTAATGACTGAAGGGATTATGAACTATTCCCTGTAGAGGCTAGTGAGACCAAGCAGAGATATTCTTTATTGTGCATCTCGCTCTTTAGTAGATTCACCTAAATTTTGGCTTGTAAAGAGATTTTTAATAACTACTAAATTGTTAGTGATCAACTTGAAGCTAGATTGATTAGCATGGTAAAAACTGCAAGTACAATTCTTAGGTATCTTCTTTTGTTTTGCCCTGCAAAAGAATAGATGAGATAAAGCACATTTTTTGCCGTTTTCTGGTTGTTTTATAAATTGTTTTATCTTCTTCTAGACTTCTCCAATATAATTTCCAGGTTTTTTTGGGTCTGTACAGGCTGTTAGTTTAACAGACAGGCCAAAAAGTTGACAGCTACCTGTAGTATCTACGTCTATCAGAGGCTAAGTACGATGTCTGGTTTGACTGCGTCTGTCTATAGCAGTAACAGTGTATATTGAAATAACATATAATAAAATCCAAGTAAAACTCAAGTAAATTATAGGGAGTGTGTAAACTAGATACTTGAAAACCCTTAAAGCTTATTAGTACGAAGTAGGTCAAAATGCTTGTATAAATTGCACTTCCTTCTCCAAAAGAGACCCCTGATGTGAAGTGAGACATGGAAATTTATTATTTCTGTAAGTGAGTTTTTAAGAACAAATGTGCTGCTCTTTATCATAGCCAAATCAACTTTGAGAGCTCAAGCAATTTTTTAAAAACTTGATTCTGATGCAAGGTGTGGTTTCATTGTGGTGTGATTCAAGACTGCTTTAGCACATCTTCCTGTGGAGTCTTCCTAGTTGCTCACCAGTGAGGCAGTGAGTTTTATTAACTTGACACAAATACGTATTTTCAAAATTGTTAACTTTCACCTAATATAATCTAGTGGTTTGGTGGTTCCCCCCTGCTTCAGCTGGAAATATGCCCACAAAAGGCTAGTTAAAACATTATTTAAATGCAGTTTTGCTTATTTGGAACATAGTATGTTGCATCTAGGGACATAATTTACTTCATTTCTTTGTGTTGTTATTGGATGTTGAGCATGGTGGCAAAAGCTTACTCCCCAAAAAAATCAAACTATTTAATTACAATTTATATCCCATAACATGAGGACATGTTTTCCTTTTTGACAGTCTGGCAGGTATTAGTAATCCAAGTTTGAAGATTTCTACACAATAGGGATAATTCCATGGAGTACTCATTTTTATGAGTATGTGATAATTTCTTTGTTCTTATAAAACCCTCACAAAATGCACAAAATGCAATAGAAAGAAATGAATGAAAGCAACACTAAAATTGAGAATGAAACATGACTAGTCTTGAAACAGACCACTTGAACCCTGAAGTACTAATAATCTTGTTCATTGGAGTTTATTTTCATTAAGATTTGTCTTTGCCAAGTACAGAGTCTGACCAACAGCACTTGTTTCTAAAATCTGTTATGTTTTTGCTTCCTGGAACCAAGATGTGTCTATGTTAATGAGAAGATGCTGTCTGCTCGGCATTTCTGTATTTTTGGTGTTTTTACTCTTTGAAATAATAGACGTTGAGTGGGAGTATATGAGATCCTGCTCAGAAGATATAAAATCTCAGTTACCCACATGAGAACCTTTTGAATAATAAATGAGAGCTGTGATTCAAGGCTTTTTCTCCTGACACTCTTAAGATATCTTCCTGGTATCTTTTCCCTATCAGATACTGCTTTTGTAGAATGCAAAGCCCCTTCAAGGATGCTTAGAATTTACTGACCCATTCCTGATTTAGACTTCTGGATTTGTCAGCATGTCTTGTGTTGGGTGTTAATTATGGAGGGAGGGAAGGAACCAGAAATGTGCCACCCTCATCTGAGCATGAATGAAGGTGTGCTCTCTCAAGGCAGTGACAATTCCTGCTGTGCTCACAGTAGGAGCAGAGATCTGTGGGGTTATTCTGAGTGCTACTCAAATGTACCCACAGCTGAAGGGGTTGCACAGATGCTCTCATGTTTGGTGTGATGATGCATCAAAATGTGGGTCTTCTGAGCAGGTGAGAAATAGGGGCAAAAACTTGTTGTTCATGCTATCTAGTATAAATATCCATCTGATTTAACTGATATTATATCTGAGTCCTGGATGTGATTTAAAGCAGGCTTCCTTCCTGACCACATCCATCTTTGAGAAATTCAAGCCATTTGCTATCTGTAGGAACTGGTATCATGTAAATCAGCTGGATTTAGGAAGCAGAACTCTATAGATCAAATTGCTGCTATGTGTGCTGGAAAAGTAACAAAGATGCAAGAGCATTTTGGTGTGCAACAGGACAAAACTACTCGAAGCTTTGATCTGAATTACGTTTATAACTTCTAGTTTGAAATACAATATGTGATACTTTCCCATGTCCTGGTCCCATAAATATTCTCAGTTTCAGAAAAAGCCTTGCTTATACCATTGTTCCATATTGCAGGAAAATAGGTAATGGAAGTACTTGCTTATACTTAAAGTGAAATTAGTTGCTGTAGTCACATTTTAACTCACTGCTTTGGGACTATTGTATGCATGGCAGCTACAACATGACATTCAGCGTTGGTTTTACTTTTCTACTGTGAAGTTGTTTGATACTTTAATCTCTTGAAGGATTATTCCCTTTCTATTACTGCAGGTTTGGGATACTCTTTGCCTAATTTTAAAATATTTTCCTTCAGTTGAAAAGAGTAGTTGCTGTTTGTCTTGGATAGTTTCTCATGTTATAGTTGGCAAAGCATCACATCTGTTACACATGAGCAGAGGACACAGAGTTATTTTAATATCTTCATGTAACCTCTTAAACTCAACGTATTTTCAATCCAGGTGGATTTTTGTGATAACACAGGCAAATGTAGCTGAATATGGAAATGACCACAGTTTCTACTGTAAATAAGGGGATCTCATTTTCCAGGAACTTGTTTGTTTGGCTAAGAAAAAGATACCTGATGAGGTGTATGGAAATAGAGGTTTTAAAGCACAGAAATAAGTTGTGTGCTTTTGAAGCTTTAAAGAGGAGCCTGAACAGAAAAATTTAAAAATGCCATGTGAAGCATTTCAAGCAACAGAAGATGGTCTGTGTTCTGGCTTGCTAGAATAAATCTGTTGAGCTTAACTAGAATGGAAGCTCTTACAGAAAGGTTGATTTTTAGATACTAGAATCTTAACTGTAGGAAGTGGTGCAGAGATCTTTGGACATGTTAGTAGATGCTGTAACTGAGAGCCTAGTGTTGTTAATGAAGCAGGTGAATAAGAATGCTTAAATCCAGGATGTGTCACAATGTTTATTGGTTTCTGTATTTTTTAGTAGAAATGAACACTTGTCCAGTTACATCCTCCTACAGATATTTTTTGTTTACTCTATTTTAAAAGGATGTGAGTTGATACTGGGCAGGTTGAACATGTTAGTCAGCTGGGTACAACAGAAGGTCCTCAGTAAAAATGATACTTTAAAATACCTTGAGCTCGGTTTACTTCAACTTTAGGATTTCTATAAAAGCTCTCCTCAGTTGTATTACATTAGTCATTTCCATCCCTCATACTGGAGACCATAGATGATCTACCAGCACTTCTTTGTTGATATTCTTATGAGATTTTAGCTGAGCATGTACTACTTCACAAAAGATCTCACTGTTTTGCTTTCCTTTTTTTCTGACTTTTAGTGCATGTTGTGGCTGGAACAATGATTTGAAATCTCACATGAAGTAAGTCTGTGATTCATGCAGTTAGGTAAGTAAATGATATAGTAAAATGGGTGCACAGTTGGGTTCAGAGCTTAATGCTTGGGCTATTATACTAGTAATGAGTGTCTGAAGGAACATAACACAAAGACTTGAAATGCTGTATTGCTTTAGAAAGGAGGCTGCTTTTCTTTTGTAGTTCAGGAATGTTGTCAGTCTTTCCTAAGTATCATAAAGAATTTAATGCTAAATATAATCACAAGTAGCATTCACCTGAATACCATCCTGCATGTTGATGGGACTTTTGTGCCATGTGCCCAGGCAGGGAGCTAAAAGATTAAGTTATGTAAGTTTTCATTTCAAGGTCTGACTGCTTTGTTTGTATATCATTCTCAAGAATTATGAGTAATACATGTCTTAAGCCAGAGCAATTGAAAGGAGATTTCAGTAGCTTAAATCCTGTAAATTGTAGCTGAATAAAATACAGTATGAAGCTGAAGCACCTCATCAGACAAGGGCTGAATAGCAGGAGCAGAGCAAAAGCTTGGATTTGGGGAGGTAAGTGAAATAACTGATGAGTAGTTCAGGTGATGACACAGTAAAAAAAAAACCTTGAACAATAATTTTCTACTTAACTCATAGTAATTTACTGTCTGGTGAGTAAGCAGTAGCTTATTCTGTTTCTGCCAAAACCATCACACAGTTGCACCCCCTTGCAGGACTTTTTTACAGGCAAAACAGCTAAAAATTTTGGGGTTCAAATGTAACTTGAAACAAAGGCACTCTCTGTCGTGTCTTTAATGCAGAAGGAGAAGGTCTTTGTGCTGCTGTTGTGATAATGGCAAAAAGGGAAGAAGCGGCAAACAAACCTATGAAAACCAGTGTAAGGTTTTTAAGGTGGAATCATGTTGAAAGAATGGGAAGGCATTTTCAGCAGCTTCTTCTCAGAGCAACTTGGGAACATTGAGGGGAGGGAAGAATTTACAGAAACAATCAAGTCGTGTCTGTGGCTGAGACAAAGGGTTTACCCATGTCATCCAGGACAGGTCTGGCTCTGAGTCTCATGTCAATATGTGGTACAGTTTCGAAAAAACAAGATAAGGTTTGGGTAAGGAGCCAGAGGGAGATGCAAGGATAATGACCACATTGGCTGTCTTGACTTGTCATGTCACAGAAAGATTAGAGTTGAAAGGGGCCTCTAAGATGACCTCTTTTCAAACTCCCCAAATTCAATGCAAACACTTCATCCAGGGTGTTTCTCAAGTTCAATCAGTTATCCAGTTTGTTCAGTGCTGTGTCTCCGTCTTCCCTGAAACAACCTCCTGGAAGTACAAGTCCTTCAAAAATCTAAACTCTCAACTACACTAGAAACCATGCACATGTAGTTTTGGTGCATAAATTTAGTTCCCTTCTGACTGCTGTTGGACTGCTTTGGATATCAGAAATTCACAACAGAAAAAAATGAGATGTATCATGTTTGATAAGTCCAAGGAAAATCTGGATTCAAATGGCAGCCTCTTTTAAAGGGGCAGTCTGAATTACAAAACCTTGCCTTGCCTCAGTTCTTACCCTGTATTATTGGGATAGTATTTCATTTCTCATAGTTGTGTGGGGTTTTTTTTTCTTCCTAAACTTTATAAGTGGTTTGAGCAAAAAATCTGTACTCAAAATAATTCCGAAACTTATAGACCCAAGTATTCCCACCCCCTCCTGATTGTCCTGATAGTAATTACCATAATATTGAAATTCTTTACTGGATAATAATTTTTATATAGCTATAAGTTAGTTCAAATATCTGTATTTCAATTGTGAGAATTATTTTTTAACTTTTGGGGGATAAAGAAATATGGGTAGTGTTTTGAAATAGAGAGCAAATTTAATAAACTTCTGGAGCAATTTTTGCAACTCATGAAAGAAGCACATGGTAGGCTGCATCTTTACCAAAAAGTTCGCTCTCCTTAAAACATGCCCTATTGGTTTATGTAACCTGTATTTGGTTTGTGCTGTCAATATAGTATTTTGAATAATATAGTTTAATTTCATCATCTTAAGCTCAGACAGTTCAGCTGAAAGATCTTCAGACATGTAAGAAATATGCTGTAAAGACCTGCAACATGACCCTTTGGTTTTCTGTACTGCGTAGTTACTTTGTCTTGGCAAAGTAATGCGAGCTTGTGAAAGGGACGCTTCTTTTTGGCTTAGGTATTTTCAGATGTAAGTAATCCTTTTACACTCAGTAGTCCTTTAATATCCTTTTAATTTTCTGTTTCAGGCTTGTTGTGGTGTCCGTGTGCTCCTCATCTCTGAGCTGATGCACTGTGAGGTTTGTATTGCTTAATAGCGATTTTCATGCCTTCCAAGCCTTCTGTGTGTCAGAATGAGGAGGTAACTCTGTAGTGTTGGATTTCACACAGTAATAAATGCTAGTAGAAAAAAGATTAAGCTATCAGTGACCTGATAAAGCAATTGCATAATGCTTTTTTATATAGGAAGCAATTAAATCTGTTCTATGGTTTCTTGTCCAAATTAATTTCTTGCAAGTTTCAGATTAAATGTCCAGTAGAGTTGTAGTACAAGTACCCTTAGAAGCAATTTGAAACACTGATGGGCTAGGGAGAGACTTACAAGAGTGATTATAGTGCAAATACTGTCTTTTGCCTAACGGAGGCTGGAGAGAAGTAGAACTCTGGCCATTCCCCATTGGTCTCACTGATAGGTGAAAAAATGCATAATGTGAGCAGCCTGTGCTCAAAAAATATGTAAATATGAGCAGCTACCAAAGTGCCTGCACTGAGTTTATCAAATCTCAAGTGACAATGATGTTGCCTAAGGTATCCAGTTCCTCACCACTTTTAAGAAAAGTCACCTTAGCCAGGTGAAAGATGACAAAGATATGTGGCCCCCCTGGATGTACGGACAGACTGGGGGATGAAACTCTGGGAAGCAGTGCCATGTAAAGGGACCTGGTGTTCCTGGTCCGTGGCCAGTTGAAAATGAGCCAGCAGTGCCCTGGCAACCAGGAGGGGCAACCTTGTCTTGGGGAGGCATCAGACACAGCATGGCCAGCCAGGCAAAGGAGGGGATTGTCCCACTCTGCTCTGCGCTGGGGCAACCTCACTGTGAGCATTGTGTGCAGTTTTGTGTGCCACAATACAGGAAAGCAATAAAGCTGTTAGAGTGTTGGAAGGAGAGGTGTGGATGTAGTGAAGGGTCCAGATGAGAAGCCCTGTGAGGCATGGCTGAGGTCACTTGGCTTCTTCAGCCTCAAGGAGACTGAGAAAGAAACTTCATAGGAGTTTTACAGTTTCCTGATGAGGGGAAACAGAGGCAGGCAATGATCTCTTGTCTATGGTGATCAGTAACAGGACCTGAGGGGAAGGCCTGAAAGTGTGTCAGAGGAGTTTTGGGTTGGATATTAGAAAGTGGTTCTCCCCCCCCGAGGCTATTTGGGTGCTAGAACAGGCTCCCCAGGGCAGTGGTCACAGCACTAAGCCTGCCAGAGCCCAAGGAGCCTTTGGACGATGCTCTCAGGCACAGGGTGTGACTCTTGGGGATGCTGCTGTGCACGACCCGGAGTTGGACTTTGATAATATTCGTGAGTCCCCTCCAAATCAGGATATTCCATGATTCTATGACATTTTAAGATGTTATAATTTTTCATCATAGTGTTTCTCATCAGTAATGATCTGGAGGGGTGTTACAGGAGTTTCTATCCAATTGAGGCAGATACACTAAGAAACTAGGAAAGAACTCTTTGAAGTGTGGCTTTAGCATATTTTTTTTAAAAAGAGGGGGGAGATTTCCGTCAGCTGGAGGAAATAGTTTAATTTCTTTACTTAGAATATTATGGAGGTATTGGATAGGAGGTGATAAAGGAAAAATCTGTAAATAACTTTCTCAAGAACAATAATGATTCTAGGCAATATACCTCATGGCATTTATGTCTTATCACGAACACGTTTGTTACATTGTTGCAAGTGCTCTTAGGGAAGACTTAGCTCATCTGACTTTTCACTAAAAGGCAGAACAGGCTAGTGACACAGTGAAAGTTAAAAAAATATGTTTACATGATAAAATCAATAAATTATTTTAAGGATGGACTCTTCTAGTATGTGGTTTTATAGTAGATGCTGCAGCTCTGGACTCTTGAATGCTTTTGATCATTGTATGGTCTAGGATTGCTTAATGTTAGAAAAGCTTGAAAACACTAGACAGACCTGGGGGAGCAACAAATAAATAAAATAAAACCTGGGTGGGACATTACCCTGAGTTGAGCTTTGGTTTTCAAACACTCATTGGAAGTGATACCACCTGGCCCTGCAACAGTTGTCACAGGCTTCTGAAAGGTCTAGCTCCCTGCTTTGTGCTTCTACTGAAAGAAAAAGGTAACTCTGTTTTATATAACACTGTGAATACCGAGCAGTCAGTTGTGTTAGGTGTACAGGTTTGGCAACATCAGGAGCCCCAGGGGAAAAAAACCACCCAAACAGACAAAGCTGCAATGCCTTCAAAAGAAAAAAAAAAGCATGGTATGCCTTCCAATGAAAGATTTATTATTTGAAGGGGTTGAAAGATGAACTTGTTTTAATCGAAATGTTTTTGGGAGGAAGAGTCTTTTGCCTAAATACTATTTTTTAATATAGCAGTAAGTGATGAATTCAGTCATTTGAAAGGAGAACATAGGCAAATGGTGTGTAGAAATGAGGAATGTATTTAACAGCGTTAGCAGTAAGCTATAGAGATGTCTTATGATGGATATGCTCACTTTAACCTCATTTGGCCTTTGCAAAATTGTTTTTCTCAAACCTTTCTTTGAGCTGCAGGTTTGGCTAACAGACTTCAGGCAAAAATATTCAAGTCAGTTGGCTTGTACCTAAAAGAGGTCAGGCTCAGAGTTTTACAATGTTAGACTTGAGAGTGTAGGAATCTGTGTTACAATACATAGTTAGTTTGCTTGACCCAGATCACAGCTTGTATGCATCCCTATTATTCTTCTGTACTCATCATTCAGGCAAGAAAAATTGGCTTTGGCTGTTTCTCACCTGTGCAAGTGCTAAGCTTTCTTCCAGTAAAGTGTTCAAGGCTTTTGAGGCTGTTATGGTTGATAGGGCTGCAAAGGATTTCAAGTTATTCAAATACAAGTGCTGAAATAAGTCTAGCAATTAGTGATGTTATGCAATAAAATATGGACTATTAAATGGATCTAAGTATTTGCTTAAAGATCTTTATGTCAAGCAAAATTCTATCATGATTGAATATACTTCATGTCACCATGTGTAAATAATTTTACAGAGCAATCAGTGCAGGAAACTAGCATGTTGATCAGAGAAATTCATGTTGTTGTACTTCCTTGATGTATTGCATGAATAAACATGGTAGCTTGAGTAATGCACATTAAAAATATCACTGATACAAGATAAAACCAGAATTAAACCAGTGAAGTCTGATTATGGCTTCTCATGCAGTACTTGGTCTGCAACTTTGCTAATCCACGGCAATCTGTTATGTCCATGCATCTCCCAGGGTTTTCACACCCACCAGCTTGCGTTTTCCATGAAACATCTATGTAGAGACTTGAATATCTGAGTTGAATACAGTTTAATTTTACTTCTGTAGTTAAGTTTAAAAGTGATGTAAAGGATTGATTCTTACTCTGCAACTTGGAACTAACCATTAAAATTACATGGAATAACTGATAAACCTATGAAACTAGGTATGCAGGCAATTTAAATATTCAGGTTTTTTCCTTCTCTTTAGAGTGTTTTTAAAAATCAGACCAAGTTTCTATTTGCATGTGGATCAAGTCTGTGTTAA
Organism: Bombycilla garrulus; assembly: GCA_013400315.1. Classification (NCBI taxonomy): domain Eukaryota; kingdom Metazoa; phylum Chordata; class Aves; order Passeriformes; family Bombycillidae; genus Bombycilla; species Bombycilla garrulus. Next base: position 407,942 of record VXBU01000096.1, on the reverse strand, counting down.
TAATAATCTATCTAGTAGAATTTCTGCTTTTATACTGATCTAATGATATGTATGTCCATGAGTTTGACTTAAAAACTGTTTAACTTTTTCTGCATAGGCAAGAATGCTTGCATGTCTTGTGGTGACTGAAGTACTCAACAGCCCTCGGCCAGAAGATAGTGTAAGACAGTCAAAAATATTACTACTGGAAAAAATGAGATATTTGGTACAGACTGTACTTGTGTATTTCTTAAGTCAGGTGAAATCTTGGTAGCTGTGTTTCTTAGAATATGTGAGATAGAGAAGTCCCTCACTAGAATCTGTAGTCATAGAAATCAGAGTTTGTATCCCTCTTGCAGCCTTAAAAACATCATAAGGTCAAACACTGATCACTACTGAACACTCCCCAGGAGATCTGGACAGAAGCATCTTGAAGAATGGAAAAGACACAAAAAAAAAATCCCAAATCCATACGTATACCAAGTCAGACTTAAAATGGCTGTTACTTTAGGTTTCTCAAATTTTGCTCTTTGTTTGGCACAAATAAATTTTAAAGCAGTGACATGATTCATCTCTTATCACATATACTTTAATTCCTGGCAAGTGTTTTCTGATGACAATTCCTTATTACGAAACTTAGCTTGGTTTCTCCCTGAAACCAACTTTATCTGAACAACAAAAGCAGCTTGATTAAGAAAAAATTGAGCTTTATGACTGGTGATTAATACCATTAACCCCGGTTCAGTGAAGATTTCTTATGAACAAGTTCAATTCATTAGGTCAACTGTCATTTGATCTAAATTATGCATCTATTATGTAATTGTCATGATAAAATTGTTCTGAAGAAAGTTGAAGTCTTTAGGGGGAACGATTTCAATCTCAATGTAAAGCTCTTAGGAGGGAAGGTGACATGTCTAATAAGAAGCTAAGAGAGGGTTTTCTCTATCATAGTACTTTTTTGTCAGAATTGAGTATCCTCATGAGAACTTCTAAAACACATGGCCTTAGTATGCTGACAATTATTAGTGAATAATGAAAATACATAAGTGAAAAAAATGTAAATGGAGTCCTATGGAGATTTTGTAGCCTAAAATTGTTTTATCCCTTTGCTAATGTAGCTATCATAACACTCTGCAACCTCACCATTAAAGGGTGAGATTTTTTGGTGGGCTGGTAATGCAAAGTGCTGAAAGAGATTTTTCTGTCTTGCAAGATCATTACCCACTGGCTAACACACTGGGTTGTAGCCAGCTAATGGGAACGAGGTGGGATGAGCCCTGGGAGAGGCAGAAGAACAGAGGAGAATTTTGTATGCATGTGTAGCTGAGGAAACTGTGCTTAAAAGCAAAAAGCACAGACTTTAAATTAATTGAAAGTTTCTTGAGAGCTGTCAAATTATTGTTGATATATGTTGTCAATTACTGTGGAAGATAACATGTTTCTTTTCTCTTCGGTCTAATTTTGGCCATCTCTTGTTTAAGTAGAAGAGCAAAGCTGATTCTTAATCTAAGAACATACTGCAAGTCAAAATAATTAAGCCAAATAACTTGCTTTTAAGGTGACTGCTAAATATTCATAAGTGCTGAAATGAAATTTTAAAAAGTATTTTTTTACTCTCAAACTTTTAAACAGCCTAAATGATCTTTGATATTGTGTTTGGAGCCCTTCAGAATGTTTTCCTGTTTAGCTAGCAGTTGCCTAAAGGTATAAGATATTAGCTGCTGCCAGCCTTAAAGAAAAAGTACTGACCAGCAAACTGACAATGAATGACTTGGCTAATGAATGGTATCTTCACCAGGAATGTCAATAGAAATTGTCTATCATAGGTAAACCACGGAGGTTAATGGTGTTGAAATTGCATCATGGTTTTTTTCTAAGTTTATAGGAGTTAGAAATATTAGGTTTTCCTGAGGAAGCAAGTTGTTTAGGTATAAGTGATTATTATTTTTGGGGGTGGAAAAAGCTATCTTTCTGCTTAAGATAGATTTGTAGCTCTTCTGTTAGCTTAGCATATGTGAACATGAGCATGAAATTTTTTTTTGCTCTTTTGATATTACTCAGACGGTACAGAACTAGTACAGAACTCTGGATTTTCAGCACCTCTATGCCTTGTAAGATATGCATATTTTAGCAGTTCAATATTAGTTTATATAAAACACCTGTAAGCTGTCTGGAATACAGTTATTGTATGATATCACCAAATATCAGAATAGTAATTACTTTGTGCATTTGGAGCAATTCTTATTTTTCTTATGTTCAACCCAGGAAGCAATTGGCTGAACTACTTAAATCTTTTTTTTTTTTGGCCAGGCTACCTGAAAGACCTCAAAGTGTTAGATTGTTTCAGACTGTATATAAGTATATGCTAGATTGCCAGAGTGAGAATTGCAATTTGGCCAGTAAAACTGAAGCTTTCTTAAGAAAAAAACCATGGGAAAAGTTTGTTTTGAAGATATTTAGCAAAATATGCAGACTTTTCTATCCTTCTATGAAGGATAGCAGCATCTTTACAGGAGTGCTTTACATCAATGACCATAATGTTTGAGAATAGGGAGTTACAAGATGGATGGACTAAGATCTGTTGCATTTTGAGGATGAAGGAAGCTCCAAGAAAACCTTGTAGGGCAGCACTGCAAATCTAGGACCTTCAGAATGGGCTGGAGGATGTGGTTGTGTGGACGTAGGCAGATGTAGACATCAGCATCCTTGAAGGGTGGCTGTCTCCCAAAGCTCTGCTCTCAGTCAGGATCAAAAATCCATGACTGCTTCCCTGTGGAAAATAAAGGACTATTCTATGAAAACCCTTTCTCTAATGTAAAATGAAGCCATGCAGCTTTCAAATTTGAAGGATAACAACCAGAGGGTGGTGCAAAAGCATAGAACTCTAACAGTTTTTCTATCCTGCTAACTTCCTCCAGGTGTTAAAGCAGAGGGACTATTACGAAAAATATGTTTTGTCAAATTCTAGCTTCTTTTTCACTACACAGTTTGACACGGTTTCCTGAATTTAGTATGCTGTCAGGCTTTTCTTCTCATGTTCATTGATATCTTTTCCTAGATGTAAATTGCAGTGGCAGGATGATATTTATGCTGATTGAGACAATTGAAAGTTCTGGGTTGTGGGGGGGGAGAAGGAGTGGGGATTTTTTCTCTTGGTGGGAGATGAGCTCTTGAGCTTCTGATTAAAACCTGGTAAGGAGTTGTAGGATTTTTGGGTTTTGTTTCTCTCTAGGTAGAAATATAATATCTTGCAAGAGAGTAGTCTGAAGACCCTTGTAAATACTCTGGAACCCCAAAAGGAAGCCCGTAACCACAGTCTAAGAATTGTATCAGACAGATCTGTCTTCACCTCTCAAGCTGACAGTAGTTTTTCCATTAAAGCCAGCATTTGCATTGTGAAACTTTACAGACTTAGACCTACTGAATACATTTCATATCTTATCTTAGTACTTTTTCTCCTTAATTTCAATGTGGACACGGTTGAATCACTTCAGCTGGCACATGTGGCAATACCATGGGGCTTTAAACAGGGAATAAAGTAGTAAAAGGGTCTCAGCTCACTACCAGCTTTTATCCCTGTGATACAGAACAAAATGTCATCGGTTTCTACTATGTTTGCACTCAGTCTGATATTGCTACCCACAAGGCATCTGCTGCAAGATTTAATTTTGTCGTGCTGTTTTTACCGGGGGAAATAGTTGAATGTGTGCAGTTAATGATAGGACATGTCTGCTGTTGTGCTATCAAAGGCATCCATCTAGATGTAAATATTTTACATAAGCTTAAAAAGACAAAGGCTAACATGATTTCTGCTGTTTGTACACACATCAGTGCTGTGAAGGGTGAAACATCAGTCCCATTTCTCTAAAACTGGCTGGGAATATGAACATCTCAAATAGCTGGCTACTCAGATTGCAAGCACATTTCTTTTGGCCTCTCTTAATAGGAAAGATACTATCTTTGCAGGGGGAAAGAGATAAAAGACCAGAGAAGATAACATGCTCACCTGTTGGAGATTGAGAGTTGCTCTTCATTTTCCATGTGCTGTAATGGCTCCTGTTCATCAGACTAAAATTTAATGTGTGTGTGGTGCATATAGGGAAATAGACACCAACTATGTAAAGACTTTGGACTGCAAAATCACTTGAAGAAAGGTACCAGACTATTTAAATAAAGGAACAGCAAAAAGTCCAGCAGAGAACAGCCTGTGTTCCTAAGTGACCCTTTGCTGTTTAAGATGTGCAGATCAGAACAGTCTGTGCTGTTGTTTTACTGTGCGTTGGCTTTGTCTTTGGCACTTGTATTTTTTTGTGTACCTCAAAAGCTTGAAAACTGAAATTATGGAAAAAACTGGAATATGGGGCTTTTCTTAGCCTTTTCATTTTCTATTTATATCAAATTATAATTTTCCCTTTGCCAGTTAATTTATTTCTGGAAAAAAATACTAACCTTTGAAAAAAATGTGACTTTGGATTTTTAGGTTTTTTTGTTACTAACAACTCGTTATCTTGTATGGGCATGTGGGATGCTAGAATTTGAGTTCCAAGGTCATGTGCCTGGATCAACTGCTGGAACTATTTTTAGGCAAGCCCTGTGTCAGCAGGCTGAAGGGGGATGTGCACCATGCACCGCAGCGGACCTTGGGTGCTGAACAGCTGTGCTGGCAGTGATTAAATCTTTCAGAATGTCTGTGTGCTGCAGAGGAACACATTCTGGAAGGCATGTTGAGTAGGAGGTTCCAGTGTCCCTTCCTCCTTCTCAGATGAACCAATGCATCTCACAGCTGGCTATTAGCACTGCAGTTTTCTCCTGCTAAATGCTCCTAAGACAGTTTGCTTTCACAGTAAACCAGCACTTTCAAGTTGCATTCATTCCTTTTGATGAATTATTGCAAGATTTTTCCTTCTAAAACAACTGCTTTATCTTGAAATAGCAAGTGTTAAGAAAAGTTTAAAAATATAAATTTAAAGTCAAGAAAGCCAGAAGCTTGAGAATTGTGCAAATTCATGTTTTTGATTCTTTTGAGTATGGCCACTGTTAGGTGAGAATTCCAATTTCTCTCTTAATTTTATGTACTGGTATAGATTTGACCTAAACCAATTTTTTTTAAATGAAACTGAAATGCACAGCCAAACTTAAGGCAGCTTCCTTCTTTCTTCCAAGTCAAATGTACTGGTTAATATGCAATGACAGCTTTGAAATACCTGTAGTCACCAGACTCTCTAAGACCAATTGCTTAGTGTGGTGCTCTGCCTTGTTGTAAGGTCTTTGTTGGTATAAAACATGAGTCTTCATTTCCTTTTCTGTTAGTTGGAAATACATGTACTGTCTCGTAGGAACAGCACTGGCGGCCCTTAAAAGGATATGTACATTGATGGTGTCTGCCTGGCTTCGGTATTTTTTAATTTTTTTTGGTGCAGATTTTTAGCACATGCCTTTCATTTGTGAATATTAAAATGTCTGTTCTTGTCTCTTTTCCTTGACTAGTCCATCTTCATTCAAACATTTTAGTGTCCTCTGAGGATGTGACATTAACTTCTATTCTAAACCTTGTGGATTTTTTTTCTTCTCCTATTGTTAGATAGTAAAAGATTTTACATTTGTTGTTAATTTCACACATTCCCTGTAAGGAAGAATGGTTGTCATTGTTCCAAGCATGAAGTTGTATTTTTTTATTTATTTTGACTTTTCATGCAGGGCTTGGCTGAATTAGGGTTTGTACAAGTGACGTGACAGGAAGGGTCGTTATTTCTACTGTCACCCTCTGAGGATTCACTAAATTGCATGTGAAGATTATGATATTTTAAAGCTCAAGCATGCTGTTCTCTTATGGCAGTTGCTTCCACTCTTGCTTAATTTTCAGTTTTTTCTGTCATGTCGTTCTGTCCTCTACGAGTCATGCTGAAAAAACCGTGTTAGCAGTAATGTTTCACAGCATCCAAATATGTAGTGATTTTACTCACAGAGCCCAGGCTGGTGCTTACAACTCTTAAAGTTGAAGTTTTTACTACCTTTAGTAGGGTACAGACTAATTTCTTAGCTTTTAAACTCAGTTTGAATCACAAAATGGTTATGGAATAATGTTTCATCAGATGCCAGGAATACATTTTCTAGTAGTTGAAGGGCAAGGGTTCAAACACAACGATGTGATAGTGTTTTCTGGGTTGGTTTGTTTGGGTTTTTTATTTGTGTTTAGACAAGTGAAGTCCAACCTTCTGTCTTGGTTACAGTTTTCAGTTTTTGTCTCTGCCATGTGGAAAAGTAAAGTCTAATAGAACTGTTATAAAATTGGCTTGAATATCTGTTTTTTTTTAAATGCCACTATAATCCCCAGGTTCTTCTGCTTCCTTCTTTATTATGTAGCTGTAAATATGTTCAACTTACTTTTACTAGGAAATACAGGCTTAAAAGTAAGTTAGCTTGGCTAGAATTCCCACATCTAAATACGTGTTGTCTGAGGGACGTGGAAGTCTTTCTGCTCAATTGCATGACAACCTATTCACAGGCACGACAGCAAATAATCATGAGCCGCTCTTGTGTTAACAGTAATCAAAAAAACTCTATTGCCTTTGTGTCTTTGGTTGTGGTGGAGATGTGCTGTGTGGTCTTGGAAACCCTCTGAAATACTTTGCTTTAAATAAAACCTCTATTTGAATTTAAACATATCAGAGATGCATTTTAATGTTTTAAAATTTTGCCTACCTTAAATGTGAGTTGTCTTCTTTAGTAATGATTGGTAGTGGGCATCTATGATCATGACATTAAAGTGTACCTTGTAGCTACTCTCTTACATGCATAAATCAATTGATGAAATACTTATTAAAAAACAAAAGGAAAAAAAGCAAAACCAAACTAAAAATGTTTGAATAACTCCAAGCCCCACCTTCTGGCCTCTTACATTTTACCACAAATTCTGAAATTAATCATAAATTAACTTCCCTGTCACTGGGCATCACGAACTCAATTTCTGTTACATTTCTTAAGCTGAGCTTTACACTTAGAAATTCAAACTGGGTTTTAAGGTTTTTTTAGCCATGTTATATTCCAACCTTACCTTAGACAGCTGTGTTCAATCTGAATTAATGACTGTCTTCTTGCTTTGTGTTTGTTCTATTAAAGAATTACTATATCAATATTAGCATGTGCTGATTATAATAGGCTGTAATATTGTTGTGATTGAAATAATGATGCTTGTAAAACAAGCTACAGTCCCTGGATAGACTAGCATTTTTATGCTGACTTTTCTGTTTAGCTGCATCCTCCTTACTTCAAGTCCCCACAAAGGAGGTATTAAATTTCAAAGCAAAACTTGCGATTTCTTTCCATGATGCAGTCTCATCTGCCTATCTACACTTAATCCTAAAGGTATTTATGGAAGATCTAAAGTTCTTCTTTCTGAAGGGAGAATGCTGGATATTGTTCTGTCTAATATCAGTGAATTGCTGCTTTGGAAATGAATTGAGCAGTTTTTGGAGTTAGGTTAATTACCAGAATTACTGGTAACCGAGCTACTTGCAGTCAGCTCAAGCTTCTCCTTTACCTTCTGGGATTTCAAAAGATTCTAATACCTCTTCTGCCTTGCTGGCAGTATCTCATGATAGTTAAAACTTAGTTGTGGCAATACCTGACAATAGGTTCTTGATTACAGTATTACCTGGAAATAAATGTGTTTTGGTGTCCTAGACACCTTTTTAAGAAGGGAAGCCTCAGCAGAGCAAACTATCTAAGCATGTTTCATGTTAAGTCTTTAACATTTGTTATATGCACACTATAAATGCCTACATTTTGGCTAAAACACCCCTAGATTTCTCTTAAAGCCCCTGCCAGGACAAACTCCAACGCAGTGGGGAAGAGCCAGTACTTCCTGGCTGAGATGCACCTTCAGAATTGTTCCAGTGAAGTTGCCACTGGGTAGTTATTTCACGGGAGATGAGGAGCCCAGATGCTTGAGTCTTCCTGTTATTGGTGCCTGGAGGTGGCAGGAGATAAATTAACCTACAGGAAACACTGATATCTGCTGTCAGGTTTTGGTTGTCTGCCGTTGGGAGTATTTCTCTGATTATGTTAAGTTTGCTGTGGAGAGCCTTTTACTCTCCTTTGCACTAGCAAGGCTCCGGGGGTGGCCTGGAGCAGTGTTGTTGGCTGCACGCCTTCTCTTTTGGATCATGGTATACTCCTGGAGTAAATACCATACTCATTCCTGCAAAGCTAACCTTGGCGTGTTGTCATGGTAAGAGATCATCTGGATTGAAAAAAAATGTTTGCTCTGAAATTCTGTCTTGGAGTCTTGTTGCACCAGCTTCAGTTTATGTAATGCGTAGGAATATAGGTAGAATTTCCTTTGGTGAGGTCTTCCAAACAGCACACCCAGGCATTTCTTCCTTGACTCCTGAAAAGATATTGCTGTGTTTTATTTGCAGTTTTAGTTGCATTCTCTTGACAGCAGGCACATGTTTTCCATGCCAGGCATTTGCTGCTGTTTGCTGTCCTCTCTGACTGGGGTGTGATGCCACCTGCAACCTGTAACTCTTTTGGCGGTGACATCCAACACCCAGACTAGGCCAGACAGTGTTTTTTGTAGTCTTGTTGATTCATAATAATGCTGGAGACTGGTGCTTGAGATGTTCTTGTAATGTAACTGCTACATAATAAAAGATACAAATTTGGTTGTTTGCAAGGTGATCTAAAAGCGATGTTTTAGTAGTCTGGATGGGATAAAAGCAGACTGAGTTTGGCAACAAGTCTAGAACTATGTAGTTTCAAGCAACGTCTTTCAGTCTGACATTAACAGTATGGCTGAAAGTAGAAAATAGATACATTGGGAGCTTAGACATCAGGTTAAGTGATGTGCTGGATAACTTCAAGTTATAATTGAGTCACACTGCAATTGTCCACCTAGACAACTAATATTCTCTACCCTAGTAGAGAATGTTGAGCTCTCAGCTGCCTGTGCTTCCTCCTCAGCTCTGTCCTTTGGGCATTCAGGGGATGTGATACAAACTTTTTAATGCAGTGAAGCTCTTGAAAAAAATGTTGTCCTGAAATGCAGATGAACTAATGCATTGTGTACTTTTAGAGGCAGCTGGACTAAGTGAGGAGTGAAATGAGAAATCAAGGGCTGGGACTGTGTTGTATGGGATGTGTAGCCTGCACAGTAAGTCAAAATAATACAGTATTGTCTCTCTTCATTATTGCTGCATTTATCTTTTCTCTTCATGTGCATCAATATTACACCAAGCTCAACGGATTTATGTAATATAATCTTAAATTTGACAACATCTATTTAGTTAACAATAAGCCTTCAAATACTAATTAAATGGTGTCTTTGGTTTCTTATTGGTATTTATTTCAAACACAAGAGGTGTGTGAGGTGATTGGTACTGAATTCCAGAGTGGTGAACCAAGGAACACAAGTTTAGGCAGACCTTGCCTGCCTGGGCTATGCAGACCTGTACCTTGGGCGAGCTCTACTCACCCAACACTGCCTCAGTGTTGGTTACTGCTCAGCTGGTAGCTGCAACAGGGCTTACCCCCAGGTAGCCAGTTAATAAACTTGATCTAAACTGGGATTCATTGTCTGTACTGGAAAAATTACTATTCCCTGGTATAGTTTTGTCACCTAACTACTAGTCTGGTTAAAAATTTGCTGTCTCAGCTCAGATCTGAGCTTGGGCAGGGATATTTTCAGCAGATGTTTTAATGAGATTTGGAGTCAAAGAAAGTTTTCCAGCATAACTATGGGATCTTTTATGCCAGCTGGCATGTTTAATTTATGTCCCTGGGTACATTTTATTTGCTAATATAGAAAAAGCCTTCTCTTGTTGAAGTTCTAACCCTTACCTACTAAAACTAGAGACAGGTCAAAGTGTTTTCAGACTACCTGAGTGTCCACTGAGAGATTAAATTCATCTTTTGTCAAGTTGGATGGTGGATACATAAAACTTTGCTGTCAGCTGGGATGGGAGATACCTTGGGCTGAGGACTGTCAAGTCCCTGTATGATTACGGGTTTTTTCCTGCTCCTACTTCAGAGCATGTAGCTGATGTGTTTTTCCACTACACTAAAGCACAGGAACTAATTGATACTTGAGGAGCCTTGAGTTTATAGGACCAGAAACTGGTAAAAGATGAACCTTTGGTTCTGAAATTTCTTCTTAACTAGGTAAGGATCCCTTATGCTTTTAAAATCTTGTAGAACTGTGTTCTTAAACTCTTGTTTTTCCTTTTTTTGGAGGTTTTCAGGTATCTTGTAGAGTGGCGCTGTAGGAACCATCCCTTATTTGTTGGACGTTTATTTCAGAAGGAGTTTGTCATAAAATTTAGGTGGCTATTTGAAAAGCTACACATGGCTGCTGGTGGCAGATGCATGGTCAGTAGGTCTCTTGAAAGGCCAAGAGCTGCTGGGTAGTCTGAAGGCCCGCAAGCTGTCTGACTGTGTATGGCTAAGCAGGGAATTATGGCTTTCTCATCTGAAGGGGGAGGTCAAGTGATGATATCCACTTAATATTTTTATTAGCTTTGTGAGAAGAGCAGTCAGCAACGCAAAGCACCTTTGGACTAAAGGCACATGTCGACAGGAGTACTTATTTTTGGTGAAGTTTTCTATTATTATATTTCTGAATCTGGGGGGGGGAGGTTTGATTGAATGCATGAATTCTTTTCTTTTTTTAGGTCTTCTATTCCTTTTGGTTTGGAATTTTTTTCTTTTGTTAACATTCGGCTGTCTACCTCCAAATTCAAAAATGACCCAAATTTTTTCATTTGTCAAGCTGCTATGTCACTTATTCCAGCCAGCAGACTATCCTTCCCTGCAGTTATATTTGAAATCTGGTTAGGCTCTTCAGATAGAATGAATATTCAGAAAGTTTTGAAGATGACTTAACTGTGTGTCATCGATTAAGTGTATTTTAACTTATAGCTGTAATCAGAGCTCTGTTAGTCAATTTAAAAGCCAATCTTGATTCAGCTGTCTTTAATTCACCCTGTGGTGTTTATGTTGCATGGTTAAAACCTTGGGTTTTTTCCTAGATAATTTCATGAGAAACAAAAAAACTGTCATGAAAATAAATGTGTTATTTTGGTAGTATAGTAATCTCATTATTAAATTATTTAGCTAATTATATGTCATGCTTTAAATGCATTTTTACTTGGTACAGTACCCTGCTTATGGGATATACTTGTAGCACCGCTACAGGTTCCATTCCCTGGGGAAATGTTTGCCTCTGTAGTTTGAGGGCTTCTGTCCTTTAATTGTCTGGACAATGTTTTTTCTTTACTTGAACTATTTTGTACTCAGCAGGTGTTTGGTTTTCAGTTGGCTGCTGCTCTTATTGCAGACTTGAAGATCAGGTTGGTTCACTCAAAGCCTTATCTATTTTCTTGCATTGTATTATCTGATGTAATCAAACAGATCACCCTTATTTACAGGACCCTGTCTTCCATAGGAAAAATATTAACTATCCTGTGCAGCTAGAAAGTGTCACCCCTAGAAGTCCCAGAAGATGACCAGTGTCATGCAGATGAAGAACTTGCTTTCAAATGTAGTGAGGGATTAATTTCCTGCCCCTCTTCACAAGATCTCCTTGGGGTAAGAGAGAGGTGATACTTACGTGTGTTGGATTTAAACATGCAGCTGTGCTGCTGAAAGGTTAAAAAAAGTCAGTTTGTGAAGTTAAACCTACTTGGCTACTTAATACAGTGCAACACTGAATGCACAGTCAGGGCGAAGCGGAAAATGACAAGACAGCATTAGAGGCAGCTGAGTATTCCCTAACCATTTTACCAGGTGATAGCTATCAAAAAATGATTTTTTAAAGAATTATAGCACCTGACTTTTGTTACATTTATGTAGTGGTCTCTTAAGAAAACTGCTCCAGATCTATCTTGTACTTTTGTATATGTACGTAGATTTATCTCTTTTGCTTTAAACTCACCTGTTGTCTTAATTCAGTTTTAGAATAGAAAATGTTTTTCCCTTTTTGTTTTCTAATGATATATTGCATTCCTTCCTTATATAAAACTGCTCTTTTGGACCACTAAGTCTTGGCAGACCTCAACCAAGGTTGACATGCTTGCTCAGAAATTTATATGGAGATAAAGTATTTTTAAATAGACAGATATGCAGTTGGAAATAAAAATCTCTCGAAAACCAATTCTGCCAGATATGAAAGATCTTTGTGGTAATTTGTACTCTCTGTTGCTGAGAATCTGAAATGCTATCATTGTGTGATATGCCTCTGTTTGGGTCTTAGAACAGGATATCTGTTAAACATCTCCTCAAACTTCACCCATTTGAAATAGAAGCTATGTTCCTTTTCCAAAGATGTGTTAGTTGTTATTGTTAATCATTTGTACTGCGAAGAAAGAAATCCCCTTCTTGTTTATAAGAAATAGTAAATAAAGTATCCAATATATTCAAATTCTGTTAGAACTGCTTATGAGTGGTACCTTATTTGGTACGTTTTTTGACTAAGTGTATCACAGCCGTGGATAAATATAAAATCACTAGTCGAATAGGATAAATATGAAATCAGTAGTCAGTTATGATATTTTCCTCTGGGAAACATCTTCTAATATCCCAAATATTGGAATGCACTTTTATGTGTTGCAAAATTGTATGAGTAGGCTAGTAAAAAATATTTTCCTAGGACAGCCCTTTAGATGATTGTGAGATTTTTTTTCCAGGCTTTAATGGTTTATTTTTTTTATGTATGCTTTTCTTTTATTATATCTGGTGAACTGCAGAAACGGCAATGTTTCAATCTACTACCCTGAGGAGTTTAATACAAACCATAAATAGAGTAGTCAAAACTGTCTGCTTTTGTGATGTCAGTGGAGTGCCCTGTGTGTTGTGATTATAGCTCTTTACATTAGTCCAAATATTTATATACTGCACAATGGGAAAATGAGGTGCTAAGTAGAGAATTACCATTTTCTTTACAAGAGAGGTCTTCATTTTTATGAGCAGATGACATCTGCATGTTTTTAGGGAAATGACTTTCAAACTTCCAAGTTTTTTAGGAAAACATGCGTAGTACAATATACCAAGGAGAAACATTTGCTCTCTCCTGTTAATTCACTCATCTTGTACTTGTCAGTTGGTGTTAAATGTAGAACAGAACCAAACGAAGCATCTATAATTGCTATGTTAATTCCTTTCTGTGAATCAGAGTGAGCTTTCCCATCTTCAGGGTAGTTTGGACACATCACTGAAAGAGAAGGCTAAACAGTGGTTTTAGCTCCTTAGCTAAAAACACGTGTATCTGGTGGGCCAGTCGGCATGCCCAGGGAGCAGGGCACAAGTCAGAGGCTCTTATGATTAGAAGGTAGTTTTCACTAACCCTTCTGTTACAGTGTTTCAAAATCAAGGCCATCAATAAACAAATGTCTCTAAAAAACCCCTGCACATTATTCAGTGCATTAGAGCCTTATGATTTTAAATTTCTTTTCCTCTTTTGTTGTCATGACCTCAAATTACACTGTTTAGGCAATTATTTCAGCTGTGTCATAGCCCAGAAAACAAATTCCAGTAGTGTCAAACAAAATACATTTAAAAAAAATCCTTAGTGGGTCAGAAGAGAATAGAAGACACAATAGCAATACAGACTGTGTCCTATTGGCAGTCCTTGCTTACGACAACTGGGTCTTGCATCTCCTTCAAACACATTTTTGATTTCTAGAGTTTGCCTTATTTTTTCTGCATTCCCAGCCACATGTCTGAGCCTTGAAAGATGTCCTTAATACAGCCAATTATATACTCTTGAATTCAAATGTCCATCTGAAAATACAGCAATAAAGCAGTGAAGTACATCGATAACTGTGTCAGAAAACTAGCAATTAGATGATTGTTGATGGATGACTACATGATTTTGACTTGTTCTGTGGAGATTGTCATGTTACCTGGTGATTCTTATTTCAAAATATTTATGACTGGTCAGGAATGATAGCCTTGCATTTAGGAGTGAACGAAAATGTCAGCTGAATACTTTTAAGTTATACTGCAGCCTTTTAAGAAAACCTAACTCACTATTTGTGCTCTTTTTTCTCCAAGGCTCCTGGGATAGAAATCAGGTTGCGCCTGTTAGGTGGGCAGGTAATGTTGGTGATGGGCACTAATTGATTTGATGGGCGTATTCTGAAGACAGAAGGCACTTTCAGGAAATTTGTGATAGTTTTCAAGCAAAAAAGATGAAAAGACGTGCACTGTTGTGGGATTTTTTGCCATATTGGTTGACATTGTTAGCTTCAATGACTTTGACTGGTAATTCAAAACAAAACTTGAGCAGACTCAGAATAAATTAGAATGAAATCAAAGACAATACTTGCAGGATGCCCTGTGAGGAAAATCTGGTAACTTTCATACAGTTCTAACTGACAGAAATCCTGTTCTCATGCTAATATAGCCAATAATGAAGAAATGTGGGAACAAAAATACAGTGAATGTGTTGTACAAGCAGGATTGTGCTGAACCAGGCTGAATAATGGTGTTCTCTATGGGATACCAGCCAGCCCCTTAATGCTTACTGCTGCTGCAAAAGCGCTGGTTAATCCTTCGCCAGGAATTGTTTTTCTAAATCATGTTGGGACTTTGATTTCATTGTAATAGATGGAGGCAAGGGGGGCTTGTGTCTGAGGCTCGGGACAAACAGTGTGTCCCTTTGGAACGAGGGTGCTTTGTAATGGTGTGTCATGCTGGAATTGCAGCTGGCAACAGTGGCTTGAAGGAAGCGCTGTCTAATTCCTGGGCTCTTTTCTCACCTGGGAAATTTTTCTATTACGGAGCAGGCTAATATCTACATTTGGAACTCTTTTGACTTGAATGTTTTTTTAGTTGGAACACAAAAGGGTGACCGTTTTTTTTAACACGGTATGAGAGGAAGAAAGAAACAACTGCTGGTCTGGCTGCCAGCATCTTGAATTTTGGGATTTAGCAATGCCATCTTACCCTGCAAGGGATTTCCTCAGAAATCCAGGTTTTTAGCACTGCAGATAGAAATATGCTGGTTTCAAAAGTATTTAGGTGTCAAGAAGATCTAGCAGAAGACATGCATTCAGAGTAGCTTTGTTTTCCCCTTGAAATCCACACTGGATTCTGTTCTATTTTGCTAATAAATAGGTAAATACTGGGATGGTAAAAGGAACAGGGTTTTGTTTAGCACCAAATATAAGGACCTGTTTGTAGATGTGTCTTGGTGTAAGAGCTGGGATTTCACAAGGGTGACAAACAGAGGAAAGCCCAAGTGTTCCCTGCCAGGATTTCTGTTCTTAAAATATTAGATTACATTAAAACGTACGTCAATATGAACCATTGCCGAAGACAACTGAGGAGCTGGGTAATAATTCTGACTGCATGTGGAAGTACTTAGCTCTGTGGATTACTTGTAGGAAATGATATCTCTGCTTAGTGGAAGACAGGGTGATTCAGCAAACATGACTGCCTGGAAAGCTGTGTAGGAAAGGCATCAGAATTCTTCTCCTATTCCCTTCTTTTGTGCGCTTTGTTGCCTTTTAATGCCTGTTTCAAGGGAAGGTGATATTTTTCAAAATTCTCAGCAACCAAGCCCCAACTAAGGTGGGCAATGATGAACAAGGAGTGATTTCAATCAGTTTTAAGAATGTGTCATTTTCTGCTAAAAATATGAATCCATCTAAAAAATCCTTCCCAAAGATTATTTTAAGTCTCTCTGGAAATACAATCATAGGCTAAAAAAAAAATCTTACTTAATTGAGAACTATAAAAGTTAAGCTCCTTAGTTTGTAAGAAACGTTCTGCTGGTTTGGGTAATTTCTGAGTGGCTTTTGTTAGTTGCAGTATAGGCCAATTCTTAGACCACTGTTCATTTCTCATCAGCTGTGAATCCTCAGATACCCTTTTATCTGACTTGGGCATCTTTATCTTGTAGTCAGTCATAGAATTGTACAGCTAACTGTGGTGGTCTTTGCCCAGCCTGGGACGCCACTTGTGCGGGGATCTCCTTAACCCCAGGAGACCCCACAATATGTAGAAAAGTCCAGGTTTCTGGCCCGTGCTGTTGAAGGAGTAGTCTGGAGTCGTTTGTTCGTGTTCTCAAGGCAGTTTATTAATTCCTTATCAAAAGTAGATTTCTCTGCCCTGCCAGGGTCGACACAGAACGCGTTCAGAGACACACTGCGCCCGCCCTGGGTGAGCTGTAATCTTTTATACTAAAAACTACGTATCCAATGTTTACCATTAATTTCCAATCCGTGACCCTTACATTACATTGTCCAGCTCTCTGACAAACCAATCCAAAAGTGCCAACATCACCAAGAAGATGGAGGTTAGGAAGAAGAAGAAGAGATAACATGCCACGTGTAAGAATTCTCCATCTTGTGCCTCAGACCCCCCTGTACAGAATCTCAAACCCCCCTGGACATGGGTCCAAATCTTTCCCTTTTCATCTATAATTACTACTATTCTACTCTTTAAACTCTGGTGACTTGCAATTCTTCTTATAAGTTAGTAATTTGTCTCATGGATTAAAATCAAAGCCACAGGCATTCCCAGTATCAATCCAGGTTCTCTGACACCTCTGGCAAGGCTGAAAAGCCTCCTGACCAGGGTTTGGATCATTCTGAGATGCCATAGGAACCCCCTGGGTTCCAACACTAACCTTATTATTAATAAATTGCTTTTAATTAAAAGTCTCTGGAAAATCAGCACTGAGGTATCTACCTGTTATGATTATAGGTAAGTTAATAAATATTCATTTGCCTTGCTTCTTAAGAGAACCAAGTGTTACTGCACAGCTCTTTTATAATGACAGTCTGAGGCTCACACAACTTCTTCATAAATCAGATTAAAAAATACTTTCTTATAAAGCTAAGTGACCTTATAGATCAATGTTTCCAGATAAGATCCAGCATAAGCTACTCCAAAGACAGAGAGCATCAATCTTAGGTGATTCATTTCCTCAGCTACTCCCAAAGCAATTTAGGGAATAGACAGTCTCCGCAATAAAATCTTTTCTCAAAAGACTGACTATTTATACTAAGATGTTCTTAATAAGTACAAAAATTGCATCACCTCACATATAAGAGCTTTGTATAATGCATTTGAAAAATCAAATAAGAAAACTTAATGAACACAGTGTTATTTTTTTTAATGAACCATTTCTCTATCAAAAGCAGTGTTTCTCTTTTACTTCAATGTGAAAATCATAAGATAACCTTCTTGTTGTGGCATCAACTAGTAAAACTAGTTGACATTTTACTGTCCTTCAGTTTTCTGGGAGATCCTTATTGTCAAATTTACTGCATACACATTCACAAGCATGTTGAAGAGTAATGACTTTTACTTGGCCTGGCTGAAGGACCAGGAAGTGTGGTTTGCATGAAAGAACTGGAAGTCAGGAGTGATAACTTTTTTTTTCATTTCCAATTCTGTTTCTTGGGTATGAAAGATAGGGTAAATAGTTATTTATATATCAGGAAATAATTTAGCAATTTGAATGCAAAGTGTTTTGGAAATATGGACTTAAAACCTAGAACTGTGAAATCCTATGTGGTCATTTCTTATCTTGCAAAAAGGTAGCAGAAGAAATCAGAAAATGCTCTGACACTCTTCTACTGTAAAACACAACAGAATTTGATTTGTGGAAACAAATACGGCATCTAGAAGAATCACTGTTTGCAGTCTTGAGCCTGAAGGTGGGGTTCAGGAGTAGTGAGGGCTTTGACCATGGCCCCTTGGAGGCAGTAGGAGAACAGTTACATTTCATTTGACCAAAGGTCATTTTGGTCATGCAGGTGGAGCAGACAAAAGTATATGTGGCTTAGGAATAAGGGTAGAATGACAGGTTGTGGAAAAAATTTTAGCAGTTTAGAGATAAAAAGAAGAAATTTAACAAGGTAAATGATGTTTTGTTTGGACTTTTTTTCCTCTGTAGGCTGCTGTGTCAGAGCACATCCAGTCACTCGCTATTAGAGTCAAATATACAAGGTAGCAGTTGGTCTTTACAAAACAGGTGGAAGACTTTGGTTCTGAGAACAGGCTTATTAACCACATTAGAAATCATGAACAAAAGCTGGAAAACGAGCTGGTGAGCAGAATTCCAAATTAGAAACTAGCAGTGATTTGATTGAATTGCTGGTATACATTTAAAGCACCAAGTAGTTTAATGTTTGTCTCTGGGTAATCTCATTCCTTCTTACTGTGTTTCTTTCATTTTCACAGCCTAATTCAGACATTTCCAAGTATAAATGAAGGCATAATCTATATTATGGTCGGCAACTGAGTTAGGGAGCAGTAGAAACCATAGTTAGTCACTACACTGGGCAACAAAGAATTCCCATAGGCAGCTTGGGTCACTCGGCAAAAAGTCAGGTGATGGTTACTTCTGCCTTATAAAGGACAATTTCCTGTAATAGAACAAACTAACAAAAGCTGGTAAATAGTGTGTTTGTGAGAGCAGCTCAGAAAATCTGCACCAAGTATGGGAAAAATACCAATAAATGTAGGTGCTGGGTTAATTTGCTAGCTTTCTTGGGGTTACCCTTTCCAAGCAGCTAAATAGTTTTTCTTCAGCAGTTTAGTATTTAGGCATCAACAGTAAATATCCTACACAGAAATACTACTTTGCAACCTTTTTATGTCTGGACTAAGATTAGACAAAAGATGTGCAACTTTTAGCTCTTGTTTAAATTAGAGGCTGGTATGACTCCCCGGGCCTGTTCTTGTTTTTTGGGCAGAAACCAGCCCTGGATTTGGTTGGTTTGGACTCACCATGTGTTGACTCTGGAGACGCCCAGAAAAAAAAAATTGAGAAATTTCTGAGACTTGGGCTTTTCAGCCATTAAGACAACAGTTTGGATCCCTCTTGCTTTTGAGACTGGTTCTTAGCATGAAGTGATCTTCATGCCTGGGAAATTCCTACCCCTCTTCCACATTGGGCTATATGGGCCCAGTAAGAGCAATAGTTCCCAGTGCCTGTCTCACATTGCGTTTCCTTGAGTAGCCAGAGTGAAAGTGGGTTTCTGGCTGTCTGGAGTTTCATGAGTAAATTATACACAGGCAATTAATGTTTTCTGATAAACAAAATAACTTGCATAAATACTGCTAACTACTCTCATCTTTTGAAGCTCACTTTGTTAGGTTTACTTTCGTTTCTCTGGAATCAAGGTAGAATTGCTTTTTATGTAGTGAGGCATTTTGTTTCCCAAGGTAGTCAATACCAATAATGTAAAAAAGATTTTTTTTTCTTTTTATGATTGTCTTGTTAGCTTGCTAATAACAAGATTAAAAAAATAGTCGATATTTGGTAGTGATAATTGCTATGAAGCGACACCAGCAGACAAATGCACTGCAAGGCTTCATGCTCACATGCTGCCTGTCAGTACTAAGCGTGTTTGCTTTTCAGAATTGTCACCTTTAGCTGTCCAGAAGGAAACAAAAAAAAGCTGTTAGCAGATGTAATTTCCAAGGAGATAACAATTAAGAGGAATTAAGTGTCACTTTCTTTAAATAGGTTTAAACATAAACATAAAGTATGCTTTTTTTTAACCTTAACTACTTCTCAGGCAAATTAATCCTCTACAATGCGGCTTTCGCCATTGAGCGTTGCTAATTCAATGGTTATTTCCTATGAAGGTGATCATAAATTGAAATGCTGGTGAACATGACATTTAGGGTTTCCAGTACAGAAACAGCTGTTAGCAGAGTGGTCATGTAGACCCTGTCAGGGAGGGCTCACTGCAGCCCTTTTGGCATTCCAGGATATGCAGCTTAGTAGCTGCCCAGTATTTAAACAAGAGGAGCAGCTTGGATTTCAGGCCCTGAAAGCTCTAACATTCCTTTCGTGCACAGTCCCAGAGGGCCATGTGGTGCCTTTAACTGTGAACAAGTAAACATTAGTCTGGTGGCTTGAGCAATTCAGGAGATGAAATGAGACAGAAGTTGTCTCTGCAGGTGGGTTAACAGCTGCTGCCAAGTACCTCTCTATCCTACTATCTCAGAGCAAGCCTCAGAGATGGCCTGAATAATTTCCAGTGTCATATAAAGACTGGCAAGCAGCAGGAGTGATTTGTTCTGATTCTTGTGAAGAAGATTGATGCAGTGTTTGTTTTTGAAGATTTGAAATTGAGAGAGAAACCACTCTTTTGGTTCTCCGGTCATTTAAAATCTTAATATAGGTATGCAGATTCCAGCTCTTTTAAAAATCTGGTTGCAAGCAGTAAGCAATTAACTCTCTAAATGCTGCTTCTTTTAATTTAGCTATCAATTAGCTTTGTCTTAGTGCCTCACAAACTGTTACAACAAAGATGTAGGACAATCTGTTGGAAACAAGTTGCTTGGGAATGTAATTATCTGGCTTATTTGTAGATGACTTTTTGACAGAAGGTTTAAGAAGGAAGGAGCAGAATTTCATGTGGAAATAGCTCTGCAAAATTAAAGCCACTTCTCACACTGCAATCCTAATCAAATATGAGGACCCCCTTGCTCTCTCCCTGTTTTTACCTGTGGGTTCACCATGTTATTGCCACCGGTGGTATATCTTAAATGTGAGTTTGCCATAATGAGCAAAAGGGAGAGCAAGAAAAGTTATGATATATTAAGAAGACAAAGATGTCTTTGGCAAAGAGAAACTATTCAGTGTTTAGCTGAGCTATCTTCATTCTTTGAATGTCTCACAGCAAACTGACTTTTCCAGTTCACTTTTGTGCACCTCAGTAATTGAAAGAGGGATGCATTTCCCATCATCTATACGTTGCATGCATCAGCAGGCCATTTTGCTAAGTGCATATCTGTGATGGTAGAAAAAGGTTTGCTTTCTAAAAATCCATAGAAAGCAGATCAGATATGTGTCCTCTATGCAACTGAATCCTGAGCTGAGATCTAGCTGGCTTTTATGAGCTAATGAGGGTCGATGTGGGTCAAGACTTGAATGGAAACTTCCAGGAAAAATGAAAGTGTAGTAGGAAGCACTCTGCTGCATCCATAAGAGGTCCTTGCCCTTTAACTCAGTGATACAATACAGCTTGAAAGATACTTACAACAGTTTATGAAGTCTTCTGGGTTGGTGTCCAAACAGAGCAGTTTCTTTAGTGTCACTTTCTTACAGCTTCCCTCTGGAAGGTCTGTCACTATGTAGTGACAGGGCATGTAAATATCTGGTGCTTCTAATGGGCAATATTTCCCACAAGCTGGGTAAATAAAAACTTGTCTAAACGCTTCAACAACAAATGAGCTTGATGCAAAGATGTTTTTTTTCTTTCATAATTTACCCACAGTGAACACGTATTTATACAATTAAGAAGTAAATAGTGGAATATATTCTAAGAAGGCCACAACAGCAAATGGACTAAGAGCAACACAGCAACTTCATAAAGAAATTCATTAGTGGCAATAACATGAGATATCAAGGCAATCATCAGACCATGAACAGTTAGTTTGCCAAACCTGGAGAATACACTAGAAGGAGGATGATTGTGTTCATGCCTTACTTCCTAAGCTGGCTTTTCTCAGTGCCAACTCTGAGATAAAATAAATTCAGGGGATATTTTCCTAACCCCACCCGTACAGCCATTCCTACAACAGTGTGCACAGACAACAGAAGGGTTGTTTATAAAGCAGGATGAACTTTGTTTGGTTAGTCCATAACTTTGAATAAAACGAAGAATTATGAAGAGCTGGGAATTTGTGGACTGGTGCTGGAGCGAGGGATGTGAGGCAAGCAGAAGGGCAAAACACTGTGTCTGGGAAGATTTAAAGGTCTGTCAGTATAACTTTATCTTCATCACAAATCCATTTATACCAGGTAAAACTACATGTAATTAACTTCAGTTAACTTATATTGTAGAATAGATTGATTTATTTTAAGCTTTAGTGTATATCTTTTTTTTTTCCCAAATCCTATTGCTGAAATGTTCAGTAATTTCAGTTTTTAATTATGGTTTCCTGTTAATGCAGCAGATTAGCAGGTGTCAAGGACCTGGACCAAGACCTGGGTCTCACACTGTAAATGCCATTCTCTCAAATGTGAGTGTCACTCTGCATCTGAGGAAGCAAGGCAATTAAGGAGTGTTCTGTTTTGTTCTTCCTTGGTGATCACACCCAGACTAGTTCAGTTTCCTGGTACCTTGAGAGAATTCTGATGTGGAGTATAAGACTTTCATCATGTTGCAGTGTTTCCAGGCCAGCATAAATATTGAGTATAAACTGACAAAATAACCCCAAGAAACAATTGAATGCAAGACTTGTAGCTTGGTTTTAATATTTTAATCATTTTAACAATGATTTAATCTTTGCTTTTCATCCTTTGCATTCTAGACTTACACTTTCTCTTAACAGAGATTTTTTTTCAAAGTTTTAGCTCTAAAATCTCTTTCATCTTTTTGTCTTCAAAATAATGCATGCTGAAGTGAAAAACTGAGCATGTTTAAGACAGACTGTCTGAAATGAAAATCTTGATTTAGATTGATCCAAAAAATTAGGCATGCATGGAGTATCATGAAGAGTGCAAGTTCTGAGTTATGTGCTATTTTCCAAAGTTCTGCAATAGCTCAATCCTATCTTTAGGCAATCTTTCAAAAAAACATTCTAATTTCCGGTGAAGGTACAGATTCCTGTTCAAAATGAAACTTTTTAGGACTTCTTACCACCACCTTCAACATGTAGATGAATTAATGAAACAGCTTCTTGTGTTCATACAAATTGTCACCCATGGAATCCCCATGCTAGCCCTGAATTTTGTCTGTGGCAATCTTTTTCCCATCTCTTGCAACTCCTTATGAGTATTAATGTGAATATTTGCACTAAATTGATCAATACAGATAACTTATGCATTAGTAAAGGACTTACGGTCTATAAAGCCAGCTTACATTTCCCTTGGCAGTGTTAGGGAGTGCACAGGGAGCAGCAGAAGCACTGATCATGTATTTACAGAGCTCTAAGTGCAGAGGGAAGTTTCACAGTAAGTGGGCAGGAGCACTCCCCGAGCAGCCCGTCTGAGCTGCTGTGGCTGAAGGATGAGGCTGTTTAGCTCCGGGGGAGCAGGGCTGGAAGTGATCTGTAGTCTTTAGTCTCAATTAGCTTCCTCATGCTGATGTGTAGAGGTGAGCCTGGCATAATCGCCTGCTCTCCCTCTGCAAGTAAATGGAGTGGTTGATGATATGGGGATACACCTTCATTTTAGTCATGTGCTGGGAACCAATGCTACCTGCTAAGAACAACCTTCTTGGGACTTAATAAATGAAAGTGGGATTTTGTTTGCCAAAGTAGTGTTTGATAGTGAATTCTTCTGCCTTCCTAAGAAGATAAATCTCAGCCTTTAAGATGATGCCTTGTCGCTCTTTGGGGCTTCCCAAAAGCACTGCTCAGTATCTACTGAGGGAGATTGAAAACAAGCTTTCTAAGACAGGTTTTGTGTTGAATGCAGAATAAAAAGTGACCCCAAGAACCTCTCTCAAGCAGGCCAGTTTCACTTAATATCTCTCTCAAAACCGTTTAAATCATGATGAAAATATAGGATCAAGTGCTGTGGAAGGAAGAAGTTGGTGAGGTGTTTACCTATAGCTGCCCTGCAGGGTTTTTAATCTATTTTGTCAGTTTATGTGCGCACAAGCGTTGACCTGTGCCAGTAGGTGAAATGTGATGACAGAGCCCACTAGCCCTGCCAGCCTAAATTTTCATAGACCAGTATGTTTTGCTTTGTTTTCCACTCTCTTTTCATGGCTCTTCCTGTTGCTACATAATTCCTGTGAAGAAAAAAAAACTTTGTTTTGGGGGAATTTACACAGTACAGTGGAGAAAGCACTAGGTAAAGCACAAGGAGAATTCTCTTCCTTTTTTTTAATATTGCCCACTAAGTAAAGTATTTGACACCTCCCAGGTACCAGAAATACTTGCATATTTGTGTGTTTTTTGAGTAAATATAAGTACTTGACATAAGCATGACATAATTTCAAATCCTGTACTTGGGACAAAATGTGTGCCTATGTATATATAATTGAGTTTAAGTATGGTTTTTCTGACGCAGATCTATGTTTGTTTAGAGATGTGCATATACTGTATCAGACACTGTTCAAAAGTTAATTTGGTGCCATCATGTAGGACAACAGTTAACAAATTAACCTTGTGCTATTAATTAAAACCTGTGTGGAGTTTTTTAAATTCTTATTTTTGATGAAGAGGACCTCTCAGTGGCACATACAATACTGTTCTCTGTATATATGAGTACTGAAGCCCTAAAAAAAAGGATTTAAACAGAAACATTACCACAGCAGAGCTGGCAGAAGAAGCTGTGAAGTGACACATTTAAGATGCTAATTTTCCCAGTGGCAGTCAGATGATGAGGTCCTGCAGTAGTATCTGTGGAGGGGAACCAACAGCTGTTGTCTTCTCTTGGTGGATGACCATATTAGAGCTGATTATTCAGGAACTGCTAATTAGTGTATGGAGAAGAATGAGGTGCAGAGGATAGTGATATTTGTCATTTTTCATGCACAGCAGACAATGTTTAAATCACCGTTTGATGGTGGAATCCCCCAACTTTTCTGTGTTTGTGCGATGCTGAAAGCTATCAATACCTCTGTCTGAATTAGATGTCTCTTACTGTTTCTGCCATGTATAAACCCCAAAATTAATTTGTTTTCTGCTACAGAAACACCGAGAGGCATACAGAAATGTCTTGGAGAGAAGCTTTTAGTTCCAATTCTTGTGCATATCAGAGGAAAAAAACAAACCCTAAATAAATTATATGCTAGAAGGGCTTCTTATGTCCCCTGCTGAATTTACATGTCCATGGGTATCATAAAGAATTGCAACTTCATGTTGCATGCTTGATTGTGTATATTACAGTTCATTAACCAGCCCTCAGGCTGACTAATTGTGCCAGATGGTGTAATTTCTGTGTGTACTTGACTTGCCACAAGTGTTACTATCCTGATTCTAATATTTGTCTGTAGTAAGGGTGTGTGAGGGGGAAGGGTTTCTAATTCACAAGCACCTTCCCTGAAAAGACCAATTGCAGATGGAAACAATTTAATGAATTGTGATTCCAGATATATCAACACCAACGTGAACAGTCAGCATTCATCAAGGGAGATATGAATAAAATTACAACCTTCAAGAAGCTTCTAATCAGCCGTTGAGCATGCTGCTCTGGAGTTATGGGCAGGCTCATGACCATGCTGAGGGCACACAGGAGCAAAAAAAAAACATACTTCAAAGTTTACTTTAATGATGAAGCTCTGAAATAAATAATTTTATTTTATTTGGCATTGACACACAGGTATACTCCATCCAATTTTTGTGGTCTTCTCTAAGGAGAAGTGCTCCTCAGCACTTGGGAGATTTGTCCCTTATTGCTTACCTCCTCTCCCCAAGCTGATAGGTGGGTAAATTTTGTCAGGATGAACAAGATTGCTTTCCTTAGGGACTCAGTACAACACTGTGTGTTCCCTTCTGACTCTTGGATGAGAAGTGTTTTATTTATGGAGGTAGTTTTTTATAACAGATAAAGAATTCAAATAAATCCCAATGAAATTTCTAAGGGCAGTGAGTGGAACCACTTCATTCAGCCTGAATCTCACTAAAGAAGTGGGTTGCAAAACCTGGTAGGGCACTTTTGTTGGAATTAGCCCTCCAGTGATCTTCACACAGTTCAGAGGCTGTGATTTCAGAGGGAAAGAATGATTACTCAAAGGGTTCCTTCTGTAAATATGTTTTGTTTGGAGGAAAAAATAATCTGAGCCAGGGAAATACCCTTCAATGGAGAGAAGGTAATAACAGCAGGACATTCCTCTATTTCTTCAATCCTCCTTCAAGTCTATATGGCTTATAGAACTTTGTCCTTTTTATTAAATGGCTGTATTTTTATTGTGTAGAATATATTTAACTAAAATTCCCAGAAATCCAATGTTTTATGCTCTTAGCTTCATCTGTGTTTCTTCAACTCCATGTCACAGAATTAAAATATTAGTGTGCAAGGCATTGAATCTGGAAAGTAGAGAATTCTGGAAGCCAAGTTGATACACCTGTGAAGACATGAGACACTTAGGGTAGGTATTGAATAATCATATTGATAGGCACAAGAAAATGGAAGGTAAAGCTCCTGAGCTGTAGTGGGCTTGATTTTTAACAGACACAAATAGTCTCTGATTGTCATACTTACATAAAAAAGTAAACTGCTCTACTACCACATTTTTTTACAAAGAAGTTAGAATTACAAGAAAAAAAAGTCTAAAATAAAAGCTAAACTCTCATTTTGCTTTCTGATGCCTAACATAACTACTTATACCATCAATAACTGCCAGATAAATAGATTTACAAAAGGCTTATTAAAAAGCAAATCTTCCTCCAAGCTACTTTAATTTTGTCACGGCACAGCATTTATTGTTTAATTTGAGCCGTAATTAAACCGCTTCTCTAGTGCATCTGAAGAGAAACGGCACTTTCTTAACAGCTTCTTGAAACATGTACTTTTTTTTTGGGTAACAGGCAAGGCTGGATAATTTAATTTATTTAAAAAATGTGGTTTGGACTTGTGTGCTTGGGAGGCTTGTGTGCCTGTTGCTAGGTTTGCCTTTCAGTGCTATGGCAACCGCCGGGAAGCGCAGCACAGCGGGAGCCGGCAGCCACGCCGTGCATCCCGGAGGACTCTGTGTCCTTGGGGTTAGCAGACAGACCTACGCCCAGGGGTTTGAGGGGAGATGAATGTGTTTTAAGATCCTGTGGCTTCAGGCCCACCTGCCAGTCTTGTTCTCACTTTTCCCAGGGCTGAAACTGGCAGCAGAACCTGAGAGGCAGCTCCTTGATGGAACAAAACACACAGGCAGGGAGGAAGATGGGCAGGACTTGTTAAGCTCATCAGGAACACGCACAACCTCACCTGTCAGTACCTTGATTTGTCCACAACCATGTGCAAATGCAGCTCATAGTATTTGCACAGGATGCCTTGATAACTTCCAATATTTATTCCAAATGTTAATTACTGGCCTTCTGGCTGATTGAGGTGTTCTCTTTTCTGAGTGCAGTCAGTTTGTATGAAAAGCTGTGTTCTCACAAGTTGTTGCTTGCAAAATAGGTCTCTAAGCTGTGACCGTGCCCCTGAGTGAATAAGGGACAGTGAGCTTGAGCACAGAGCTCTGGGATACGCTCACTGCCCAGGGAGGCCATCACTTTGCCTGTTTCCAGGCTTCAGTGTTTGCCTTGGGTGTACTCTGATTTGGGTACCTTGCTCCCTTTGCTTTGAGCTTGAGATTGCATGACCTCATCCTGTTGGTAAATGTTTAGGTGCATACCATTCCCAAAGGAGGTGTGGTTTTACCCCTGCTGCAAAAGCCTGTCTGCTCTGGTCCCCATACTGACCTTTGCCTGCCAGCTGAACCCCTGCAGGGCTTTCCTCTGCCCCTCTCTGCTGGCACCCAGCAAGTCCAGCAGTCCTCCCAAGATCTAGCCTGCCTGGAATGGGACACAGCCAGTGGCTGCTGCAGGGAAAGGATTTCAAGATGTGTGACAAGGGTCCCTCTGTCTGAGAAGGTTTTTAATTTAGAGGCAGTAATTCTTGGCTGAGTATGGAGGATTGCGTTGCTGTATGAGGAGTGCTTGTTGCTCCTCATCTTCTACTTTAGTGTGTAATTTTGGAAGATAAGGAACAGAAAGGGATTTGTTGCTATTTTGGGTTTGTTTGTTTTTAAAGTATGAAAGTATGTATAACAGGGTTTTTCAAAGTCCAAGGTAATCCAAGCACTAGTTTCTGTGATTTTTTTTTTTTTTTTGCTTGGAAGTAAACATGCATTTTATTTTTTTTTAATTCAGTTAAGGTACATGTCTGTTGTGGTTTGCTCTTGACTAAAGACCGGGAACCCATGAAACCTGTTTGCTCACCCTTTTTTTGCTGTCAGCTGGGCAGAGGAGAGGGTAAAAAAAATAATGAAGGGCTCATGAGTTGAGATGAGGACCAGGAGAAAACACTCTAAGGGCAAAACAGGTTTAAATTTCTAGGTATAAAGTAAATTAATTATTAACAGAGCCAGAGGAGGATGATGAGAAGTAAAATAAGCCTTTAAAACACCTTTTCTCCCCCCAGCCCCTTCCTCTTTCCTGGTGACAGTGCAGGTAGACTGGGCATGGGGTTTTAGTTTTGGTCAGTTTGTCACCTGAGGTCTTTTCTGCTCACTCAGGGAGAGGAAGATTTCCTCTGCTATACCATGGGGTCCTTCCCACGGGAGACAGTTCTCTGTGAAATTCTCCAGCATGGCTGTAATCTCACAAGCAGCAGTCCTGCCAAAACTGCTGCTACATGAGTCCCTCCCATGCCTCTCAAAACTGATGTGGTGTGGGTCAGTCGTCAATGGGGTGCAATCCTCTCACTATAGGCTGCTCTAGTTTGGAAGCAAGGGCCCTCTCTCTCTCTCTCGTGTAGTTGGATGGATTGGGACATGATGAGGTTGAAGATGACCCACACATTCTTGAGGAGTCATTGAAGTCAAGTCATCTTATTTCCCCTGTTGAGAAATACATTCAGAGCAAGCAGATCTGTTTGCAAGCTGTGGTGTGAGCTGTAGAGCAGCTCCAGCCAGGTGACAGGACACTCAGAGACAGGGCAGGATCTGACAATAACCATATTACTGCACACTTAGACTGTAAGGGTATAAAAAAACATTGTACCAAGATTAACTTATTTGAAGGATCTGTGAGTCTGAGATTCCGCTATGGGAAACCTACACTCGAACTGGTGATGAAGCCTGGTCTGATTATGAGTGTGGAGTGTATAGCTGTGAAGGAGCTTTAGTTGCATCTCAGATGGTGCGAGTGGCTCCTGAATGACTGGGCAGAGAAGGTTTGTTAACACTCACATCATGATTGCCTCCATGAAGAAATGTAAATTTCTAATTGAGGGGAGCAGTAAGTCTGATCTGCTGACCAAACCTCCCTTTAAGGGAAACTTGCCACTTCTCTGGGGCTTGTATTAAAGATATTAACAGGAGACTTTCTAGACTCCTTCCTACATTATTTGTCATGTGTGTACCAATGAAGTTGTAATTAGAAGTTCAAGGATGATCAAGAAACTTTAAGGCCTTGGGGAGATTGGAAAAGAAATTGGAAATGCAGGTAATATTTTCCTCTGCCCTCCCAATTGTAGGGAATGACAGTAAAAGAAACAGGTAGCCTATCAATGCCTGGATCTTGAATGATGGTGTGTTAGTGTGGGCTTTCATGCTGCACCATAATGTAACTGAGTACACTGGAGCACATCTGAAATATTTGTATGTGAAGGCAGGCAATATGTGGGATAAACAGAAGGAAACTCTAGCATTGTCTCTGTCCCAGAGCTGAGACATCACTGTCATAAGTGCGACTCAGTGGGAAGAGTCCAGTGGTGGAATGCTGTGGTGTTCACAGGCTCCTCAGGGAGAGGTAGGTGGGGCAGGCAAGGAGGAGGAGGAGTGCTGTGCGTGAGGGACAGGCTGGACTATATAGCACCTGCACTTAAAGGTGACGTGGCTGAGAAGTTCTGAGTAAGGACCAGTGCAAAAAGTAATAAACAAATATTGTCAAAGTTTACTAAACATCGCTCTGCCAGCAAGGTAACAGCAATGAATTGTTCTAGAAGGAATTAAGGGAAATCACTGCATCAGTCACCCCTGCCCTTATGGGCAACTTCCATTTCACAGATATTAGCTGGGGCTATCATACAGTAGACACTGAAAGGGTTAAGGAAAATCCTGAAACACTTTGAAGATTACTTTTTGATACAGGTACCAAGGGAGCTGACTAGCACAAATGCCCTCCTGGATCTGTTGTTGGTCTGTAAATGAAATGATATTTTGTGTCTGTCTTGGCCCCAGTTACCACAAAGTGGTAAAGTTTAAAATCTTTGGTGATATGAAAAAGCTCTCTTAGCAGAGCAGACGTCCATGACATTTGGGACAGTAGACTGTAGGCTGCTCAAGGACCCAGTCAGTAAGGTCTCATCAGAATCTGCTTTTGGAGGAATTGGGGTGCATCAATGCTGGTCAATATTTAGGACCACAGGAACACATAATTGCCGCACATCAAAGTATGTGGACTTGGGAAGTCAGATCAGGTTTCCCAGGAGGATGACAGAGGTACTGTCACTTCAGGGAGAAAATTTGTGATTTAACTTTCCATTGGGTTTGTAAAAGGGCAGTAAGATGTGGGATCACAAAAAGGCTTTAATCATATTAGCAGCAAAAGGAGGAGTCAATAAAGCATTGGTCTGTTACTTGATGAGGTTGGTTAGCTCACAAATAGGAATGGAGATAAAGCAGAGTGTATTGAAAGAGGTGTTGATATTATTGAGAGACCTCTCTCATTTATAAAATGTCTTGGCAATCTTGATATGTTCTGGTCAACTGGAAGTTGGAAAATCAATCCAGGTGTTGAGAAGGGCGAGAAAGAAGACCCTGGTAGTTGTAGGACTGTCAGTCTCATTTGGTATCTGGTAAAATTATGGAGAAAATTGTTCTGGGAGCTAGTTGAAAATGTTTGCAAGAGAATGCAGTCATCGGTCAAAGCCAACATTTTTTAATGAAAGCAAAGTCAGGTTACTAACTTAATACCCTCTTATGTGAGTGTTGTCTACCTAGTGGACAAAAGGAAGGTAGTGAATATGTTGGGGTTTTAGTTGGTTGGTGGTCTTTTTATTTCAAGAAAGCTTTAGATACCATATTGGCATCCTTTTGGGCAAGCGTTAAGCTAGACGTGTATGCAATGGGATGGATGAACAATTGGCGGAAAGATTGGGCCCAAAGCGAAGCAGTAAAGGATAACATCTGGCTAGTCACCGGTGGTGTTCCCCACAGCTCAGTTTTAGGAAGAGTTTTCTTCAGTGCTTTTATCAGTGACCTGGACACAGGATCAAGTGCACACTAAGTATATCTGTCAGTGATACTAAACTGAGCTGTTGATTCCCTCATGGGTAGAGAGGCCTTACGGAGAGATCCTGCAGCAATGGGCCGGTCCAACCATATGAGATGTAGCAAGCATCAATGCCAGGTTCTGCCTCTGAGTTGGGATCATCTTGGATGTGTGTACAGGGTGGAGGACAAGAGGCTGCAATGTTGCCCTGCGGGAAGGAATCGGGGCGTTTGGTTGATGGTAAGATCAATGAGTCAACAGTGTGCCCTGGTGGCTGAAAGGGCCAACCCTACCCTGGGCTAGGAGAGAGGGGGAAATGCCTCTATCTCCCCTCTGGTGTCTGGTGATGGAATGGCTCAGAGCTGCATTGGGGGAGTTCAGATGGGATATTAGGACCACTGAGAGAGGTCTTAAGCACTGGAACAAACTCCCTAGGGAAGGGATCAAGGTTCTAAGCCTGTCGATGAGGAAGTGTTTGGACAATGCTCTTAAATATGAAGTGTTTAAATTTCTCTATGTGTAGCCAGGAGTTGGACTCAGTGATCCCTGTGGGTTCCTTCCAAGTTAGGATCTTCTGTAGACTTGTTTTCCTCATCCAGCTGGAAGATGATGCACATTATGACATTTATATAGGACTGTAAATTACATTTGTTTGTTTTTTCCACGTGCCTGTATTTGTGAGGCAAGGAACCTGTAGTCCACATTCTTGTGAATGTCGTGGAAATAAGAAAGATCTGGAGAGAGCATATCCTGTTTCTAAATTTCCTCACAATAATTTTCAATGCATTTATTATTTTCTTACCCTCTGCCACCACTTAAAAGAATAAAATCTGTTAACAACAGGCATATGTGATCAACAGCTCCTCCTACTTTAAATCTGTCTTTAAGCTTCACTTTTTGGGAGTCCATCCTACATTAACCTTCTGCTAGGGTTTATATCAAACCAAAAATGCAGTAACTAGGGTGCTTTGCAAATGTGCCTGTTTGTGAAATTGTGAACTTCTGCATTTGCTAGCCTGTTGATAGGGTATGGCTGAAATCTACTGGCAAAAGTACAAACATAGGCTCTCTGAAAATTGAATGAGCAGTTACTTGGAGATGCACAAAAAATCGAACTTTCATCCATTTAGGAAATAAAGGTTTCTAATTTAGGTGATACTTTAGAATAAAACTACATCTTCAAATACTGAGGGTTCATGATAGAAGACAAATAAAATATGATGCTGAATGACTCAGTGGCTTAACTGAAGAAACTGAAGAACTGTGATCTTATTCCATTCTTTGATTGTTTAAGTTTATCCCTCTTTTGGATAGGGTTTGTGGGAAGGTTTGGTTTACTTCATTCCAGGAAGGTTAATATCGCTGTTTCTAATGCTGGCTTTTAGAATTCTGCTCAGATGTGGCTGCTTGAGGTTTTTGTGTTGATGGCTATAGATTGATTCATTCATTCAGGTCCATTTTCAAGGCTATGCTGCTCTATCACAAATGTCAAATATATTTGTGTCTTGAGGGATCTCGATCACTCTGATGGCTTTTTTTTTTCTTTATTTAAGCAGAATATCTAAAAGGGAAAAGGATGTTGAAAGCTAACAAAGAAAATAAAAGATTTAAAAATAAGCAACATATACCCACAGGCTATCTCTGACTGATAAGAATTCAAGCAGCTGTGCATTTTTCCAAGTGAGTGACCAAATGAAGCTTTTCTGCTTGCCATTCTCTTCAGCTTCTTCACCTGTGCCACACAAAGACTTTTAGTCTCCATCCTCTGAATAAAATCTATTTCTAGGTCAAGCACACCTCACACTAGAAAGGGAGAAATGTGGCAGAGGTGAAGGAAGGTTCAAAGCTCTTGTTTACTCACAGACATGAGATGGTTAATCTGTTTACTAGGACAGGTCTGAAAACTAATGATAACTTACTACTTTCTAAAGTAAATGCTACTCCTCACCTTGAAGCCATTTCAGAAGTGATTGAATATTCATGAATTTTTCTTCGGAGTGGGATAAAGGCTTTTCCAACCTAGCTGTGTTCTTGCCGATATTCAGGAGAACAAGGAAGATATCTTGCAGAGTAAAGAACACACAAATTTCTTTTCTGCAGAAGGAAATAGCATGCTGTGTGAGCTAACAAAAGAGTAAACCTTGAAAAGTTAGAAGGCAGCCCAATGTATATGATTCTGGAGTTCAGCTCTGACAGATAGATAAGACTCACTGTAACTCACTGACATCTAAACCCTTTGAAAAAATGATGTAACTAAGCATCACAACAGTGTAAAAATGGTGGGGTTTTTGTGTGTTTTTTTTTTCTTCTTGTGTGGGGTTTTTTTTGTTTGGTTTTTTTTTTGGTTTTTTGTTTTGTTTTGTTTTTGTGTTTGGCTTGTTTGCTTTTTAGGGTTTTTTTACTAGATTCATAGAGCATCCACAGCTTGTCTGTGCCACATGTTCACTACTTCAGATGAATGCATTCATGCAAATGAATCAATATTCTCTTATTCCACATAGGTGTCCAGATAAAAGGCAAACTGCAATGAAGGCTGTGAACCTCTGCCCTTCTTTTTCCTTCCTAGTCTGTCTTCATGCTGCATGTTCTGTCTTCAGCTCCACCACAGCCTGGTGCTTACAGGTGCCATCCAGTATCATTTGACTCTGATTCACTTTTCTTCTTCATTAGAGATCAGGGTGGCAACTGTTCTCATAACTTTTGTAATCACAGATTTTAGTCAAGTTTAAAATTAACATAAGAACAATACCCACAGCAAAAAAGCT